>JAGPOW010002761.1:321873-344946 GCA_030014935.1 Caiman crocodilus | reverse complement strand
CTGACAAAGGGTTTTTGAACCCAAAAGCTTGCTTAAAAATTGTTCTCCAACTATTTAAGTTGGTCTAATAAAAGATATCAGATTCACCCAAAGAACCTTGTCTGCCTATGAACACCTAAAGGCACCTGCCTACCTGCCCTGTGGTCTCTGCACCTGTATTCTGAACACTGACTTGCAGAATGCATGACACTAATAAATGCAGATTCCCAGGATGCTGAGCTTTAGTCTGTGGTGTTATCACACCTATCTCAAGAGCTGGCTGTGGTGTGAGACATTCTGACATTGCTAGACAACCACAGGCCTCTCTATGAAGTGGTAAAATGGAATAGGAAGACTCAATGTTTAGGGATACTGGTCTCCTTTGTACTGATTATCTGCTGAAGGAGGGTTACCCAAGTGACCTACCTCAGTATTTACATGGCTTATCACAGTGTAAGCACCAGAAACCCTTGTCCCTTCCCATAGAGGAAGAATCAGCACCAAGCCTCCCAAGAAATCCTGTCCCCAGCCTCCTCAGTTTGTTTATCAGGCTGCAAATCCCTTTTATTGTTCCAATACAGCTGATTTCTGAGTTGGCTTCCAAATGAGATGATTGCTATTTACAATCTCAGAGCTCTCTGGCTCAGCAGCATCAGCTGGGCTCTTCTCCATGTCCTGTCACCCCAGGCAGCTTATCAAGACCACATGCATCCACTTAGCATCAGCTTAGAGCCAACAGAACAAGCCTGCATAGCAGCATCACAGGTCAGTGGTATTCTACCCACCCCAAATTCATTTCTAGCAGTCTGGACTGGAGGGGAAACGGCTCCCAACCCCTGACTGCCCTTTGCAGAGGGCCAGATCCATTCCTGAGAACAGTGGCCAGCAACTCATAAAAAAACCAAAAGGGTTCCAGTCTACAGCTATACTGGAAGCCTGAGAGATAACAGCTTTCATCACCAAATGGCTCTCAGTTAATTAGATACCTGCCCATTCTATGATTAAGGCTATGATTGTTGTTTCTTTGCCCACATACTGGATGCTGTTGCCAATGAATGATGTGAAGTGCCTTCCTCTATGCTGCTGACTCAGTCAAAGCTCCTGGGCCTGGGCAAGGCATTTAAGATAGTTTTGTCACCCCAGAGTTATGGAGAGCTCTTGCAAGGAAACTGCTTCTTAGAAATGTTTGGTCATCTAATGCCAGGAGTGTGCAACATGCTGTACAGAGATGGAGCCATGGCATCAACCAGATGTGCCTGACCTCAGGTGTGTTGGTGTCAGCAAGGAATGACCCCGCAGTTGATAGAGTTAGTGTGATGTAACTGAGATTAGAGACTAGCCAAACATTTCTGTCTTGGAAAAAGGACGAGACTCTTTGGGCCATGAAAGCACGGGTTAGATTCACACTGATGTGGTTTATGAGTGGACCTAAGGGCTGATTTACCACTGAATCAGAGACAGATTGACTTTTATTAGTAGATGTTTAGGATTGTGAATCCAAAAAAGATGACAAAGCCAGTAGGGAAATAGATATTGCCCTAGTGAGGGACTAACATTAGAGGGATGGGGGTGAGGAGGGGAATACAACAAGGTTACAGGAAATACAATGTTAGCCAACTAAGCCCGGAGGTGGGGGAAGGGGAAGGGAAGGGAGGGGGTTTGCGACGCTGATAGAGAAAGAACATAGATACACACAAGCCTATTACAATGGTCCGCAATGGTGGAAGAAATGGTTCAAAGAAAAGTCTCTCAGTTCATATAGAGTTTCATCGCAGGGGTCCTCTTTGGGTGGAGCAGGGTCATCCGTTGCTGAAGAATCCTCTCGAAGTGAAGGCCCAACTGGAGCAGCGGGGGCGTTCAGGCGGTCCCCTCTGGGCCTGGTCCAGTGGCAGGTCATCTGGTGGGGTCAGAGTACTGGTGGTGTCCCGTGATGTGTTCCACGTAGATGTCGCAGGACCAATGGATGGTGTCAGACACCATGAGGCAGCACATCAGCTTAGCGTAGCGGCGGGAGATGGGGTAGACACGCAGGACGCTCTTGTTGCTGGGGTCCCAGGCTCTGAGCATTTCCATGATGAGCGCACCAACTGTCACATCATAGCCATGGCCCCTCAGGATGTCGGTCAGCGGGGCGTACTTCTCCCGCTTTACTAAAATCAGATTGGACCCACAAAGACCAAATAAGTTAAGTCCAGGGTTCTGCTGGCATGAATCTGGAGCCACCCCAGTGACATCAGAGGAGATGGTACAAATGTGGAGTAACTCCATGAATGTACTGGAGTAACTCCAGATTCACACCTACATAGGCGTAAGCATATAGGGTGCATCCAGATGAGTGTGCATGTATGGTTTGTGGTGTCTCGGAGGCTTTTGAAGCTCTGCAAAACGCATGTGACACATGTGAAAAGGTTCTCTGCATCGCATATTTGCAGCCTGGAGCCAAAATTAAATAAATACTGGGATTTCCCAGTATCTAAAAGAAGGATCTAAAAAAAAAAAAGCAGGGTGGTGGCATGTGACATCAGTGTGCACCAACTGAAACCAGAACCTGGCTAGCCAGAGCCGTGCTCCAGCTGCCGACCAGGCTCCACATGCCCCGATCGCAGCCACTGCAGACCCAAGAGGCCCCCAGGACCACATGTAAGCCTGCTGGGGCCAGCACCTCCCTTGTCCCATCAGAGGCAATTTGCTATGCGCCAGAATGTGGTTGCAGGGGCATTCCCTGGGAACAAGTAACAACAGCACAACTATGTGCCACTGCTGTTTATCCACAGGGAAACACAGATGCATGCTCTCTGGATACAGAGAGCTGTAATCCTGCTTAAAGCTGCACAGTTTGGACCCGATTCTAACTCAAGTGACAGCAGTGCACTTCAGGTTTACACTGGCATAGCCAAGATGAGGAGCAGGTTGTTGGGTTGCTTTGCTTTTGAAGCTTCTTTGAAGGAGAAGCGTATGGAAGAGGGATCATGAAGCTACATAGTCGCTTTTCTGATTTATTCAGCCCAGCCTCAAAATCAATTATTTAGAAGTCATTAAAAAACCTGCATTTCTCTGTTGATTAGTAGTGTTTGAGCACACACTTAATTATAAGAAGGGTCCTGCATTTATTCCTTTTGCTGGGTGCCAAACATCAGGAGTTACGCTCCCAACCTACACCAAAACGAATCTTGTGCTCCTGACCTTGAGAGCTGGATTTCACCCCTGCAGCAAAAGAATGCAAGCAGAATGATGCACTACAGAGCTATTTCTCAGTGTCACGATGTTCGTGTCCATTGTTTGAGTCCTTTAGAACTGGACAGGATAAAGCACTAGATGACCCTAGGGACAGCACAGCCTCAGTGGACATCCCTGAGTTAGGACCTGAGGGATCTTTTGTTTGTTCTTTGCTCTAATACTTACACTTTACATCACCTTGTTCAAATCTCATCCTGAGAACTGATGATCCAAAAAGTCTTGAGAGTGGCCCCAAGCCATGAGCTGTTTATTGAAAAATTCTATCCTGGGCTTTGGTTTGTTTTTGACATTTGACCTCTTTTGGACTCCACCCCCATGTAGGAACATGTCACCTGGTGACTGACTGTCAAACATGTTCCTCAGAAATGCAGAGTAAGATGGTGCTAGTTACCCTTGGCACAGGAGCATTTCCCAAACACCAGCATTTGAATGAAATGATCTATGTCCCAGACATCTCCCCTGCACTCCTGCCCAAGAAGTTGTGCATCCAAACAGCTGTCATCAGTTCATGCTGCTCCTTCCCGTAACTCATCGCTCTTCCTAGGTCTCCTAACTGCTGGCTCAGACCAGAGGGGGTGGTGCAGCACAGTCCCTTTCTGCCCTGCTCCACTTCCCTGGTGTTGCAGGGATATAGAAGGGATTTGGGAGAGAGTAAAGGAGACTTGCCCTTTCCTCACAGGAGAAGTGGTGGAAGAGGGAGTAGAGCTGCCCTGAACCACTGGGCTCTTTCCCCTCAATGAAGTGGGAATAAGCTACTGGAGTTTAGCCTTCATCTATAGCAGAGTAAGAACATAAACATGGGTAGTTATTATAGAACTAGCCAATTGCCCATCAAGAATGATGGGGGGCAGGAGTAGGGGCTGGGATGGAGTGCTGCCACCTAACGCCCCATACTGCTGTTTTTGCAGGGAGCGGGGTGGAGGAGTTCAGGCCAGCAACGCCAGCCCCGGCTCCCCCACACTCTGCCCAGTCCTCAGTGCAGCTTCCGAATCATGACAGTGCCCCCCCATGCTTGGAGCACTCTGATTGGCTGTTTCTGCCAGCCAATCAGAGCGCAAATAAAGCGTTATGAAAAGATGGACAGACATAGGCTTTTATAATATTATAATGGCCAATGGATAGTAAATCAGACCCTCCTTCACCTTGTAGTAACTAGTTCATCTGGTTGTACCCTTACTATGTGCTTTGTATAGCACCTAGCCCAAGGGATATCTGATCTCAGGTGGGACCACTAGCAGCTACCATAGTCTAAATAATGAGAATTACTGCAGTACCTGCCTGGAGGGATGGCGATATTGATGGCCAGGGCAGGCCTGTTTTCAGAAAATAGTGTTAACATCTCTATGAAGGAGGCAAGGGACACAGTGAATCAACATCTGAACTGGGAACCTGAGGACAGAACTGTTTTGTGATTGTTTTTGACAGAGGCAATATATCTGCATAAGCTTTGCTTCATCTGTTACTACTAATATGCAGCTGTGCTCAAGGCAATACGGGAGGAGCTCTAGGCCTGATTTAAAGCTCACTGGAACCAAATGGGAGGGGTCTTTCTACTGACTTCAGTGGGCTACAATTTGCATGAATATTTTAAGTAACAATAGATGAGGGAGTAGAGTCACAGTGCTAAGAATCCATAGAATATGTGAGAAGCAAGGTTTGTTTGTGTCCAGTACACAGTAATTTTACTGTACACTAAGAAACCCTGGACTAAACCCAAAGATGCTGTTTGTTAGAACTGGTCTGTTCTCTCTGGTAACCTCTGTGAATTCCACAGGTGATAATGATCATCTTCCTGTTTAAATAGTCTTATTCTTTTCTATAATTAGATTTATATATTTCAGATGGCTTTTACTTGGTTTCTGGCTATTTCTGATAGCTCCACAGCTTCATTGCCCTCTTTCCTTTTTTAAACAAAGAATTTCATTTACATAATGTAGTTAAACAGAAGTCACTGGGATTTAACTTAGGCTGTAGCCATTTCTTTCACAGACTTGAGGCTGGACATGTTATGCCCAAAAGCTTGCCTAGCATCTCTTGCAATTTACACACTTGGTCCAATAAAAGATATTGTCAAACAAACTTTGCTTGACAGATGAGAGAGTCACTGTGCTTAGTTTTGGTTCACTCTTGTTTCTTCCCAAAAAGGATTCTATCCAGATCCCTTGTAGCTACTTGGAAGCTTGGATAAAAATGCAACTAAAGCATAAATCAGGAGTAACTGTTGAAATCAGTGGTGTGGTATGAACTTGAACTAAGAGAATCAGTCTCTAGCTATTTTCATAATAGTGGAGCTTTAAGAGATGGGAGCACATGCTGGAGAATGTTAAGCAGTGGCAGGAGAGCAGGGTCGTCAGGAGGTGAATGAAGATTGAGTGGGGGGTGGTGTACAGCAGTGGCCCAAACACACTTTCCAAGGGCTGATAAATCAAATATGCTTCAAGACTGCTGGCCAGTCTCAGTCTCAGACTTAGCCTCATTTGTAATCATTAGCTGTGGCTTTTATAATGTCACTCATAGATACCCTGCATAAATGCAATCCTATCATTCCAGGGGCTCTCCCACTGTGCATTGATTTAAAGCCCTGGATGCTACCACAGGCTTTGGAAAACCTAATAATAATCCTCATTGGTCTGCCTGAGCCTTACTACCAACATGGATATAATTCCCAAGGGCTGTGGCAATGATCCTATCAATATCAAGCCAAAGAGTAAATCAAAGTGCGGAACAAAACACATCATCACAAAGGTTTCCCATGTCATCTTGTCTCCTGCACCTTGTTCTCTTCTCCTGGGAGAAAATGGCCCCTGTACACGATGCTGTTGAAGGCTGTTCATATGCCTCAAGCAGCAGGTGTGACCTGCTGCTGGGGGTTACTTTGTGAAAGATTCCATGAAAGCTGATACAATAATTTAATTATAATCCAAACTGTGACCTCCTGCTTCATCTTTGCACCAGGCTCGCTTTGTGTAATGTGCACCTCAACAGGGAAAGTATTAAAGCTGCCTGCCTTGAACTGACACAGTGGCCTCTGCTAGTAAAGAGAGGTGGTAGTTGGTGAAATGATGGTGGCTACTGAGCCTTTTGCTCAAGTAAAAGAATGTGTGGATGGCAAGAAACTTCGTAACTTTGAACTATGGTGTTCCTTCCTCCTTTTTCTTTCAAGAGGTCTGATGCCCCTGCTTACCCCCTCCCACTGCTGGATGGTGACAGACACAGAAAACACAGGACTGCGAGGAGCTTCTGGATCATTAAGTCCAGTCCCTTGCATTCATAGGTACCTATTAACACAAAGAATCCCCTAAAATGTCACCTCAAACTCTCTCCCACCTCTACAAGGAAAATCCAATATACCAAAAACAGCCCATAACTTGCCAGAAATAGGGGTGATAAGAATCCACTACCCTTGTCAGAGAAGCAGGAAAAGGAATGTTATTAACCCTTGTCTGACAAATGGATGAAACTGAGGCATTGAGCTTAAGTGACACACTCAAGATCACCCAATGAGTACATAACAGAACCAAAGCTAGGACTGACACACTCCTGGCCTCCTGTAATTAAATTATTAGACTCTGGACTGGGTCTTCAGCTGATTTAACTGTAGTAAAGTTCCTCTGATACCCCTGGGACTATATTGATGCAAGCAAGCAGAGGACCCATTTTATAGATTGTTTTAATTATTTTAATTATTGAAGAAACAAATTACATGGTAATTTTGCACAGTAATTCTGCAATTTCTTGCTCTGAACTAAAGAAGAAGCTTTAGTTGATCCATGTAGCCCATCTGTTCGATTTTCTTTCAATTTTTTTTTAGTAATTATTTTTTTGCTGCAATTTTCCTTATTTTGCTGTTGCATCCAGGGACCCATCCTGGTGACCTCCTGTGACTAACTGAACACTTGGAGAACGTCTTTATGAGGCACACAAGCAGAGACCTAGAGCCCTGTACGGCTGGATTCTTAACACTTCTATTTGCTGCTTTTCCATTGATGCCTTTATTACAGCATCACAGCAGAGAGGTAATAGCACAGTCATGGTTCAGGAAGCATTGTCATTACAACTCTCCATTTTCAGGCTCTTAGAACTTTCTGTGGGGGAAAAAATATATCTTCAAAGCTGAAATTTTCTCAGGCTCATTCTTAGACCAAATGGGGATTTTTTATTCGTAATGTATTGAGCCTCTTCTGTTCTTGCTGATGCCAGCATGAATAGGAGAGGAGTTTTAGGTGGAAAAGCATTTTTCATCCTTTTTCTGGTAGAATTTAAATTCTATATTTAAATTGGAATATGTTTAATGGTTAGCCTTCAGGGCAGACTGGGCCGCTAGAATATGGGGCAAAAGTAAAAGACAAGATATAAATAACACTGTGCTTGAATTGTATTTGAACAGTGCATGAATACTGCAGGTACTAGAGACATATGCCAAAGAGAGAAATCCTCCTGCAGTATGGTTTTGGTGCTAGTGTATGCTGTGCTCCCCTCATCTTCCAGATACAGTCTTACAGGAGTGAAATCCTACAGCCAGTGTTTTCAAGAGGGTTAGACTGTCATTGAGAACACTGGAGTTTCATCCTCCATGCAGGGAAAGATGGCTGCTCTTTGGTTTGGATTTTCTTAGGAAAATCCAATCATGAATGTTAAAAATGTAGAGCTTCAGTTACATATAATTTTGTGACTCTGTCATGCAGACAGGTTTGGATATATGCCCCCATGCACTTATCTCTTTGCTTCTCAGTCACCCAGATGTTGGCTGTGCTTCCTCTAAGAAGCTGGATTTCACATGGTGCATTAATTTGAACACGTGACCTGATGTCTGCCTGAGGTAGAAAAACTCTTTAGTGCTGTGATTCCTGTTTCTAGAAAGGGACCTCCCAAAAGTTCATAAGGCCTTAGCAAGATTCTCACCATGCCCAGAATTCTGCCCAGTTGGAGGTGACAGAACACACCCAGGCCTTGCTTCAGGATCGATGTCCAATATAAATGCAGGTCTCCATGCTGGAGCTCAAGAGGTTTCCAACTTGCTGCAGGGCCACATATAAAACCTGGCTAATAATTTTTTGTCAAGAAGGGTCAAAGCAAGCAAGAAAGCTGAAGCTACAAGATTTTGCAGAGGCCAATAAAAGCCGAAAGACCACAGTGTGTCCTGCCAATGCAGATAGAAAAATTAGTAAGGCTGCTGGCACTGCTTGGCAGCCTGCCATTAGAAATAACTTCAAAAATAGAAGCGGGCTAATCTCAGGAACCTGTTGGAATTGTCAATGACATTAACGAAGCATTTCAAAACCAGAGTGCCTTAGCTTCTTGGGCTGTGTTGTCCCCTTGTAATTTTCCACAATTTTAACAGGGCCCTTGCAGGCCTGGCAAATCACCCTTTCCTGCTGCTCAGCTCTCCAGAATGGAGCTCCTCAGAATATGTCAGTGAGAAACCAGGGTGGGTTTAACAGCATGTGAGCACAGCACCTGCACTGCAGACTGTGGAGTAGGGAAAGGAAACACTCCTGGAGTGTGGGGGCAGCTTCTTCATTTCCTAATACCAGCTGCTGCTGCTGCTGAGCCAGACAAGGCAGTGTTGTTGTGCAGAAGAGGAATGTATTCATAACCAAAATAATGGGGAGAAATTGCTTTTGTCCAACCCTCTGCTCTTGTTGCCAGACCTTGTCTTCTCAAGCCCCAGTCCTCTCAGCAGCTCTGTAGGGCTCCTTTCTATCTCCCACTATGCGCTACATGTCCCTATCCTCAGCCTTCCTACTCCACCTGTTTCACATTTCTTTTCTCCTCAGGTCCCACTACACATGTCCCTTCTCTTTTTAGGTCTCCCAGTCATTTGTAACTCTGTCCTTCCCTTTCCCCAGCCCACCTAGGCCATGACCAGCCTTCAGATGCCACTTGCTGTTTGAGCTTCGAAGTCTCAAAGGATTGTAGGCTTTGCTGAGCAGAAAGGTGGCCTGTGTGCTAGGGTAGCAGTTTCCTGATGGCAGCACTGCTATGCTGCCCTGCACTGTGCCAGTGGAAAAGACAGCAGCATAGGATTTGCTGGATTAATAGAGAAATCAGGACAAAATTTGACAGTCCCCAAGCTCTGGTGGCTTTTGCCCTTCATCTCCTCCCAACATCTTTGTCCCCAACACAGGCAGAAAGGGACTGTTGCTGCTCTCTGCTATTCCCTCAGGTGGCTGGCTGCCTTCCTGCAAGTGCTGCTCACAGACAGATGCTCCAAGGGCTGCCGTGGGTGGCTGGGGGAAGCTATCAGCTGCTTTGCTTGCTTGCTGGTAGCTATGGGGGTTTCTTTAGCAAAGACAGGAAACTGGTTGTTCTCCTTTGCCCCTGCTGGTTTCTTGCTGGATGCCCACCCCTTCAGAATAAATTAGAGAAATGAGAAGAGGCAACTTTTGGAACACAGGTCTTCCCTATGAGGCAATACCTACAGGATGACCAGATTTATGCCAGCTTTGAGGATGTTTGGAGGGCATAGTATGGAAAGTGTGTCTGAGTCTGGGGCAGACATAAGACTGATGATGTGGTCTTCTCCAGTTCTAATATCTGTGATTCAAAGACCATATGCAGCTTTTAAAGCCAGACCAGTAACAACATTGACCCCTGTCCTCGGGTTCTGGAATTAGCAGCCAGGGACACTCAGAGGAAGGAGCCAGAGAATGGAAACAGATGGCAAAACTCCTGGCTCCTGATCCCTACTGTCACTGACCCACTGACTAACTTGCAGGGTCCCTGGGCTCATGGACACTAGAGCACTGATGGGGTGAGTTTCATGTTCATATAGGGGTACTATCTACATACCAATGCAAACACCATGGTTATTAAGGAGACACAGACAAGTAACTGTTTTTATAATTTATTTAACTGATTTATATCAGTAACACTTTCCTTGATGTTCTAGCAGGTGATCTCTCAGTGCTCTGATTCTCTTGCATTTAGCAAACAGCATGATGCTTTCTGTATTCCTACTGGAGCTGGAAATTAGCATTTGTTTACTTCAATCTAAGACATGCTTTTACAACCTAAGTCTCAGTTTTGAGTCTTTTGTAAAACTTTGAAGCCTTCACTGTGCAGGTCAAAGTGCCATTTTCCCCCTAATGTCATTTAGGCACCGAATGTGATCTCAGATACAGAAGAACATCACTTTGATTCTCAACATCCAAAACTGGTAAAAGGAAGAGTTATATAGTAGGATTCATATTAAAAACAATGTCTTATGCTCAGTGCTCCCTCTGCTGCCTCCAAGCAGACAGTTTACAGAGTTAACCTGGACACAGCACTGATATAGTCTTCTGTTTTCTAGAAACTAGAGAAGAAAATTCAGTAGTTAACCAATATATTGTTCAGCAACTACAGTTATTACAAACAGCAGCATAAAATATGAGGTTAATTCTGTGTTCCCTACTGAATAATACTGGCAGCAAACAATATAATGTGTTTCCAGCACAACTGTGCTAAATGCATCTAGCTGAGATTATATTGTTTGGCTGAGATCAGACATCATGAAGCCTTCCTCTTCTGATCTGGCCCAGCTGTTTTTCACCAACAAGCTATTTTAGCATTGATGAGCCCAGATTTAACTGTGAAGAAAATGAATTGGTTCAGTAGTTGAAGCTACATTTCAACATCCAACTCATTGAGGCTATATCCTTTTCAGCTGCATGTTGTTATTGTTGTTATTAAAATTTATATTCTGCCCTACCAAAAAGGCCCAGAGCACCTTACAATGTCAGACAAACAATCCACAAGATAATAGGAGCTTAGAATCCTCAATGTCCTGCTGATGCTAGGAAAAAATACATAACCCTAAAGAAAAAAGTCAATACAGATCCTAGGATGAACTGGGCTTGGGAGGAAGACTCTTAGCTAATTCTGCATGGATGTACACCCAGCTCTCTCCCTTGTTTGAAAGCTATGATGTAAGTTTTCTCGTAGGCTTTTTTTTTCCAAGATATATTTCTATGGGAGGTCCATGTTAGCTTAGCTCCTTCACTCACACCTTTAAATCACATTGCCCGAGCGCTAGGAAGTACAGAAAAGTAGGTTAAGCCCATCAAAAAGATCTGTTTCCAAAGACAGTTTTGCAAAAAAACCGAAAGACCAAACAAGCACACAAGAAACCCCAGAAAAATCATCTAATACATGTAAGTTGCTGGTGTAGGCAGTGTTCCCCCATTACTTACTACTCTTTGCAGAGATTTCATCATGCTTTACAATCTGTTATCTTTGCTTCAGTTTCATAGTTTCATCAGGCAAAATCCAGTGCACAGTGAAGAAAATGGAAGTTCAGTTCTGCCTACCTGGCTAAGTTGCAGCTGGGATGTAGAATGATAAATTCATAGACATTCAGGCTGGAAGGGATTTCAGAAGATCATTGATTCCAGCCCCCTGCCCCAGGGACAGGAAGTCAGCAGTGATCATAGGATCCCAGCAAGATAAACATCCAAATGTCTCTTGAAGGTGTTCAAAGTAGGTGCTTGAACCACCTCTGGCAGCAGTCTATTCCAAACCTTGAGGGCTCAGACAGTAAAGTTCTTCCTTACGTCCAGCCTGAAATGGTCATGGAAGAGTCTGTGACTCTTTGACCATCATCCCTTGGTGTGCTCTGGTGAACAGAAGTTCCCTCAGATCCTGGTGAGCACTCCAATAAACTTATAGGTGGCCACCAGATCACCTCTGAGCCTGCGCTTTTCCAGGCTGAAGAGTCCCATGGCTCTCAGCTTCTCATCATAAGGTCCATTTTCCTGACCTCAGATCATGTGTGTGGCTCTCCTCTGGACTCTCTCAACCTTCTCCACACCCTTTTTGAATTGTGGAGCCCAAAACTGGATGTAGTACTCCAGCTGCAGCCTCACCGAGGCCAAGTACAATGGGAGGATGACTTCTGGGGATTTGCTTGAGAAGCATCTATAGATGCATAATTAGTCAGGACAGAAGGGGGAAGTGTGTAAAAACAAAAAACAAACAAACAAACAAACTGCCCTAAAATAAACCAGACTGCATCCCAGAGAAAGTCTAATGCTAAGCTAAGGACCCAAAGAAATTAGAGTGATTTTTGAATAAGGAGAAAAAGCCTTCACCAAGTAAAATCTGGAATTTGGAAGATGTATAAGAGATACAGAAAACTGGACTCCAGATTTGCCATAATAAGTTTGTACCACACTCTTTTATTCAAGTATTAAAGCTTTAAGGAAATACATTAAATCTCCCAGCAGGTTGGGATCATCTTCATTTTACAGACAGGAAAATGAGTATGGTGAGGCTAAAAATAGAACCCAGATCTTACACCCAGCTCTGTGCCACCAGACAGTACATCCTCTTAAGTATCTGCTTCAAGATAGAAGGAGCTTTGTATGTTGAAAGTGGTTATCACTGTGCCAGCACTGGGTCAGATCTTTATTGGGGCTGCTGGCTCAGTCAGAATTTTGACAATGGCTCTCTGATATGTTGCCACTAAAAACAATGATCAGAATCAATGGAATTTCCATTCCTAACTCGCTGGTGCTTTTAAAAATCCTACTCTACAATGACTTCATATAAAACAAGCTCTCACGTTAAAAATGTGTTGAAGATAATGTGCCATTTTTTGTTTTACTTTCCCTGGGGTTCTATTTTGTAATCTCATTTGGCATCTCTAATATAGCTATTGATTTCTGATATAGAAATCAGAATGATTACACCTATTGGTTCCAGTCTGGCAGAGGCAATCAGTATCTTGTCTCAGCCAACCAAAGATAAAACAAACCCAGAGGACAAACTGAGACATTGTTTAGAACATGAAGAAGCTGAGAAAGATGCTTAAAAATGTGGATGGGATGTTTGTGTGTTGGTTGGAAAGGTATTTATATTTAATAAGGGCATCATACCTCAGTGGCTATCTCTCTTGATTTGAAAAGAGCCTAAGAAATGATAAATACATTTTAAGGGAAGATGATCTCAAATGAAGGCTGGGGAGGAATTTTTTTCTATTTCAGTAGTCATTCTGACAAGGATTCACTGCCAGGAAGTTAGTTTAACTCTCCTTTCTGCTGTACCATTAAGTATATGTCCTTAACTTTTGCACATCAAACATCATGGATGGATGTTGCATCATTTCGGTTTTAAAAGTATGCAAGTTCAAGCTCCTCTAACGTAAGTTCACTACAGTGTTATTATATAACATGATTTGTGTCAATAAAAGTAATAAAGCTTTGCTCAAGTATTTAAAAAAATTCTCAATGGCACTGGGCAAAAAAAGAAGCATTTCTGGCTAGAATAAGGCATTCTATTGGGGGGGGGAAAAAAAAAAATCAACAGAATATCAAGTCTGCTAATATCAAGTTAAATATCAACTTGAAAAAAAAAAAAGCCTTTATCTATGATTATTAATAAATACTTATATTATCAAAAGAGACATTTTCTACTAAAAATAACACTTTTTAAAAATGTTGTGCCTGCTACTGTACACAGGTACCTACAATCACTGTTACTGAAAGAGATTACAGAGATTAGTTGTCTTCTTTCTATATATTTGATAATATTTTATGCAGTCAGTTCTATCATCTCCTCTGCTCTTTGGCTGGATATTGTACACAACTGAGGGAGACAAAAACATTTTTTTAAAAACAGAAAAAAAAAGTGTGCGCCCAGCCACAGACAAGGTAATGAGTCTTGTTTGTAAAATGACTTCATACTGAGCTTAAAAACTGAGGATTTCATGCCTAAATTATGTTTCTTTATACATGTTCAGTGGTTTATTTCACTCATGATACTTAGGATGAACAACAAATACTAATTTTGTTGGTATGAAACATTTTTGAGCCAGCATTTGTAGTGGGTACAACACAAGAATAGGAATCAAGAGCGATCTAAATCCTTCTTCTACCAAAATGCTGCTATGCTATTCTGGCTGTGTTATTTATATCACAGCTTCAGTTTCCCCTTCTGTGAAAAGGGAGACTGTCATGACTAGTTAAACTTTTGAAAGTGCTGTGAAGAAATGAAGTATCATATAAATGCTACATTACCAATCACTTGGTTTTTGATCCATATGCATTATCAAAAGACTTCAGTAGTTGGCTTGCACATACTGCAGAGGAATGTTCACACCCCAAACCAAGAACTGCCTTCCTTAAAATTACAAAACCATATGAATCTAAACAGAACATTTTTTCCAGCGCTACTTCAGTAAAATCTTGTTATTACAAAAATCAAAATCTCATACAAGACCTTGCAAAGTCTTTAATATGACTTATTGGAAATGCTAGGATTCCCTTAGTGGTGTCACCAGGCAGACAGGAGGTGTTGCTAAGTGAACAGAACTACAATTGTAACAGTCATAGGAGCTGTGCAAAAAACAAGATGGGCTCTTTATGCGATACTTCATTAATCCTCATAATAATCCTGTATTAATTTCTGGGTAGCCAGCAACCTTTTAGCCATGACTGTTTCTCTATAGTGGGGCAGTTACAAACACATGTTTTGTGAGATCTTCTATAATAAAATAGACATTATTTATTCAGAAAGACAGATTATACAGACTTTACATAAAGACACAGCCATTTTCATAAGGTATGGTTATTTCATGTAGCGGCATTAATTCACTGGAATGCCTCTTCATGATCCACTGTTTACTACCTAGTACATGACTCAGAAGTGGCTCTGTCCCTATAAGAGGCTGATGGAATGTGTGAAATATGAACATCCAAGGCTATTTTCTTTTTGACAATCTCCAGAGGCAGAGTTTTCACTCCAGGTGCCCGAAGAATGGCCATCTGCTCAATATAAGCTGGCTAAGGGCTTGTGCACAGCTACATTTAGTGGCAAGTATGGTGTGGGCAGCTTTTTCGGTCTCAATGAGTCTGATCCCAAATATCTGTGGAAGCTGCGGGTATTTGTCAGACATCAACAGGAACTATACAATAAATGTTCATCCTCTATCAATATCTCTTCTGACACCAGCAGTAGATTTCTGCAAAGGGAATTCTTCTGTTTTCTGTCTCCCATTTATTCAGAAAGAATTAAGAGAGAAATATTTATGCGCGCTGAAAAGAAACCGGAGTCATTTCTACAACATCTCTGTGCAATACCTATTATGTTGTTTAAGGAGTTCCAATTCCATATCCTTCCCTTGAAAAGAATGACATTTACAAGAATGATTTTACAGCTGAATCTGAAGGAAGGAAACCCAACTAGCTTGCTCTGGTTTTTTCATTAGCCCAAATCAGCAATCAGGATAAAACTTCTCTAGAGAAACAGATTGCTCAGAAGTTGGTGATAAGCCACAGTTTCAGATCAAGGTTTCTGGTTCATGTCTAGCTCAGAATGGCAGTGTGTGAAGGCTGTTGAGATGAACTGGGGTAGTCAACCTGGCTTCTAGTACAGAGGTATCTGTATCACAAAAACCACCAGGCAGCAGAGTTCCAGGCAACAGAAATGTGCTCTGCTCTCACCTTCACCCTGAGCTGATAGCCCAGGTATGCAGGGGGTTGGTGATGGAGGCTGGCTGCATAAAGCTTGTAATGATGCTTCAGCTGGTTTTTGGACCCACAGAAGGAAGTTCTTTATTGGGGCACCATTACCAAGGATTAAGTTCAAACTTACACAAATAGAAGAAACAAAGCATCAGCTAACAGTAGAGGTTTACTCCTAGCAGCAATCAGGTGCACTAGTGCATCAAGGCATAGCAAGAAATAAAAAACTGTTCAATGGTCCACTTTTTCCACCATGTTACTGGGATGACCAAGAAAAGCATGACATTGGAAACAGCAGCTGCCACATAAACATACTACTGAAACATGAATGGGGAGGGTAGAGCCGGGCATGTGGTAAAAGAATGACATTCTATTTACATGATAGAGTAGCAAATATTAATGACCCTCTTTCAGAAGAGCCTCTCAACTGCACTGAGCCATGCAGCCTAAAGTAATTACCCTAAATCATTGGGAGAAGTGTGTGCATGCTGTTAAACAATTCTGTGATGCAATCTGTTGTTACTGTACCTTCCCTCTTCCTCTGCAATGTGCTTTGGCTTAATCTGAAGATTAGAGCTGCTCAGAAGTTCAGTTACCCAAAGAGGAGGAGAATGTGTCCCTTTTCCAAGGTTAGCTGGTCTTTCTTTTCAGTGACACAGAATATAAATCTTGCAGTGTCCCTTATGTTGGTTTTGTGTCCTTCATGCTTTCAGTGATCCATTTCAGTGAATTTTCTCTTCCCATAATTCTGGACGAGGCTGGAAGCTGTGATCTGAGAAGCCTGCCCCTTCTCCCAACACTGAAAGTCATTCAGCCCTTTCTGGCCAGCTTGAAATAAGGCTCGTTCCAGCTCATCCAGCCGTGCCACTAATGTAGAGGTGTCTTCGTTGTAGGTATTTTGGGAGGAGTCCATGATGCGGCGAAAACGGTTAATAAATGTCTAAGGAAGATAAAGAATTGCCAGTGACTCAGGGAAGAGTCTCCTTGAGGTCAAATGTTAGTCCCAGAGCATAAGTCTCTAGCAAGTTCAGGGTTTTGCATCCTATGGTGTCTATATCTGAGCAGCCAACAGTTGGTTCTGGACTAGCATCTAACTGTTGGTACTCAGCTTCCATTAATCTCCTACACAAGGATAAATTTTATTTTCCTAAGATAGGGGTGGGGGAAAGTTACATGCTTTCCAGACCATGTGTTGTATATGTATGCCCACTGCACTCTACTTTCAAGGAATTAAATTGTTCAGGTGTCACTATTGCACTATCTACTGGTTAGTCCTGACCTTCTACAAAACACAATACAATGAATTTTGTTCCAGTCCCTGTGTATGAAAAGCCATTGATTTTAGAGCAGGTGAGATAAGTCTGTAGCTAGTTACAAATCATGCTACCATAAAGCAATTTAAACTTTTTTCTTCTTAAAAATGAGCTCTTTTATAAAAGGCAGCATCACTACAGTTAAGTGAATTTCTCAAACACTGACCTCCCTCTGCCTTCAAAGCACTTTGGGCACTGATAAAAAAGTCCCCATTGTTTACCATTTTAAATTTTGTTGTTATATTCTCTGGGTGTTGTTTAGGTTTCCTGATTTGTTTTAAAAAAAGTTTTTCCCCCTTGCTACAAAGGAATAAAAGCTAAATATAACCAGATTAAAAAAGGGAAGAGTTAAAGTTCCTGACAACTTTAGAAAGCGTGCTTAAGAATATTGGGGAAACAAATCTTTTAAAAAAATATGATAAGGTTTTATTATTACTAGTACACTTATTTTTTTACATGGTTTACTTTGGTATTTTGGTTCTTTACAAATGCTAAACAGAGAATGTCAGTCTCAACAAGATCTTTATGTTTTTATTCACTCATTTTAACTATACTTTCTTGACTATTAGTCTCTTAGTGTCAGGCTATCCAAGACAGGCTCTCCTATTGCTGTGGCCTTACTACGGTAGAACAGAATGCTAAATATTTTGTTTTTTTCTGTTATTAAAAGACAAGCAACAAAGCACATGGTCTCCCAAAGATGTTATGTTGCATTCCTTGCACAAAACTCATTTAACCAAATTTAGCTGCAAATGCAGACATTAGGTTTCAATTCATTTAATTGAAAAAAAAAAAAAAAAAAAGATTCATACTCATTGTAGATGAAAGGGCCAGGTCTTGAAGTCCTTCTAGCCCACATCAAACTGAGTAGAAAAGGATATATCCCCAACTATGACAAAGTGGATGGAAGGATAGAAGAGATGTCAATCTCAGTGACTGATTTCACTTGGTTCAAATACTTGCCTGCAGTATGGTCTGAGCTATCTCTGGATTCTCTGGATTGTCAAAATTCAAGAGCTGGAAGCCAAATCCATAGTAGTACGGCCCCATTTTATGCAGGTCGACCACATTGGCATCCGCACTGAACACTGTCCTCCAGCCTTCCTTGTAGGTCTTTGGCAACTCCACAGAAAGTATTCTCCGCTTGTGGTCATATAGGCCTTTCGCCAGCCACAGGGGGATTTCCAGCTTGGAGCCCTGCATGCACAGGACAAAAAGGGCACCCCCCCCAGTCAGGAGTCAATTCTGATCAGGATGATGAATAAAAACAAGACTCAGACACCTACTGAAGGTTCACAATGAATGACTTTCACAGGCAAGCTACCTGGTGCCTGTAGGATCAGGATTTTTATTTTGGGCTCTAACCACTATTTTTTTTATAACAGTAAACAAATCAGGTGGCACAAAACACACTGTGGCGTGAACGAAATAAAGTCAGCAATAAACAATTATACGAAGGGGGCTGCAAACACTAGGCCCTCCCCGGCCCCAGGTGACACTATGTGGGGGGGAGGGGCAGCGCAGAACTCCGTTCTCCCGCCAGAGGAGAGCACAGCTCCCGGCATGCCCCGCCGAGCCTCGGCCCACACTCCCAGCATGCCTCGCGCCACCGTGGGGTTACCTCAGGGAGGCAGTCGCCCTGGCCGGCGCCCGCGCCCTTGCCCAGCACGGCGGCCAAGCGGGGCAGTGCGGCCTCAGCGCGGCTCGGCAGCTTCTCCTGGGACATGAGGATGTCGTCCAGAGACAAGAAGTTCTCCTCGGGGCTCAATCCGGGCCCCACCGGGAAATACGCCTCTGACATGGCGGGCCCGCCAACCACCAACCCACACCGGCTTCCGCGCAGCCCTCGCCAGGCAGCTACAACCACTGCCTGAGAGTGCCAGCGCGCATGTGCACCTGACGCCCGCTTTTAGTGGGCTGGCAGTCGCCAGGCCGAAACAATCGGTGGCCGAGCGGATAGGCTCGATCTCCGGCCGCGGCGCCGTCCAGCCGTGCTGGTGCTGAAGGCGAGAAGGCCCCGCCGCGGCCCCGAGCGTAGCGCTTACTGCGCCTGCGCCGCGCCTCGCCCCCAGGGGGCGAGCTCGGCCTCGCACGCTGTGACGTAGGCCTGGCGGCAGCAGAGAAACCACGAGATGCAGGGGAGGGGCGCGCGTGGGCGGCCGATAACTGTCCGCAGGCGTTGGCGGCAGGAGCGGGGCCTGGGCGGCGGCGCTCCCTCGGTAAGTGCGGGGCGGGGGGAGCCGGGACTTCCGTGTGGCGGTCCACGGCCCTCCCTCTGCACGGTCGTTGGCTGAGTGCCGTGCTGACCTCACACAATGGGACCTGATGTCGCGATCTGCAGACTGACCTTAGCGGGCCTGGTGGTGGATCCGTGATACCATAACCACACATCATCGGGCAACAACTATGACGCAGGCATACTCGTGCAGGGTCACCCAGAGCCCTGCTGGTCTCGTGCCTCTATGCAGCCTACTAGATAGTCCCAACCTCTGAGCGACCCCTGGGATGGGAAAAGAAGAGGCCCTGAGCCCCAGGCCTGGGCACCCTCTACCGGGTCTGCTCCAAGACACTGGCTGTTGGGGATTGCTCACAGGATCTAGACCAGTGGTCTCCAACCTTTTTAAATAGATCACCTCTGGCATTTAAAAGCAATCCAAGCAATCCATGTGCTGCCACCTCCTCCCCTTCCAGCAGGTAAGTCTGTGGGGAGGAAAGGGGGGGGCAGATCAAGGCGGGGGAGAAAAAATTATTTGGGGACATGCCTCCCCAGCAAGTAAGTCCCACCCAGCTGGGCACTCATTGAACTTACCCCTACTCCTGCCTCTGCAGCACTGTTCCTCACCACAGAGGCTTCAGTCTAGCCTCTACCTCTTCCCTCCCCCCATGGATTGACCTGCTGGGGAGGAACACATACACGCATGTAGGCACTCAGCTCCCTCACCCTAGCCTCAGATCCATTCCTAGAGGCTCCAAGATCTGTGATCCTAGAGGCTCCGAGATTGAGATCCACTGGTTGGTGACCACTGATTTAGACAAATTCTGATAACTCAGCTGGGACAAGGGCAGAGCCTTGCTCATGCACTCTTAGTGCCCTCAGGAAGAACCCCTTGTTTGACTGCACCCCAGTCACTAGTTGGTCCCATAAAAAAGATCAGTCTGAGGAAGCCTTGCCTCAGCATGTCCAAATTCACCCAGAGCCAGACCACATGGAAGCCTGAGTCAGAGCCTGGTGGAGCTGGTTAGCACGAGAGCTTGGCCCTTCCACATTATGTTCCCTGCTAGCTCCCAGCCATCTCCTGTTGAAGACAGCGAGTGTGCTGTTGATGACGGGGGTGCTTAGGGGAAGAGCCCTGACTGGAGCTCTCTCCTGACAGCCTGCCTGGCACCAAACTGCTGTGTCCTTCAACACATGGCGCACTTGCACACATCCAGGGAGGCTGCTCGCCAGGGAGCATGCTGCCCCCTCCTGGTCTTAGTGATTGGGTGCAAGGGGACCTTGGGACCTGGAGGCACCAGTCACTGAGCCAGGGGGTGGAGAGGGGTAGCTTCAAATCTCACCCCATTGTGCCCAACAGGATGAATCTGATTCCAGCAAAAATCTGTAAGGATCAGAGTTAGTTGTATTGGATCCAAGTAATTAGGTATCCCTTTTTTGGTCTTGGCAATAAGAACATGGGTCATCTTGTTTAATAAGCAGCATAATGCAAATCCAGGCAAATTATTATAACAGTGCTAAGTAGACTAAAGTAGATCTTAATGGACTGTGAATGCCAAAGATTTCATTATTGTATTCACACTGAGGCAGAATATTGGATTAGAACTCAAATACCATATTTGCTTGAGTGCTATAAAGCAGGAGACCAGAGGTAAAATGCTTCAACGGCAGATCAAATTCTTTGGGTCAAATTCTGGTAAGGTTTATAGTGAAATTACTTGCAATTTTACCTGTGTAATCAGGAATAGACTGACATTTAGTGTCCTTTTGTAGCTTGATTGTAAATATTAAAATGTTTTCAATTTTGTTTCCCTGTTTGGGAATTCATTTGTTATTTATTTAATTAAATCCTGTTCACTCTCCCTTGAACTGTGTATGCTGAAAATAAAAATAAACCCCACACTGTTTCTAAGCACAAGAATCTATAAAACAACAGCTTTTCAAAACTTCTGGTAAAGTTTTAATTCCCTTGTGTCATGGTTTAGCTATGTTTTACAATTTCCAGTCATAAAAAGTGTTGAGTAAGACTGAAAGAAACTGGTGGTTTTGGGAAAGCCCAAATGGTGCTTGGATCATTCCCACTATTTTTTATGATTAAAAAGAAAAGGATAATCTTAACCAGAAGACTGAAAACTTGCTTCTTTTGCTTCCAGTCAGAAACATACTGGCAGGTGTTTCAAGACTACACAGGTATGGGGTGGAGTTTTGAAAAGTGTCTATAAACAGCTGTCACTTCAACTTGGGATATAATTCACATACAAGTTTCCCTCGCCAACCACGGTTTTGCCAACCATGGTTTTGACTACCCACACTTAATATTCTATATACTGTTTTGGCTACCATAGTATACAGTTTTGAGTAACCATGGTTTTCCTTGGCTGCACATCAGCCTGCCACCTGGCATTTTCCCCATAAGCCTTTTGTCTTGCCAGCCAGACTTTTGCAAACCACAGGAACTTTCAGGAACCTAGCCCCAGTGGTTAGTGAGGGAAACCTATAAGTACTCATGAAAATTCCACCCGACCTTCACTTTAGTCACCAGAGTCTAAGAGTGATAGCCCAAGATAGTCTGAAACTAGTTTAAGCAGAAAAACAATATGAAGAACATTGTAGTTAGAGGTTTGAACATATTATTTTCTCCCTTTTTTGTGCAGAAGTTTAAACTTCTGTAGACCTCTTGCTCTCACATGGAAAAATAATACTAGAAATCTGTACAGCACTCTGTCATTGTATCAAGAATGTGTGAGTATTGCATGAGGGGGTAAATCAGTTGCATTTACCAACTTAAGAACCTATGCTTGAACCTTCTCAGCTATCCAATCTAAAGTCCTTTTAAAAATTTATTTTGTTCAACTGGAGAAAATGTAAAGGCAGACATTTTGCAGCATATGACTAAATCACAAGGCAATGTTATTTCTTTAGTTCCATGTTCACAGCATTCCTCATTTTGCCTTCTGCTCAAGGTGTTTTCAGTTTGCTCTGATTTTGTTTTTTCTGTGTTATTCCCACAAGTTCTAGTATTTTTTTTACATCAGCTGTTTATAAACACAACCACATTTGGAACAGTTTGTTAAATCTTGAACTATTTATTTTATGCAAATAATATCTCATTAAACATTTTTCTTTTAAGTACATAACATAGGATTAAGGTGTGGTATAAGAATATATATTTGGCTTATATAGTCATTACTTAGATATCACTGTGATAGTCACTATATAAAACTCATACCTAGGTGAAAGAATAACACATTTTATGAACTTCAGCATGCTAAAAAGATAAGAAACCAAGTTAGCTAGATTTGTTAGGTAGCTGAGTAAGAAAGGACAGAGACCAAGGAGGAGAAATATATGTATATGTGTATGTAAATATAACACCCACACTGCTGTTTTTAGAAAGTCCCTTTTTCCATTATGCAGGTTAATTAAATCTTTCCAACAGTGCACTGTGCAACTGAAGGACAGAAACATGAATCTGAAAAAAAGAATTCACATAACATGAGAAGGTCAATTTCTGTCTTTCTTCTGAGCAAGAATTTAAGGTTTTATCCATTGTACAGGAATCAATCTTCAGTTAGAAATCTTAAACATCATTTTGGGTCTTTTTTTTTTTGTTTTGGATAAGGGAGAGAGATTTTTCTGGGAAAAAGGTATCTCCATCCTGTTCTATTTTGCAAAAGAACAATTTTCAAGAGACCTTTTTAAGGGCAGTTTTGGATGAGGACTGCAATTTATAAGACAGGAATAATAAAGATAATTTTTTTGAATCAAATGTTAAGAGCAAAGTCTCTGGGCTGAAAACGAAAGTTTGTAGAGCTTGTAAAAGGAGCTGTGTGTACAAATGAAATAATCTCTTTTATAGGGTGCAAATACAAAATGGCTGTAAAGA
>JAGPOW010002761.1:303530-321476 GCA_030014935.1 Caiman crocodilus | reverse complement strand
AGAAAAAAGAAAATTAATATTTTGATCAATCCTGACATGCCTCAGCCTGATGTGAGTGATACACAAGTGAGACAAGATGACCCAGAGAAACTGAGGTACAGGACAAATACAAAGATAAAGGAATCATATTACCCCAGAGAACATCCTTGCACTAATTGTGGGATTGCTCTGAAAGGTGTGCTTTTGTGAGCATTGTAAGGAAATCAGATGCTAAAACAGAGGTCTCCTTTCATGCAGTTTTCTTTCCCAATATGGGTAAGGTACTGTACTGGGACTTGCTCTGAACTGCTACGAGTCATGACCATGAATTCCAGGACTTAAAAGCATATACAATCAATCACTCTTGCCTTCCAAACCACATTGTTAAATAAATATGCAATCAAGACCTCACTGAAGGAAATGGAACGGCCAAGAGCATAACTGACCATTCTTGTACATCGTGGAATTATTCATTGTGAGCTGATTCTCCTCTTGTCTCAGCGTAAATCAAGCGTAAGTCTTGAAATTACATGGACACTGGCCTAAAAGTGTTTGGAAATAAGAATCAACCCTTTTATCTTTAGAAAAATGAATAAAGAGCAAAATGTAAACCCAAGCCAGATAAAAGAGGGGAAGGAGTGGAGGAGAGAGTACAAACAAAGGGTTAGCGTAAAGAAGAATGCAATAAGATACAAAAAAGTGAGGAAAAGGAAGGAGAATTCAGAAGCAAGGGGGATGGGGAATTAAGATGATAGGGCACAGGAGAGAAGATAGAAGTCCATCCTACCATGAAGTGTTACAAACAAGAAATGAAGTCCCCTGTAGAACACAGGTAAGTCTTACTACTATACATGCCAACTCTAGTTAGAGGCAAGAACAAATTACCTCAGCCTATGGCAGAGAAATTCAGAAAAAATTAAAAACAACACAGGGGGAAAGGAGGCATCCCACCAGATACTCCCCAGAACATCAATCTTCCAGGAACTTCAGTCCCTTGCTCTGATAACTATGGAGGAGTAAACATACTTTTTTCTAAGTACTGGAGCTCATCACAATGCATCAAGGGGACACATTTGCATTTATAGTACATATATCATGCTACTTCTGTGATGCATTTATCCCCAGAACTGACATGGACATAGATATGTCAGGATATCTTTGGGGGATCACTCTTGGATGGCTTCAGAATTTGTCATATATGTGAGTCAAGATGCAAGTGTAGAAGCCAAAGGATAGTGATGAGGCTGCCAGAGTGAGCATTGCATTAGAAGTGGTAAGCATCACTAACAGCAGAGAGTGTTGGGGTGAAAAATGATATCATCGGGCTTATAATGATATCCGGCTTATAATGCCCCTCATTTACATTGCAACATCGTTTCTCTTACTGCATTGTAAGAAGGCCTTGTATGTGACTTGTTTTTGTTATTTCAAGAACAGCTTGCTATTATATAAACAACGTGGGTGAAATCCTGGCCCTTTTGAAATTGGTAGGAGTTACACTGACTGCAACAGAGCTAGGATTTCATCCTGTATCCTAATGTAGGGCATACAAGTAATTGTGTGTGCAAGTAATGCTCATACATTTTCATCATTCTGAAGACTTGGACATTAAATGTTCTTTTTGGTGCTTTGAAGATATAAGAATAAGTTAAACTATATGTTATCATTATTAGCTTTCTATAAAAAATGGTTCCAGATACTAAGTAAACTCCTTTTTGCTTACTGGAACGTTTGTTTAAGGGAACAATTTGTATTTCTTATTCAGCTTGTTTGAGTGATGCTAGGATTACTTACTTATGTACTAGTCATATCATACCCCCCTGTACTGGATTTTGTAGCCCTTATACTGAGTAGCACATGCAGTGCTCACACAAGGAGTTCCATGGGCTCCCATCCGCTGACCTTTGGGAGTAACTGCTATGCCCTGTGACTAAACATTTCACAGTCCTTCCCACCCATTGCCCCCATCATTGAACCATTTAGCTGCTCTTCAGTTTCTTGGAGGAAAAAGAGAAAGGAAACAATGACTAAACTTCAACCTTTCTGTTCCTTTTATTCTGAGGTTGGGACAGCCAGGAGGTCCAATAATCATAACAAATAACATTGTGCTTTCATACATAGATTTCCCAGCCCTTCTCTTTTAATAAGGAAGTGAGAATCATCATCTCCATGTTATGGATAGGGAAACAGACCCATGGAGTAGACAAGTAGCTAGAGTTACCTGCCAATCCAGTCAAGAATATAACCTAGGTTTCTGGAGCCCATCACCAGCTTTTTCCTCTTGGTCCCACTGCCTCCCATACAGGTCCCACTGGAAAGTTAAAGACAAAATGTATTTGTCTTTCAGCTTTTACCACCTTAGATTGAGATCTAAATCTATAGAAACCAAAAGAAAAATGAAAATAAATGTATTCCTGTAATTCTTCAATTATTTTTTTCTTAGCTGTCATTCACTGTGTGGGTCCCTGTTATGATATGGGAGTGGATTCAGCAATTTTCGAGGCATTTTTAACTGGTCTGTAGTTCTACTGGTAAGTGAAAAGCTGCCATGTAAATGCACAAGTCATAGATATTTGCTTAGTGTTTCTAACTAAAACCTTGCTTGGAGTTGTTGAGAAGATTAAACCTTTTATGACGTAGTTGGTAATACTTTAAAAAACTGCTTGGTATTTCTTGTCTCCAGTTACTAAATTTAGAGCCAGCAGCTGTCACTTCTTTGTTGTACCAAATCAGTAACTTTCCATTCTGTGTGGCTGCATCTACATGAAACGCTGATTGCACAGTAGCTCATTACTACTGCTCAGTAGTGTCACATGGCAGGAAGTGTGATGTGACGTTGGTGTGCAGTAGTAATGTGCTATGTGCAGTCAGCATCATGAAAAAGCTATTTGGCGATGCTACTGCACAGTGACTCCAGTTACTATGCAGTCATTTAGTACTTATTTATACAAGTGCTAAATGACTGCGCAGTAATAACAGCACAGTCAGTGTGTAGACGCAGCCTGCGTGTTTCCTTATATCCATCACAAGGTTTTTTGGGTAAATGCGATATCTTTTATTAGACCAACTAAATAGTTGAAAAAACTGTTCTTTGCAAGCTTTCAGGCAAAAGCACCCTTCTTCAGGTATAGGGACGTTTGTGCCCAAAAGTTTGCAAACAATTTTCCAACTATTTAGTTGCTCTGATAAAAGATACCACATTTACACAAAGAACCTTGTCTGCCTATGTCCTTAGACCAACACAGCTACAACCAAGAACCCCTATATACATCACCAACTTTTTGCAAGAACAAGCAACTTAAAATTGTAAGGGAAAAGACGGTAATAGTGCTTTTTCTTCAGAAAGAATTTGGGAAATCACTCATCCCAAATAAAGCTTCAACTATCATGAGTGATAAGATTTCTTTATCACATCCCAGGAAATGTGTACAATGTTTGTTTGTTTTAGAGTTCTTTTGTTAGCAGGAAAACTCAAACAGTTGCTCAAATCATGTCTAAACAAATTGCTCAAACAGTTGATCAAAGCAATCAGATGTTTCCTTAATTGTCATCATTAAAGTTTAACAATCTCTATCCTTGAACTGTGTTACCACGCACAGCTGATTTCTTGTGGAGTTGTTAGACCCACTTCTCTTCCTGTTATAGGTGTACTCTGATGTAACTTCATTCAGTAAACTGACTCCTGATTTAGAATACTATGACAGAAGTTTTACTGTCATCCCTAGACCCTAAGAATCTATTATTTTGTACAAAGAATAAACATGCCATCAAGAAATTAAAAATTGAATGCTAGTAATCAGCATGGGGGAGAAAAGAGACCATTTTCTTATATGACCCTGACCATTAATTTTCAATAGCACTGTGAACTTGTTCTGAGCTACCCTAGCCATAACAATCAAAACATGCCAACAGAATCCAACTGTGTATGTTTGTATGAGGAAAACTAATTCTTACAGTTTGCAACCAGTCTAAATACAGATATTTCAAATGTATTTTTGCATAGAACTTTGAGGAAATAATTTTGTTTCTTCACTCTAGGTTGTTACTCACGTTCACTTGAGTTTGGAGAATTTCATCAAGTAAGTGTGCTGCTGAACAAAAAGAATTTTTTCAGTTCTGGGGATCTAGAATAAAAACTTGAATTTTAAAATACAGGATAAGTGGGTGTATATTGGGTGAAGTGTCATTCTGTGCTCAATCAGGAAATCAGAAGAGAACTGACTGCTTTCAGATTTTGCACAGAACATTTTCCAGGGTTTCTGTGCCAATAATAGTGTCCCAGGCTTCGCATCTTAAAGTCCACTTAGATGCCTAACAAGTGGAATAGAATCTGGTTTAATTTGTCTACCTGACTGTTGCTCTCCTCTGCTATATGTAGCTCCATTTTGAGGCTGCTGTACACATAGCCAAATTTAATGTAACTATTTTTCAGGTATGTAAGAATGGACAAAAATACAAAGGATTTTCTTCCATCACCCTTGTGTGCAGGTGCTGTTCAGAATCATATTATACAGCATTCTGCATCCTTTTAAGGGATCCTAGAGCTAGAATGCTCCATGTAGAGTTCATTTGCCACATACATAGGCCTTGAGTAGTCCCCAGCAAACACAAAGATGCCTAGGACAGAATTTAGTCCATAGCTTTGTAAAATGGTTTGGAATTGTTCAGAACAAAAGTAGAAGTGAAGGGGCAGTTCTTCAACTGACATAAATTAATCTAGCTCAGTTGAAGTTAATGTTGCTATATCATTTGACCCTTTCTGTGAGTTTGACCCATGTAATATGATTATTACATAATAATATTGTGCAGTACCACATGAAGAGTACTCTGAATTATTAGGAAAACCCATTAAGCTAGGAAAGGTAGAATGTGAACAAAGAAACAACTAAGAAGTCTATCTGACATGGAGTGAAACAGAGTTTGTTGCCATTTCCTGCTTCTTTAGGAGACCTTGAGCCTGACAGCGCAACCCAGAAAGCATGCAGGGCTGACTAATAAGGGAGAAAACCAAATCCCTAGGAGGATGTGCTGATTCAAAGCATTTTCTGCAGATGTATCCCTGTCAAGGCTCCTACAAGACCTCTTACCAAATGTAGAGCTGGCACTTCTGGGTAATTATAAAAGGCAATACCTCAGCTAGAGAAAAGAATGGGGCTGAGGAGAGGAGGGTTATGAATAGGAGAGGCAGACATCTTGTCATAATTTGACAGTTGAGCAGAAGTAGAGAGGCTGTAGTTACAAGAATATTAAATTACAGCTTAATATGTGACAATACCCTATTGCTTTTCTCTCTCAGGTGTAAACTGCTATTTGATCCCATAAAGATAATCTCGGTTTTCCTGAAAGATCCCTATAAGTGGCCAACAATATGTCTCATTGCTGGTAACCTGACAGTATGCAGATGTCATCCACCAAATACTCAAGGGTATCACTTTTGAATTTAGGAGTGTACTATGAAATATTTCTAGAACAAATATATTTTCTCTGTTTTTTTGTGGATTGCAGTCAAGGCCCAGTTTTATCTCACAAACCCAGATGTGGGCTTTTGGCAAGGTTTATACCTCTGCTAAGAGAGGTTGTCTATCTTCTGGTTTTCTCTTTTCACATAATCTCATGCTGTCATCCAGTGATACTGAAATAACAAAAAGATCCAGTTCAACAAGAATGGCAGCCCAGGGTGTACCTGGCTCATTAATTAGGAGTGATGCTGTGAGGCCTCTATTTTTATAAAATATGACTTTAGAATCTATTCCATTTTAGCAATGAAGCCTCAACCAAATACACCAATGCGATTATAAACCGTAACTCTATTGAGAAAAATAAAGTTTGCATCCAGTGATGAATTTTGCCCCACCCTTATTTTTAAGAAATTACGTCTTAAGCTTCTAGGAGGAGAGATTCAAAGGTACTGCTTCTGTTCTATTCCATTCTTCTATGAGTGCCTTCCACTGATGCACTGAGAGACATGACTGACATAGCTCCATAGGGGTCATGCTGTCTCAGTTTGGTGCTTTGTTTCAGTGAGAATGTGTTTTTTTGTTTACAAGTGTCCTTACTGCTCTGTGTTTATATTACAGAAGGCAGGTTGGAAGAATGTCTTGTAGGCAAATGTTGTGAGGTTTGTTCTGGTCCTAGATGAGTACATTCCACAGACTGAGACCAGAAAGCTCTGTCTCCTGCATAAGCAAAAGTTACTGTTATGGGAGAGAATTCCACTATAATTTCATCAGAATTAAAGTTCTGATTTCCATTAAGAAGAGTTAGATCACAAACTACTCTAGTTAATGTGATTCTGTCACTACCTCTGCATGCATAATTCTTGTTGAATTCAGGATGGCTGTAGAATTGTCTGCAGTGTCTGGAACTTAATTGTTTATGGAGCAGTTTGCTACACTTTTCTGACAAAGTATTAATATGAATATGCAAAAATTGTCAGGCTTTTAAGAAGTGAATTATTTTAAAAAATCTGAAGATAAACCCTGATAATAAAGATCTGATAGTTACCCCAAACTGCAACAGGTTGTTTATGAGATCATTGTATTCAAGTTAATTTTAGCTTAAAATGCTAGGGTAATTTTCATTATGGTCCACAGGAAAAGAGCTACTAGTGAGAACTGTACATATCTCATTACCCCATGTGAGGATGTGTTTTAAGTTTTCACTTGTGAAGTATTTTCCTTCATTTTATATTTCCTCAGTGGTTAGGAAGTGCAAGTATTCTGCTCAGATTGTCCAGAGCTGAAATAGCTGGATGTTCCCTACTAGTTAGATTAGCAAAAAAAGGGCTAGCAATGCTGAATTTAAGTTGGCAGCTTTAGGCACAAGACTTTAAATATCAGTGACATTAATGAGAACACATTACCAATCTTATAATCCTAAAATGTGAAATGGCTCATACTAAACATGGTTTAATAGACTCTGGACAAAAGATGTAAGAGAGGCTATATGAAAATATTTTGTTCTCTCTCCCAGCTCAGCAACTTGATGAAGGGTGGGCTGCTGCTCATGTGTTTTAGTAACCACTGAGGCCTCTGTGCAGCTCTACACTTCTGTCTCTGCCATAGCACCCAGTTCCATTGCCTGCTCTTCCTTACATGGCCTGTCCCTTCTCTTGCAGTGGACCACAGTTATTCTATTGCTCGGAGGGCCTTGCATTTCTGAGAAGAAAGGGTTATCATTGGCCCTTGTAGCTATAGTTCCATTCTATCTAACGTCTTATGACCTCATTTGGTCATGTTCAGAACATCATCTTCACAACCAGAATTGCTATTATACACAAAGAGAAGCAAGGCTCTTTTGTGATATCTTTTGTTGGACCAACGATATAGTTGGGAAGAGCAGTGGGTATCAGAGAGGCTTTTGGGTATGCAGGTGACCTGAGGAAGATGCCCTTCCTCAGGTCACCTGCATTATACACAGAAATTTGTAGGTCACCAGAGAAGTATTAGTACAGAATTTCTTGATATATTTTTATTTCCCTTCTTTTCATTCTTCTTATTTCCCATTCTTTCCCTCCATTTTGTTTGCACTTCCTGCAATTTTTATTGAAAGGTATTTAAAAAAGGTAAGCTAAGTGGTTGTCATTATGCAGTGTGCTTGTTCTTTATAATGGTTGATATTTCATCCTAAAATTTCCACACTTAGGTACAATTAGCAGTCTTAGATTAGAAGACTAGAGTTAAAGAGTGTACTGGAGCATAGGCTTGTTGACTGAGATACCTGGGAGAAGCTTACACCATGCCTGATTTTGCTTTCTGTCCAACCCTGCTGTGAGATTCCCATGATCACTGCATTTTAACAGGCTCACCCTTACTTAAAAAGCATGTTATAAATACTCCCAAATGACCCCTGGCTACTGTAATAACAGAACATTCTTATCCTATTTTAGGTTCGTGGCTCTGAAAGCATTGGTTTGGTGTTACAGTCTGTTAACCTGTTTTTACTGATAACATTCCCAGCTGTGATGTTATATAGAATTTAAGCATAACTCCAGGTGAGAGACTCATGTTATGTTTGAGGTACAGTGAGGTACAGTATATTTCTAGCCCAGTGATGTCATGGCAGCATGGCACAAGCTTGATGTACTTATCTTCTGGTGTGAAGTTGTAAAAGAAGGGCTACTTTCCATACTATACTGTCTTTACATAGACAAAATTAAAAAGCATTTAGAAATGCGTAGAGCAGTCTTGTTAATTCACTCTCATGTATTTTTCAAACAGTGCCACAGAATGACAGATATTAAATTCTGACTTTGACATGTCAAAGGTTTGTTAGTAATGAAAATTCATACTAATAGGACTCATTTGGCCTGTGGAACATAAGAGAACAATTCTTTAAGACATTCTGCTTTCTTGTTTTAAAAATGTATTATCTGATCCTTTCTTTGTCCATGTATGTAGCTGCCATCAGAGATCGTGGTAATAAGCCTGTCAAATCTCCTCATGCTGAGTTCATGAAGACTTTTGTTAATTAGACGTATATACAGCAATCATTAGTCAATTTATTCTTAACCCTATTTATTCTATGGATAGTTACACTATTTAGTGACTAATTGCATTAACATAGTATCTTTACTGTCATACGTAAATATGTTTTAAATGTATATTTTAGAAAATGTTAAATGTCATGCACTTATTTTTATTTCCAAGTACATTTGTGTGTAAATACGTCACGTTTATAAAAAGCTTCTTTTTAAGCCAAGTGTAGCCAGCAATATTCTCATCATTCAGTTGGAGCAACAAGTCACTTCCACTGTAGTGATGCATGATACTTAAAACTACTGAATTATGTCAATGCTGATGGAATCTGACTAAAGGTGACAGCTGATTATCAAAGAAAAATCTGCTGTTCACATACACATGGGAAGGAAATACATAAAGGGCCAGATCCAGGAAACTGTAGGCCTGCAAATGTGCATAAAAATGTGAACTTTGTTTGTGATATAAGTGTGCTAATTGTGTGAACATTAGTAGACCAAAAGTTCTGAACCGTGGACCAAAACTGGCAGATTCACCAGTTTGCTAAAATATCATATAGTTTGCCTGGATACAGCTGCTAAGTTTTTCAGCAGATGTCTAAGTAGAAATGCTTTTTCCCTGTAGCTCACTGGACAAGCCTATTACAAAACTTGTACAGAATACTGCAATAGCTCCATCTACTGAAACAAATCATTGGAGACTCCCAAGAAGCCACAGCAAATTAATCTCCTATTCAGAACTCCAGTATTATATGTTCTGACACTTTCATGTCTCGTGCTTTGTTTTATACAAAATAACAAACAAAAACTATACTAACAATTTTGAATGTGTGTGCGCGTACATATGGGGAGGTGACATCTTTCATGAAGTCAAGTGAAATATTGTATAACAACATCTAGTCTAGGGACAGACATTGAAAAAGCCTGAGCCTGAATTGACTTAATCTTTGCAGGTTAGTCTAAACTGGCTAGGCTAAACCAGTTTGTAAGTGTGAAAACATCCCCTCTGGACTCAAAACTCAGGCACATGCCTGCAGTGGCTCAGCCTAGAAGCTGGGGGGCACTAAAGCAGCCCTGCCATCCCTTCCACAGGGCTGAGCTGAGGGGGGTATGGCCAGGCCTGGGCAGGATGCTCTGATGTCCCCCTGCCCTCCTCTCCCCCCCAGCAGCCCAACAGGGAATGGTTATCACCCCTAACTCAATGTTTACCAACCCATTAAGAAAACAGAGACTCTCTCCATTAGTTCAGGCTCATCTTAAACAGCTTTTCCAAGGAAGGACATTAACAGCTATGTGTCAATTAGCTCTCAAAACCTGTCTGCCTTTGTCACCTTCCTCAACATGGGCTATAGCAAGCATGTGTTCTGATAGCTAATGCTGAAAGGTGTCTGTGTAAAGCAGAAGGGCAGGAGGAATAATCCTTGCTTAACAGGGAAAAGCCAGGCATATGCCCGCAGTCCCTCGAGGAGCACCAGCAAGGGAGCAGAGGGGAGGGGCTAGCTCTGCTGTGGAACAGAGAGCATGCTGGGATGCTGGGGGAGTCTGGTTTATCTAAACCAGCAAGAGGCCTGGGACAGACTTTGCATAAACTAGTTTGACCAAAATCAGTTACCTCTGATTCTACATTCAACCAGGTTTATCTCAAACCAGTTTCAGCCATTTTCAAACTGGTTTGTTTGCACTGAACATCTGTTCTGTTATAGGTTTAAACCAGTTTCTGATTACTTAAGCCGGTTTATGTATAATGTCTGTCCCTATCCCTAGGGAGAAGGAAACCATATTAGAATGGCTATGCTATGCTTTATTATTTTAGCTATTTTGCCGTTAAAAATCAGTGGGTAGCATTTCAGGAGTTGACAGACATGCAGGTCCTCATTCTAACTCATGGCACATTGCATAAAGCATCATGGGCTAGAGCAACCCCCTCCCTTTCACCTTCCAAGCCAACAGACATGTACCTTTATCTGCTGGGGTAGGGAGGGTCAGGGGAAATGAAGCCTGTTTGCCTGCCTGTGCCATGATTGGGGCTGTGCTAATGCAGCCTGATCCCCCCAGCCTTCCCAGGAAGCTGGGCACAGGCAGGCAGTCTGATGCAGCCCTGCCCACAGTGCTGTCTGCAGGAAGGGGGTGGGGAGAGGTAAGCTGTGGGCTGGGTTTCTCTGGCCTGAACTGAAGGAGCGGGGGCAGAGGGGATCTGTGAGGTGATGGGGTAGGTTCCAATCTATCCCTGCCACCCACCAGCTCAGGGTGGGCAAACCCCAGCCCACAGCTCCCCATTCCCCTTCCCCCCTCCCTTCCTGCAGAAAGCACCATGGGCAGGGCTGCATCAAATTGACCCTAGTGAACACAAGTTCCCTAAGACACTCCACTTTGGAGCACCTCCTTAGATGAGGGTTAATTTGTCACACAATCAGCCACTTTTAAAATGCTCTGCAACCATGCATGTGTGTCACAGCATGGCTGTACAGTGCTTTCAGAGGGCTAATCATGCAACAAATAATAACTTCTGTCTGCGCCCATCATTACCACAGTTATTTTCTGTTCTCAGTGCAGAGAGAGTGTCTGGTACCTCCATGGTAACATGTTGATAAATGTTTTCTTTTCCATGGTAACCGCTTACTGACTTCCTGAATCACAACTCCTATTGGTTTCAGGATTGATTTACTATAATGCTGCCACAAGCTTCTCTGTATGAACAGGGAACCTTTCATGATAGATGGATGTCATCTTGGGGCAAGCTGGCAATATCTCCATTTCTGGTACACCTAAGAGATTCTAATAAGGGGGACATTTTAATTTCTAGGACACTAGTTCCCCATAATTTTAGATCCAAGGCACTCCTCAATAGATTCAAGGGACCACTTGGAAAATGGCAGCTCCTAATTTTAACTTGTTTTCTGACTACAGAAGATTATAGAGTAATTATTTTGTTGCAAAGAACTTACAAAGCCCAAAACAGGGCAGACTATTTATATGAATATCCACTTGAAATCTCTGGGTTTACTTTGTGAATTATGTTTGCACACCTAACATTGCTGACACTGTGTGGCACCCCACATCACCCTTGAAAAGATACCAAGGCACCTGATGTCAGACCCTAGTTGAGAATCACTGTTCTAGGGGCTTTATAGTCTTTTCCACAAAGGCTGCAATGGGGATGAGCTACATTAGTATGTCCTTTGTCTGCCATGTCATGCCCTTTCCTTGGTTCAGAGCTGCCTTGGCCATTGCGGGCTGTCCTACAGCACCTCTAGGCAGACTTTCTGCTGCAGGGGCTCTTACTCTAAAACCCATGTCAGTAGCAAATTGATCCAAGATCTGCATAGATTGAAATGATACCTCAGGACCTGTTTATCTTAGGGGACCTTATCTGATGATAAAGGCATTAGTTTGAAGCTCTTTGATATGGATGCATCAGGTAGGCTGCACTGACAGATCAATCTTCTTCATCTGATTAGCAAAGATAGACAAGCTTCTCATACTAAGGGTGTGTGCTTGGGAAGATAAATTAACCTGCTGTATCAGATCCAGATTCACTTTATTTTCTTTCCTTTTTTTTCTTAGTTGGAGGGCTGCTGACTCTGTTTGTGTATATCACTATTGCTCTGAAACTGTTCTCCTACTATTAGGTGAATCACTGGTATAGGGAAGAAAACTCCTGACCCACCAGAGGTACTGCCAGAATTCAAGGTCAGCAAACTTAAAACCCTTCCATTAGCCAAAGCTGTAAGAGACATTAAAAGACTGTACTGTTATAAGTGGCTCTGAGGACTGAGCACAGGAATAGGGGATTCCTGGAGTCTACAGGCAACCCCCACTTAATGCTGTTTTGCTTAGCACTATAATGCTCATTTTAAATTCATACTTGATTTCACTTAGTGCTCAGGAAGTTTCACTATAATGCTCACAGTCACTATCTTGGATCATTAAAAATAATTGCAGTCACAATCTTGTGTCATCAAATACTTTCGGTTTTGCTTAACGCTTGTTTTGCTTAATGCTTGCTTTTTCAGGAACCAATTTGCGCTAAGTGGGGGTTGCCTGTATTTCCAGCTCTGAGAATTCATCATGTAGAAGTATAATGAACTCTGTGTGGATCTTTACCTTGTGATTGTTACGTCAATGTAAAAACACTCCTTTTTGGTATGGGCATAATGGTGAATAGTGGGCACCTATACACGTGCCCAACATGTGTAATTAGAATGCGTTGAAGCAGGCTCGATATATCTAGTGCTAAAATAGTGCACTCCAGCAATCTTGGTGTCACATGTATTCAGTGTCCCTGTGCTTCAAAATGGCGGCAGGGGCACTTTAACTAAAGCTCATCAAATGAGCTTTAGCAAAAGCACTCCTGCTGCCATTTCAAAGTCTAGGTCACTGAATACACAAGACGCTGTGAGTGCTTTATTAGAGCGGCTCCCAAGAGCCTGACAGTTTCTGCCTGACTGAGATCAGTAGAACAGATACAGGCCAATGCCAAGTTTCAGCCTGCTTGAAGTCTGACCTTTTCTTGCCTTTTCTGATCTCGTCCACTTATAGTATATAGCCTCATCTTGTTTGCCTGAATTTACAGCATATCATGCACATATTCCTAAGAGGGAGGGGAAATTGTTGAATATGATTAAAAAAGAAAGTGCCCAAAACCTGATCTTTTCTCAGTCAAGATGTGATTTTCCTTGTGAAAAAGAGGAAGGATGGTCTAATATTAGGGTACTAGCCTGAAGGTTTAAAACCTGGGTTCAGCTCCCCGTTCCGTTATAGACTCCCTGACCTTCAAAAGTGTTGAGGTGCCTAACTTAGTTGAAGTCTCAAAAATCAATGGGAACTAGGTGCCTTGATAGAAGTTACATCTTTGAGGAGGAGGTCTTGGCCTCTGCATACAGATGGAGAACTGAATATATCAGGATTAATAGCACTGCCCTAGAGAACAAGATGCTGAGGTTCTAAACTACTCTAGTGCGAAGGGGGATGTGTGCAGAATTAAAAGAGAGAGAGAAAGAAAGTCAACTCTAATCCAGAGTGTTTGGAAAGGCTGGAAGAGTTAGCAGTAAATTGATGTTGGTGCCCATCTCCTTGGACTTTGGGAAGATTGAGCAGTGTAGCACGTATTGCTTCTTGATATGCAAGTCATTCATGACCTTGAATTCACTTGAAGCCATATGAAAGATTTTAAGCCATGGCATGATTCCCACGGCTGGGGGGCATGGCGACCTGCCTGCAGGTGGCAGGGGCATAGTGGCAGCAAGTGGGGAGCTTCTGCAGGTGACCATGGCAGTATCGGCAGTGGGGGCAGGCCAAGCAGGGAACTCCTGCAGGCGGCTGCAGTGGTGTTGAGGGGGGGAAGCGAGTGCTGACCAGCAATCGGTGACCACCCTCAGATGCTGTCAGCGCCACCGGCAGTGTCAATAGCAGCCAATCTCATGTACCCCCTACGCACTGCCAGTGATTTTATATCTTTTGTTAGCAGCAGAGTCTTCAAGCTACCAGTCTAGAAAGAATGAAAGAGGGCAGACAAGGCAGATCCTGTACACAGTGAACCTCAAAGTAAAAGGTAACATTGCTTCAGGTTGTCAGCAGGATATGTATAGTTTACACTGCATCAATGTAGCCACGGTGTTTTAGGAGGTGCAAATCTACCTTATCCTTATAACCAAATGAACAAAGGTTGAGTTTATAATCACCCTTCTTAAAGGGATACCATCCATTAAAATCACAGTTCTGAAATTACTTAACTAGCTAGTGTCATAAATACATGTAAGACAGGATGGGCAAAATACTACCCGTGGGCAGGATTTGGCCCACCAGGCCATTGTGTCCAGCCCGTGAGGCCCCTAAAAATTTAGTAAATTAATATTTATTTGCTCCTGGCCGCCTGTCAAAGATGACAGGAGCCAGGGGCAGTAGGACCCAGGGGGAGCCGACAGGACTGAGCAGCCCTGCCCCTCCCCACCTCCAGCCATTTCCCTGCCTTTCTGCCTCTGCTCTAGCACCACGTGGCTCCCAGCTGCATCCCCGAACCACAGGAGCACAGGGGCCGTGCCGGTTCCCTGGGGTGTGCATACGTGTGTGTGTGTGTAGGGAGGGGCAGAGTGTGTGTGTGTTCATAGGGTGAGAGTCCCACATGCACACCCCACCATACACATATACCCTCACCCCCTCTCTCACTGCCATCCATGCAGACCCCACAACCACACCCCCTCACATACCCCAGCCACTCTCCTCCCCACATACATCCCCTTACAAAACCTATACTCATACACCCCCACATATCCACACACACACCCACATGCCCTCACCCACACCCTCCTCCACACCCCACATACCCACAGCCCCCCACAAACCTATACCTACTCCCCATTTCCTCCACCCCTCCACAATATACAAGAATGAGACTTCATTTTAAGCTATTATATACAATCACCTCTATGCACATTACACAAATGCATGTAAACCAGGACAAAAATATATTTTTAAAATCAATTAATGAATGTTGTAAATATTTGTTTTTTAGAATATAATTTTGTATTTTTCTGGTTCTTGACATGGCAAAACCCCTTGCTGAAAGGAGTACTTTTGGGGGCAAGGGGAGAGACTTCTGGTGGCAAAGGTCAGGGGTTAGGAGGCAGGACTTCCGATCACAAGATGGCAACTAGGTGGAGGGGAAAGGGGGAGAGCACCTGTCAAGGAGTTCAGCTACCCGTGTCACCCTCGACATCTTGCCAAAACTCAGTTAATGGCCCTCCACCTAAAATAATTGCCTGCCTCTGATCTAAGACTATTAGAAGTGAAAGAGAATAGCAAAAACAATAATTCACTGGTTTTAATTTATTTTTGTGTATTTGACAGCTCTTTGAGGATAGGCAAGTTCACCATTCACTCCTGCATAGCCTGTTTTTTGCTGAAGTCTTTCACAAGACAGTGCAAAAAATCTGGTTTCAAACAGAAATGATATTTGTACTTTAAAAGTACTTTTAAAATCGCGTGCGCATGTGTATGATAAAAAAATCAGTCACTTAACCAGCACTTTTGCCTTTTATGTGTTTGAAAATCTCTGTGCCTTAACTAAAGCAGAGTTTTTGAGAGCTTAGCAACATTTATTATTTAGTTACCTAACTAGGATTGTAATGTTAGACATTCATTTTTTTTAAATCTTGTCTTTAAGTTCAATAGTGTGGTGTATGCTCCACAACACTAGTTTAACAAGCTTCTATGAAAAATTAACTATCTTTAAGTGCACCTCCACAGTGAGCAGCTAAGTGAGAATGTTATTTTATTAACAGTTATGGAGAGAGAAGATATCCCCATAAGAGAATGTCTGTGCCCTGGAGAGCTCTCTCTCTGCTATGTTGCCAGTCCTGCTATATTTCTGCATAATTTGTGTTTTGTAGCTGTTGAATTCTGAATGAGTGCCATGCAGGTTTCTTAATGGGAGACATTACAGTATAGGCATCCTCAAGCAGTGCAGAACATTTTAAAATAAACAGTGCTAACATAGTACAATCACCCTGATTTACAAATGCTGTGAATTTTACCTGCTGTGAAATATACACTGAAGTGACCTGGCCCTTTAGCTTTGTCTTAATATCATGGGTATTGTGTCCAGGGGGGATCCAGGCTATTGTGCCTAGAAGAGGAAAAGATAATGAGTGAAATTTTGACCTCCCTTGTAAAGTCAATAGAAAATTCCCCTTGACTTCAGTGGGCCAAGATTTCACTTAAAATCAGATAATTCCTAACTGCTAAAAGCACAACATCAAACAAGAATTGTAAAAAAAAACACCAAAGCTGAGGTAAAGACAGGTGTCTCTGGGTTATGGAATAGAGAAAATCCCACACAACTTACTGATTTGTTTGATACACTGGCTGAGGGAGTAGTTAGTTGATTACACAATTTCACAATGATTGCACACTTAATTCATACAACACAATTTTATTTTAAAATTCTTTGCTACGCATAAAACACTACTTAGCTTTAAGAAATACCACAAACATTAAGAACACAATAACTACATATATCAGAAACAATGCTCCAAATACACTTCCTTAAAACAATTACAATTACAACTAAAAGTTAAATTTGAATCAATACTATTATTTTTCATGATATACTTACAGTCCTAGAATTCCGAGAAGCCAAACACTTAGATATACTTTCATTCCTTAGTAGTACAATTTAATGGGTTGGCCTATGATTCAATAGGCTGGCCTTAATACTGATAGGACTAAGTCCCCTTCCTTCAGTCCCTTTTGGGTGCTCAGCGGCTTCAGTGTGAACTAAGAGATTCATATTCACGGAGAGGGGGGTTCAGGTGATCAGTCTGATCCATCCTACACTTGCGATTCTTCCTTCATTGTTCTGCAAGTGAGGTTACCTCCAAATTGGGACAGTAGGTTACAGTTTTTATTGAGTGAGTTGCCATCTTGGGCCCCTCCTACCCAAACCTGTCACTATTTCCTTTCTTTCCAATCTTTTCAAAGGTCCTAGGGTTTGATTTCTCTGAATGTGGGATGTTTGCTTAAGGGTCATTTTTATGTTAACTTTGTTAAAGGCCTCTAGAGAGGAAATTCAAGAGTTAAGACTTTGAGCAAAGTCAGGACCTTGCATGTAGGCCAAAACAATGGCCTAGATAAGAAGATAAATCTTGTCTTCTTCCTGAACTGGCTAATGGGCAACTATTACAAACATTCAAACTGTTTAATTCAATATGACAACAGGGTCATGGCTCTTTCAGGGTAGGACAACAACAGTAAGTCTTAGGATCTTTACAAGACTACTCAGCACCACCTGTATCTCAGGCTGTTTTCTACTGTCCTAGTGTGGCGGCGGCATGCCACCATTAGGGGCCCCAGGTGAACAGGAGGAGGATCCCAGGGGATTGGCAGGCCCATGGGAGGACCCAGAGAAGACCTGCTTACCTGCAGGAGTGTTGACGGCACTGGAATTGGGAATGCGGCAGCAGCAGCGGCCGCTGCCATTTCAGCCGCGTGAGCCGCTCCTGCACCGCGTATTTAAACAGCTGTTCCCGGCTGTCCCGACAAGTAGTCGCCATGCTACAAGCAGGATGTGTATTGGCACCAGGTGGTAAACTAACCTGGATGACGGCAGGTCACGGTAGCAGGTAGGTATGGACTCAGACACGAAGTGAATAAACAAAGTTGAAACTTTACTCACAGGAACGGATTCAACATGATGCTGACAGGAATACAAACAGTCGTCAGTCGAACGAAGATACAACCGCAGCGCAATGGGTACACTAGTCACAATTATTATGGTTATAAACGGAATGAGCTCTATGTACGTAGCTGGCAGTTTACGGCGTCCTAGGGGTCCACTCGGCTAGGCAGGTGATCAGTCTGCCTAATCGTGCGCACGAGGAACGCTGCGCTGCGGGGAGCGGTCCCTTTTATCACCTTCTCCGCCAGTCGGCTCCTTGTGACAAGAAGGTTCCAGAGAACACGGCTGCTGGCCAGGCAATCATGTCTCCAGAGTA
>JAGPOW010002761.1:290647-303139 GCA_030014935.1 Caiman crocodilus | reverse complement strand
TAGCCACTGATTGGTACAACCCCCCTGATCACGCTGTGATCATGCTCCCTCTGCATGGTGTTCACATACAGAGCTCGTCCTCTGCTACCGAATACCCTGTACTTGAATAACAAGTGAAAACTAAGAGCTAGCATTTTCTGAGTCGTGTTCTGAGTCTAAAAAGGTTGAGATCTACTACTGTAAATCATCCTAGACAAATATGTGCCTAGCTTCACTTAAAAATGTCCCATGATAGATATCTATACCTTCTCAAAGTGGGTACCTGCTGCAATGCCCAACCACCCTTATAGTCAGAAAGTTCTCCCAATCCAATCTAAATTTCTCTTGTTGCAATTTAAGCCCATTTATCAGTGAATGCAGTAGACTTTGAAGTTTTACACTGTGGGTGACATTGTATGCATTTTCCTGGATACTGGTGCTACAAGTCTGAGCCAGATGCTCATTATCTCATGAACATGTTTTCCCCTGATGTTTTACAAACCCAGAAGGTTAATTTCTGCACTATTAAAAAAAAAGATTTCCTTAGTTCTCTAAGGAAGAGCATTCTTCCAGCTCTTAATTTACAAAGGCACAATACCAAGTACACCACACTGAAACGTGACAATCACCAGTGCTGTCTGCCGCTTCCTTTAGTTTCTTTGAAACAAATTATGCTACAGTTGTACTGTTAAATTACATCAACTCAGTGTAACTTTCACTCTTCACTGACATTTTACAAATTGTGGGTATGTCACACAGATTCCTATATAACCTCTCCACCACACACATTCTTCAGGACACGTGTGGAAAATGCGTTTTGGCCATCTTGGATGATCTTAATAAGAGAACTCCCTAAATAGTGGTCATAGAAAACTCTGTTTCATAGTAACCCTTACATGGAAGCTTCCCTTTTCAGCCTGATAAGCATTGGCCGTCTGGGTCAGTGAAACTGGTGTGAAGTGTCTGGAACTCTCTCAGCTCCAGCCAACTCAAGGAGCAAAGTGCCAAACATAGCACCCAGACATGGATCCACTCTGTGTAGCAGCCACTGTCCACTTTTCAGTCTGACCTTTAGTCGATCATTAATGTAGGAAACGCAAAGTTAAAATTCTACCAAAAAAATTATGAAAATGGTGATAAGAAGTCCTTGCATTTTGAAGGTTCAGATGTTTGACATCTTGTATTAGGTGAAGTCGTATATCAGAAAGCACAACATCCAAGAAGACGGTCACCAGAGGAGTATAGCACAAGCAATTTCAATGTCAGTTAATTGCACTTGAAGAGGCTGTTGTTGTTATGGTAATAGATTGGAGATTTGCAGTGTTGCCATGGGATATGGTGAAATCAGCCTGAGGGAATCCAGGAAAGGCTCTGAAGCCCTCTCTTGGTTTGTTTTTTTTGCGGGTATTTCTCTTTCATCTCATGCTGGGGCTAATCCAGCAGGTATGATTTTATTTTATTTTTTGGGTGGGGGGGATGTCTATGGTTCAACCCCAGGGATTCAGTTGCTACAGAATGGTAATGAGGTCTGCTGTGATGTGCCCCTTAACACCAGAAGCTGATTAGGATTAATCTTTATCACTTTATTTTCTTTACTTTCAAAATATGCCCCTACATCTACCTTTAATAAGTACATATTTTGAAAACTGATTGATTTGTTTATTATGTACCTTCATACTCTCATCTGTTGGGACGTAATACCCCAGCGTTCTACTGCAAGAACACAGTGCCTGTATCATACAGCAGTGGGTCAGACCTGTTAGGCAGTGAGGCAAACAACACCTTTTAGCTGTGTTGTGAGCCCTCCCTCACCTTTGTCTTGCTTCTCCCTAGCAGTCTATGAATCAAGTTAAGGACTGAATCCACATACTAAGAGAGAGTACAAGGAAAGTAGCCAGCCACTGTGTCTGTTGTTTGTCACCAAGAGTTTTTAAAGCAATACTCCAGATTCCCCATGCTTCTAGTCACAAAAGTGCAGCTGGGCAATTCTGCACCCTGAGCAGCAGTAGCATTGGGGCAACACCAATAGCCAGGTTGCTGGCAGCTGCTATTTTTGTGTCTGTGTTGTGTTCCCCCCTCAAAGTCAATGTCTGGGGCTGGTGCCCCACTCAACCCCTACTTTGTTAGATTGCTGTCCAGTCATCTCAGTTGCTCCTCTAACAGCAAACTGCAAAAACACCTAATAGCAAAGGTCTAAACTTTCCTTATTAGAAAGTGGTGTTAAATGACACCAGAATTTATACCTGTTTCTGGAAGCCACCCAGTTAGAAAGTTAAATCCTGAAAATGTACAAGTATCTATACACAAATACGTTCATGTCTCACACTGACTAGTGGAGCATTTAACTGGGACTCAAGAAACCTGTATTTTGTTCCCATTACTGCCACTGACCTGCTAGGTGACATAAGCAAATCTCTCTGCCTTTCAAAAATTTGCTCTGTGCCTCAGTTTCCCCACCTATAAAATGGGGAATGCTGGCCTCCTTTCAAGGTGCTTTACAATCTTCTGATGTAAAGCTGTATATGACAGCTATGTATAACCACAATAATAGTAATAATAAAATATATATTTGTTTCCAATTCCCGTTCTTACACCTAGCTCCCCTGCTTATCCTGTTCACACTGTGTCAAGAATTATCATTGGTCTGGTTGCTCAGTAATTTCCCCATCAAGGTTTTGTTCCAAAATCCTTTGCAGTGCAGTGGAGGAAGATTCAGTTAGATATGGTTTTTTTCCCAGTAATCAAGTGTAATGTTAATTATATCATAATAATGGTCTAGTTAATAATCTACCTCATAAACTCCTAACTCTACCTACATACTTTAAAAAAATCTCTCTGCAAGATGTCAATCTAAGATGCCCCCTTTTGCACCATAGTAACAAGTGCTAAGGATTCTGCTTTGCTGCAGTAAACCCTCCCCACACCCCCATTTGATTTCATGCCTTTTGCTCACAGCTCGAGAAGATAAAAGAGCTTTGTATCCTAACATTTCTCTGAGCCCTGCTCTCCCCAGTGTAGGAGGATACCAAGTTCTGCTCCATATCTAAAGTGATAATGAGGGCATTATAGAATGTCACAGTTGTCAGGACAAAAAGGAATCACTCATCTGTAGGCTAGGATGCAACTATTTAACTAGGTGTTAACTCTTCTTCTAGCTCTTCAGTTTGTTTGACAGCCTTGGAAATGGTTTGTATGCTACAGAGGCTGCAGCCTTGTTTTTTTGTGGTAACAGAGACATAAAATAATGAGTAACTTTGCAACACCTTCCAGAAAGAGCTGCTTGTGTCCTCATCATTGTCTCTGTATTTTTTCTTTCAGTGGATTGTATTAAATACAAATAAATCAATGAAGCCCATAAATATAAGTAAATAATACCTTCTTATTTTCTTTAACCCAATTCTGTTTTATCTCAGTGCTTGAGATAATGTTAATCAGTTCTGTTTATTTCTGCAGGAAATAGAGTCCACCTTGCTCACAGAATACGTTGTAAAACTAGCAGTAAGGTCAATCTGTATGCTTTTGCACTCACTGGTAACCATTAACCTGATGCTTATCTATGAGAGATTTCCCTTTGTAACAGAAAGCAAAGGAGATTTGGAGGTGCAAGGGGTTCAGTCACATTTGTCAGTCTTTGGCTTTTATAGTGCTGCTATCACTAACCTCCTTTTTCAGTGCTTCCAAAACTTCTGATGAAAAACATGATGTATAACAACAACAACCATGTTAAACAGCAGTGGCAAAGTCCATGGTAGATTTCCTAGAGCAGTGTTTTTCAGCCTGTGAGCTGGGACCCAAAAGTGGGTCACAAGAATATATGAAAGGGTTGCAAACAAACTTTAAAAATGGATTGACAAACTTTAAAAATGGATTCTCTTTAAAGGAGAAAAATGTGGGAAACTATGGCTTTTCCCTTGCAGGCTGGCAGAATTCCAGCCTGCGAGGGGCTGCTTGGGGCTGCCCCTGCCCCACACACTGAGAGTCTGGGGTTGGGAGTGAGTGTCACTGAGTCAGGACTGGCCATTGTTTACAAATGGGTCCTGGTACAAAAAAGGTTGAGAACCACTGTCCAAGAGTGGTTTACTCCCTTTTCAGGTCAGAACTCCTCTTGGGACATGGTGGCTTTTCCCCTTTTTTTTTAGCAGGGATGTTGGACAAAAGCAGGCTGAAGGGGCATCCGATTTATAAGTATCATTCGTATGGTAGAAGAGTTTTTTTCAAAGAACAATAAATTATAGTATATCTTAAAGAGAAATCAGAGTCTGGATCCACCTGTTTTCCTCTAGAAGTTTGTTTCTTAACCTGTGCTCTTGACCTAAGATTTCTTTGATCTCACTTGCTACATTCTTCATTCTGAGCCCAATAGCTGCATGGTCCCAGAGGATGGTATTGGTAGTGATTTGTAGATCAAAATCTGGCTTTAATATAGCCATTAACTTCTTTCAATACAAGGACTGAGGCTTTAAACTGTCTTGGAAAAGGTATGCAGCAACATTCTGTATTAAGTGAAGCCTGTGCATCATCTGTGCATTCTGCTTCAGGTACAGGCAATTCTATTAACGTAGCTTGTAGCTGACTAATACATGGATCACTGCGGGCTGGAGGGGACAGTTTCCTAGTGAACAGAAATGGAAGCACTTTTGTTGAGTTAGCAGCTATAACTTTTCCTGAAATTTTTTAACTGCCTCATATATGAGAAGATGATCAACTCCCTGATGGACTTCCCTTCACTCTTTCCCATTTTACACTGTACTTACTCTAAGCTGCGTACCTTCTCCTTACAGGCCTGTCAGCAGTCCTTATGCTTCTGCTCAAGAAGAACTAGGCAGCCTGCCGGTTTGGATCTATTAACATAACTCTTAATTTTTCAAAGCAGTTGCTTTTCAGTGGTGCTATCATCTTCCATCCAGGAGCTGAGTACTCTGTTTTCACTACTGTAATAACCCTTGTTGGTCTTTATGGCAATTGATGGCACCAAAATCTCATGGAAGATTAAAGTGGATTTAGTTCTTCCTTAATATGTTAGATTGTCAGTCCTAGAGATTGGCATATTCTTTGCATCCTTTTCTATATATTGTATTCTTCTGTTTGTTCCTTTTAGATGATGAGACAAAGCAAGGATAGAATCCAGTTCACTCTATGCTGGGTTGCTTCTGCTGGGTTTTGCCACTAACATGAGCAGTAGTCTTGACCAGAAGACAACAATTCTGGTTGTTGTCTGCAACAATTCTCGGTGCAAAAATTGATTTTGTTCTAGACTGCACTGAGATAAAAACAGAACCATACAACACTAGTAATAAAATGTGTGTGCATGCACATGAATGCACTAAAGCAGTTGAGCACTACCTATAGTTTCTGCGTACCTATGTCCAAAACTATGTTCTGCCTGATTCAAAAAAGAGTATTTCATTCTATGTGACTTCAAATTAGGTAGTACAGAGTCTTGAAGTCATATTTTCTGTGAATGCCTGAACCAGTGAGCTTTAAGGAGTGAGAGGGTGTCCTCTTTCTTTCACCTCAAACTCCACTGTTACATTAGTTAGTTGAAACTTACACGTTTTAAAATGTTCTGGCTTCATTCATTTTAGCAGGATGTCATTTAACCAAAAATGTTCTCATCAGCTTTAGTTAGGACTTACGATGCCTACAAAAGCCTAAATTCTCTTTTCTCCTTCTCCGTTTTTTTCACTGGGATAACTCCAGTGATTTCAATACTCATTTTGCCAGGCATTTCTAATTTATACCCTAAATATGAAAGCAGAATCAGGCTCTGAAAAAAAAGATTTGTTGGGTAAAGCCAGTTTTACATGTTCTTTCTTCAGAATTAAACTAGATTTTAAAAGAATCTTACATCATCATTGTATTTTGTTTTTATCCACATTAAAAACAAAAAAGTAAAATCTTGCACATCTCATTCCACCTCTCAGAACGTGACTCTGTCCAGATCTAGAACAGGAGACTGGGGAGTATGGATACAGGAAAGAACTTGCTTCCACTCTTCCTGCATCCAGCCAGTGCTCTCAGTAGTTCTCTAGGTGCCATTCCAAAAATGCCTCATTACACATGGTATGTATATACAGCTTCTCAGTTTACTATTTGAATGCTGTCCTGAATTGTTCTGTGATCTTTATTTATATTTGAATAATTTTCATCTGTCTTTCTTTATATTAAAATCATATTTAAAAACCTGTCTCTATTGCTTGGCCTGCAATTGGACACTTTAAATCAAGCAGTAGGAGAGCTCTTTATGAGATCAGTCGCTTGGATAAGGGTAAGTGTAGATCTGATTATAGTCAAGCTATGCTAAAGGAGTAGAACTGAACAGGAAGAAGAGTTTTTTTATTGTCTGTTTCCTCTATAGATGCCAAATCAATTCATCTGGTTGATCTTTTTTTATTGGTATTTTCACTCCTGCCTCAATTGCCTTGCAGAACTGCTCCGATTTGGAGACTGGCAATTTTACTTAGATTGGTGGTAAGTCTTCCTTTACTTCTTGCTAAACTAGGTTATTGTTACTTATTCAGGTTATATGATGTGTCCAAGGTGATGGGAAGAGAGGAAGGAAATTAGAGAAAAAACATTCCAAAAAGAGGAGTTGATTGGCTTGGAAGGGATCTAGTAGTACAGGTAGCCTGGCACAGCCAATGGAGCCCTAGAGTTGTTAACCAGTTAGGATCATTAAGTAACATGACTCTGGCAAAGCAAAATAAAGATAAAAAAAAAGAAAGAAAAAGACCAAAATTGTTGATTAACTGTTGAAAGGTAACTGTTCCCAACTCAGCATAGCAATGATTGTACGTCCACATTATACTGCAACAAAATCTACCTTATAATAGATGTACTTTAACTTGAACTACTGTTTTTGCATAAATGGTCTTCAGATCTGTTAAAATACATGAATAAGACCCAGAAATGAGGACTTTACCTTATTTTGGCTGATTTCCTATGAAAAGAGAAAACCAAAGCCAGCAGGTGCAACCGTGAAAATAACAAGTGTCTTGGTTTCTCTTTCTTGTTCCTCTTGCCATTTCCATACAAGGAGATGGATCTGTGAAAACAAAGTGGAGGAAAGTTATTAAGCAAAATCTCTGCTTTTAACTTTGACCTGATTCTCATTTATCTGACTTTCTTTTCCAAAGTAATGGGGCAAGAAAGCTATTAGTGTGTCAGTATCACTAGTAGCTGCTGGGAGCCAGTAACCAAGCAAGAGAGAGTGAAAATTGATTTCAGCTATTGGTGACCTCACCAGAAGTGGTTTACATAAGAAGTCCCCAAATCAGCAAAACTTCCAATTGAAAGGGGGTATTTTTCATTAAAAATGGAGAGGGGGGAAGAATTTTAACTACTAATTTTTTTCAGGAACTCAGTTTAGAGGGTTTTTTTAATTTCTTGTTTATTAATTTTTGTTTTATTTAATATACAGGCATTTATACTTACTTTAAGTGTAAGTAAGTAGCTGACATCACTGTATACCAGAGAGAAGTAGCTTACTGACTAACTAATTCAGGGAAGCCTAAGCTTTCGTAAGGAACAGCTTGCTTCATCAGATGCTATGAACGGACCAGCAGGCTGCATCCAGACTAGTGCAGCTGTGACACATCTGCGGCGTCACATACCGTACATTCAGCTGTTCTCCATGCTGCAAGCAAGCAGCCCAGGGTGTTTTGACCCCTGGCTTTCTACCCAGTACACACACGGCACTTTGCATGTATTATTATTTATATAGCAGGTATCATACAATATAGAATAATTGTTCTGTTGATACCCACATACTATATAGCAGTATTAAATGTTGACAGCATATAAAGGAGGTGCTCATAGCCTCTAGAGAACAGATGCATCTAATTAAGCACCAAGGCAGGACCTATAGTGGGTTGAAAGGTTATTCTTGCATGCAGCAGATGTACTAAAAGTTCTCAAAAGTGATTTGAACCTCTCAAGGGCTGGCATAGTACACCTGAAATAGGTGATTGCTTACATGAGATGCAAATAACAGAAAATGAAAATAATACCGATGCTTCAGGGTTTCTACAGAATTAACAAGATAGATTATTTTACCAATAGTATTCAGCTCCATGTGTATACTGTGTTCCAAAGGTACACAGTTGCAATATATGGAATAACTAAGGCAGTGGTTTCAGTAGGAGGATTTTAAGAAAGCACAAAGGACTGGTACAGATCTCCGTAGGCCACTTCTTGAATCAGACACCTAGGACTGTGCTACCTAAACAAGAGTCCTAATGGCAGCGGGAGCCAAAAGATGAACAGCTATATAAAGCCTGTTGTGTGACAGTCCTCTGCAGTGCGTCTATCAGGATGCTCTGTCTATCTCAATGTTTGGCTCTGTCATTCTTGCTGCACCCTACTCCAAGGCCTAGAGAAGCAACCGAGCCTTCTATCTTGGCAATGTCCACTGGAGTCAAGAATGGTGATCAGCCATTAGTGTTTCTACTTTCCAGGGATAGAGTTGCTGATAAAGCCATGGCTGCAATTGACCTATTTTTAAAAATAATGAAAACCTAGGAGGTTAAAAGCTGCATTAACCCCACAGCAAGTTACTTCCCCTAAGGATAACACATACAAATAACAAATAAGTTATAGCAGGGACAACTGCAGGGATTCAAGGCTCATAAATCACTACAGGGTTGATTTTAAAATCAAGATATCTTTTTAAAATCAGTAGTATTTCAGTTGCCTTATGATGCTTGGGTCTTAAAGTTTCACATTTTCCAATTTAATCTGTATTGGGCAAAGACGTAATTGTTTCTTAATATAAACCAAAGCTGGGATTCTGATGTATCCACATGATTCCAGAAGCTAGTACTTTAAAAAAAACACTTGTTTTCCAAGACTCAAAGACTCACATTATTGTAAACCACGGTGTGGAGTAAATTTACCTGAGTCAACAGAGAGGCGGTGGGACACCACGCCAGCAGCGGAGCACAGCAAAAGCAAAACCGTGGTGGCCAGAGCCGCCGCAGATGAAGATCAAAGTAAAAACCTATGGTGGAGCTAAGAGGAGCTGGAACAGGCTCCCACATCTGCCTGGGTGTGCTTTATAAAAGGGTGCCAGGGACGATTGGTTGGGCTTACACCTGGCACCAAGATAAGAGATCTGGTGGAAAAGAAACCAGAAGGAGGAGGGACGAAAGTGAAAGTGGAAGTGGAGGCGGAGGCAGCGGCAGTATCCTCAGCTGGCTTAGAGGAGCCTAGATGCTTAGAGGCTTCAAACGCAAAAACGTGGTGGTTCCTGTGGAAGGGGAGCACAATGGAGACGTCAGTATCCCAGGGGTTGCTGGCAGGACCAGTGTGGACGGAGGACAGCAGCAGCGACTGGGACATCATCAGAAGTGACAGGGACAGCATTCTGATGGGGATTGCGGACAACAAGTACCGGACCCAGCACAGCAAGGGGGACTGAACCCTGGGCAGAATCAGACTCCGCATAGACAAGGAGGAAGAGGGGGGCGCGGGACATGCTCAGAATAAATATCACCAGTGACCAACTACCACAGTCCCTAAGGGACCGAGCAGTCAGGGAGGATCAGAGCCATTGACCCAGGCAGACAACAGTGTGGTTGGCGTTAGACAGGAAGTAGGGGAGGTGAAGCCCTGAGAAGACATATCATGAGAAGGACCGAGCGGAGGTACCTTGGGAGGTGAGACCAGACATCGTCCTCCTAATCAAAACCTATTTACCATCAAAGATGTGGCAGGGGAGATCCCTGAGGGAACTGACCCAAGGTCACTTCCAGTAGCCTGGCCAGGCAGCTCAATAAGCCACGGAGAAGTTCAAGAAGAGCTTAGATGCGCAGCACTTGGGAACTAGGCATGGAAGGTTACACACTGGCATAAATCCTTTGTAATCAGAGTATACCTTAAATGCACATTACTATAAAGATGCATCATTTAAGAGAAGTGCAAGATTATAATCCATAGAGTGTGGGCAGGAGAGGTTTAGTTTGTATGCCTCATCTTCTGTTACTAATATAAGCATTGTCAAGAATATGAGTTTTACAAATTCTAGAAAAGTCAGTCAGAGATGGGAAATGCATTGTGCTAGTACCACTTCATCCAGTCAGATATTCATCATTTGAGTGACTGACCATTCCATCTTGTTGAGATTGCCAAACCTGTAAAAGTAAAAACAGGAATGGCTGTAGTTAAATTACAGACTGGAGTTTTGCAGTGGTATTATGTTTTTCAGGATCCCCACAAAATGTATAAAGGGTTGATGCTGATCAAGCCTAAACAATGGAAGATAGGAAATTTGCATGAAGAAGCATCTCTTTTCTCAAATAATTAATTGGTTTGACAGTATCAGCCCTCCTTTAAAAATATCCATATGTAGCATGATAATCTCTGTAACAGTCTTGAATGTTTAGTTTTGCTGGAATCTAAAACTCAGGATTTACTCATCACTGCCTATTTCCTGTACCAGCACTTTAGGCTGTCCTTTCTAGTCAGGTCTGATGACTGCTTCATTGTTGATGATGGACCAAAATAATTAGCTTAGAGATTGGATAGCATATAAAAATACCTCACATCTGTCATCATAAGTCTTATAATTGGATCCTGAGTTCTAGATCTGGAAAAATGGTGGGGTTATCACTACTGGGACAAATGGATGCAAATCAACTGCATATATGTGCCCGTAAATGGAGTTAACTCTTTAGTACTTGAGTGTAATTTGGTTTTTTGTTTCTTTTTTTTAAACCCCTCAACTAAACGCTCCTGCTGCAGAGAACAAGTATAACATTAATTTCAGACTCCAAGGGTCGTTTTATAGAGAACACCAAAGCCCTTGTCATACGTTTATTTCAGTAGTGCTGTCAAAATGCAGTTGTAATCAGAAGGTTAAAGGAACAGCTCTTGGATTTTTGATGAACCATTGCTTCATCTGCACTGATAAATGCCTGCCTAATAAAATGGCTACGTGCTTTTCCTGTTCTGCTATGAGAGAAGCCCCGTTTTATTTGCTCTGTCCTTGTAGGAATGTGGATTCACTCATACAGTTCTGGTCCAGATGGAATATCCCAGCCCACAAATGGCTAGACCGGTATAGTACAGAGCCCTGTATTCTTCCATTAAGATTCACTTACATTTAGGAGATGAAATACTGCTCCGGGGAATCAACAATAATAATACATTGATTTTCTTTCCAAAGAATTAAGTTGCCATGAATGTGTCTATTTGCCTGCTATATTGCATGAGAAATTCTGGCCTAAAATTTAATTCTGAGACATTGTAATTAAGTCTTGACATTTAGATGTAATTAATGGGAAAGCTTTAAATTTTAGTGTCGTCTCAAAGGAATAGCAGGGTGTCAAAGGGAATGTAATATTTTTGTTAAATGCTTCATAATTTCTGTAAGAAACTAGTTTGTACTATTGGGAATGTGATCATTTTGAATAATGTTGTAGCTGCATCCTGTCATTTTCCAGAGGGCTCAGATCAGTGCAGTTTCAGTGCAGAAAAATGAGAGGGCAGCCCCAACAAGGAATGTAGACATCTTTTGTGCCTTGTTTTTCACCTCACTATACAGGTAGCTGGGACGAAGGTCCAATGTGGCAGTTTTGCCATTATATGGATTTCTCAGTTATTCTTCCCATGGCTACTTGAACATGGAGCTGCTTGAGCTGGAGAATGAGTAGCCTGAGTAGAGGATGATTCATTCTCCCCAACCCCACTGATATTCTCTCACATGCAGCCCACCTATGCCAGCTATACCCAGCCCCTGCTTCTATAACTAGGCACTCTGTATCAGTTCCACTGAAACTGGTAAAGAGTAGGGCTGTGCAAAACACCATCATTTTGTTTTGACATCCATTTCACCATTTTGAAGGGACAGTGTTTCGTTTCATTTAATTTTGAAGCACTGTTCCATTTTGTTTTGTTGAAACTGTTTCACTGTCTCGACACGTTTCGCCCATAGGCTATCATGGGGAATCATGAAAATGCCTAAAACGTTGCCATTTCATGCCTGATGTGGATGAAAATTGCAGGGATAGTAGCCCCTTTGGATGGCATGAAGTCTGCCACGTTTCAAGGAGATAGGTGCAGAGGGTTCTGGGAAACTGTACCTCAAAGTCTTCAAAACACAACTCCTGATATTTGCTGGCAGTGGCAGCCTCCTTTCATCCAGCACGCAGATCCAGGGTCTTGCACCCCTGGGAGGAGTCTGGCACAGCCCACCAGCCCTCCCAGGAGTGCAAGCCCCCAGATCTGCACCTCAGATGAGAGGAGGCTGCCTCTGCCACCTGGGACCAGCACTGAGTGTAGGCTGCTACCAGCACCAGAGAAAATTGCTGCTGCCACCTGTCCCAGGCAGCAGTGGCAGCCTCCTCCCATCCAGCACACAGATCCGGGGGATTGCACCCCTGAGAGGAGTCTGGCACAGCCTGACAGCCCTCCCAGTGTGATGCTCTACAGACTTGAGAACTTGACAAAATGGGACTTGCAATCTGAGATTGACGAGCTGCCCCAGAGCACCTCCCTCACATTTGTAAGATAGTG
>JAGPOW010002761.1:263554-290547 GCA_030014935.1 Caiman crocodilus | reverse complement strand
AAAAACTTTTTTTTCTTTCAAACTTCCAACTGGCATTCATATATTGGCTCATGCATGCCGGGCAACGAATTCAGACTTGGGCTGAAGCATAACACCAGGGGTGCGAGCCCCTGAATCTGTGCCCTGGATGAGAAGAGGATGCCCTGTTACCTGGGACCGGTGCTGGGTGCGGTCAGCACCCAGCACTGGTCACAAGCAACAGAGCAGCCTCCTCTTATCTGGGGCGCAGATCCAGGGAGTTGCACCCCTGGGAGGAGTCCAACACACAGGACCCAGGGGGACTCCTGGAGGAAGCAATTGATTGCAACAGCAGCATACATACTTATTTGTTCAGTGTAGTTCATCCTAATGCCATCCCTCCATGCATAAGACTACAGATCCAGGAAATAATAGAGCATGCTTCTGCACATCAGAATAGCTATTCTGGGGGACAAACCCTGCACTTAGTTGTCAACGAAGTGTTGTGAACTAAGTGTGTTGTGTTGTGTTGTGCTGTGCTGTTCACAACGAAGTGTTGTGAACTAATCAACTTGTGTAAATTTGGAGTCGCTATACTGACTTCAATGGAGCTTCATTGGTATCAAATCTGAGACTAATACTGATGCTAATGACAATTGAATTATGACAAACAATTGAATAACAGGCTCTTTTTACACTATTTTTCTCTGTGTAAACAGACACATCTACAGGCCTTTGCTGCAACATGGCTATGACAAGTGGCAAGCCCGAATGACTGTGTTCCTACTCTCTGCATGTTTCTATGAGGTAGGTCACAGCAGCAGTCTTATCTATTAGCATAGCATTTGCTTACACTGAGAAATCCAAGACAGTCTCTCCTTGATAATATTGAGTTTTTGCTACAATTATAGTCTGTGCAGTTTGTCTTGGCTATGCTGGTTAAGAAGCATTTAATTTTAAAGTATTCAGCTAAAAGTATGAACAATGTAAATTGTGTTATTAGTTAAACTGAAAATGAACTTGAATGTCTGAGCAGGTTATGCTGTAGTGGTTTGGAATTCATCAGCTCTGCAAAAAGAGTTTCATCTCACACAGGACATGTCTATACTAGAGGAGATAATTGGAACTAACTCTACAAAGTTGGTCCCAGTTTGAGCGAGAGCAGTCACATCACAAAACTGTATTCAAGCTGCATGGAACGATCAGATTAGAATCAGGATTTCTATTAACAGCACTGAATAGCTGTCTTCCTACTGCAGTTTTAGCTATAAAATGGAGCTTCACTCGTAGCCCTGGCAGGCCAGCTTGCTTGAGTGGCAATTAGCTCAGGGGTAGAGATTTTTTGTGTGGATGGAGTCTGGTTAGGGTCAGGGCAATACTTGAGTTACAGCTGAAACTAACTGCAGTGAAGAGAAGGCTTTGGTCACAAAGAAAGGACTGAAAAGGTGGCTTGAAGAGTGGTGGTGTTAATTAAAAAATTAGCGTGTCTAGAGGAAATAGCACTGATACAATTTAACAGGTGCTCTTCTACCTACTACCCATCCTGGAATATTTTTTCTGGAAAAATTAACTTCTTGAGTATGGGCCTCCATTCCATACTGAAAAATACCTAGCTAGGAACTCACAGGACCGCACAGTGCCAGGGGAAAAAAGTTTTCTACATCCCATTATATCCAGCCTCTGATGAAACCTAGTAGGTCTGCCCCACATTGCTAAGCAGAACATTAGCACCAGGCTGTGGGGAGTTTTCATTACTTTGATATAGCAGGCGAGGTAGGTTTGCATCTTATAGACTAACTAAAGTGCATGCATGTGCACTTGTGTGTAGCATAAGCTTTTGTGGGCTGAAGCTCATTTCATTAGATGCTGTGAGTGAAAGGATGTGTACAAACTGCAAAGAGAGAGAGAGAGAGAAACTTCAAAAAAGGCAGAAGGGAAGAAAGAAAGAGAGGAGGGGTGAGGGGGGCAGTATTGGGAGAAGCAAACAAACAAGCAGTAAATCAATAGGAATAAAGGAATCACAACAACTAATCCAGGTAATGGGATAGGAACCCATAGTCCGTGTTTAAACAATACATAATATAATCCAGTCTGGATGATTTCTTGTTCCACAGTTTCTTGTTCAAATCGGTTTCTAAAGATTGGCTGCCTGAGAACAACCATCCTCAGGTCAGCAATGGAGTGTCCAGAGACATTGTCATCTTCTCCAGTTATTCCATTAGATCCACAAAGGTTTGACACTTGAGTTAAAGGTTCCTACCCTGTTGCTTACTTGTGTATGTCAGTAGGATGCCAAACAAAGGATGTCATTTCCCAGTTTTCTTTTTTAAAAGTCTAGGCTAGAGAGGGAGATTCTTGCTGTCCCATAATGGTTGGCTCCAGCAGAAATTAACTTCAGCCCACAAAAGCTTGTGCCACACACACACACACACACACACACACACACAAACTACATCTCATTGCTTTGATTTATCAAAGCAACAGAGCTGTAGCTGGCATTTGTGAGTAATGTTGCTTCTTCCCATGGGCCTAGATCTGAAAGTCCTAGTTAGGTAGATATTCCTGTACACACATGCTGCTTTGGGGATAGTAGAACAGCCGTACTTCTGCAGAAGTGGGTGGCTACATAACATTACCCAACCATCACATAGCAGTTTCTCTAGCTTTCAGATTAGGGATGCATTAGGGGCAAGTCAAAAAGGAGGCAGAGGAAGATTATTCCATATGCATCTCCTGAGGACAGCACATCTTACTGTTGTAACCCAGGTGGTACTCCAAGAGGTACCCCCTCTCCAATGGAAGGGATCAAAGCAGGTGCACAAGTGCTGTGGGAGATGTAGGGACTATAGAGCAGAGCCAGACCACCACTGGGGACTTAACCATATACCTTTTAATGAAAAAACAGTACTGGGAACTTAACAGGCATAAACCAGGGAGTATAGAGGACACTACAGTGCCCCAAGGGGGCAGGATTCAACAAAGGTTAGACACTTACAATCATTGACAACAGCTAGCTAGTCACATCGTGTAGTGCATTTCAGCAGTTACTGCTGGTCTGGATGCCAGAAGCACCCTTCTGTGGCTTTCAGAGTGCCATAGGAATTGACTGTGAGAGCCCCTTGTCTCCAGCCAGCATCAGCACAGAAACCCATGCTGCTGCTGGGTGCAGGTATGAGACCAGATGCCCCTGTATATACTCTTGGTTCCTGGCATTTTAGTGTCAAAGTTATAGGTGTTTTAGTAAATGCAGGCAGACACAGCAAGGAAGTCAAAGCCTATGGCTGAAATACTAACTAGCCATTGCCCTATTCTGCTGTCAGTTCCTACTGTCTTTGTAACTGGCTAGTGGTTCTTCACAAGTTTTGCATCTCAGTAGGCTCTCTTTCCCCTTCTGCACTCCTTCCTCAAGCTAATCTCCTACTGAAATCCCATCAGGATCAGGCCTTCTCAACTTAATTTTTGGCTATAGTAAAGAACAAAGCCTGGAATAGCTTCCCACTAGCCAACGCACGTCAGCCTCTTGCTCTTGTCTCTTTCAGTATCTGATTGCCATCCCACTGAAGATGTTCCAGTTTTGGATGGTTTTTTGTTATGGTAGTTCAGGTAGGGCAAGATATTAATGTCAGGGTTTGAATTGGACTCTGATTCTTTGTGGGGGGTGGGCAGTTCTGTGGTGGTGGCATCCGGAAGCAGGAAGGAGCTGCCACCACCGAGACCACTAGCACCACCTGAGCTGCTTAGAAAGGTATGCAGTGGGTCAGGGGCTCTCATCTCTTATGGGGGGCTCAGCCCCTCCAAGCCCCCTTCAAGACTAATACTAAGATGCAAACTATGACAGTGAGTGTAAATCTATCAAGAAATTCATTACAAAGCTTTTTGTATAGTTCCTATTAATTAGTAATTATTTTTATAATTAAATCATTAAGTTTGTAGTTCAAACTACTAGTAACAATTTGCCAAGTGCAGATTCTTTGGCAAGTGTTGGGTATCCTGTTCCTTCCAGCCATCTGCTGACACCACCAATCTCAAAATGGAGCTACACACTAAATACTTTTTATGATGTTGCTTATCAGCGTGCAGTGAAAATGCTAAACAAAAATCTTGCACCATGAATTTTATGGCCCCCAAAAGTATGCTGTTTGTAAGCTCCACATAGAAAATTGTTTTGTTAATCTTATTTTATTGTCCTTACTTCAAAGATCTTACATGTATTCTTTAGGGTTTTTTTGGTGTACTGTTGAAAGCTACTGGAAATCATCTGAGATAATTAAATGACTGAATAATTTCATATGTTCTCTGAACATATTATAAACTATTTTCAGCAAATAAAAGTAAAACTTAAGGGGGTTTTCTAACTTGTTCATTAGAAATAGAACAGGTCACCTCATCTGTGCTATGACTGGAAGCAGTTTTGCAGCCTAATAAGATCTGGGGGTGTGGAAATTTTCACAGTATAATGATCAATCTTTTGCTAATATGGTTTCTGGGATACAATTAATTTATTGCCTTCTGAAATCATTCCATTTAACCTCTCTTAACCTTTAAAAATCATCTCCAAACACTTCTGTTCCAGCAGGGGCTTCTAGTTTGACAACCGTTGGCTTTAAATGTATGAACCTTTCCTTCTCCTTATGGCCATTTGGTTGTTAAGCCTTATCAGGTGGTCCCTTTAATGGTTTTTAAATTGTTTTATTGTGATATGCATGAGCCCAGAGTGCATTGGCAAGAGAACCCTGTCAGAAGAAAACAAGTCTTCAGCATTATTGCATAAAAGCAAATGTGATTGGAACCTGGTCTCTAGTTCAGAACTGCTCTGAATCCTATTGTTACTGATTAGCATTTGCTTTTCCCTACAGGTCCCACTGGCTTGCATAATGAAAAGGCTTTTTGGGGGTAGTTTTGGCAACATCCTCATGTGGATCAGTCTTGTCCTCGGTCCTCCCCTCATGATTCTCTTGTACTTTCATGACTTACATTCTGCACCATCAGAAGGATTCAAGCTGTGGGATGTTTTTTTTCTGACCTTCCCATGTCTTCATTGCCTTGCATTCTTTGCCTTGCTTTGTAAACAGCAGAAATACCAATATTTGGCTCATAGTGTAATCACAGATTGAAGCCACCCTCATCTTCAACATGGAAGGAATGACTTCAGCTTGCTAAACTCCAGCTGGCCACTAGGTTGAAGACAGAGCCTTGTATGAAGGTTTCCTTCCATATTGCAGATGAGTGATCACAGACCAAAGCTGTGATTCCCACATGTATTTAGGCCTTTTGGCCAGTCTCTGTCTCTGTGCAAGGTCTCTGGGTAACTAAGTAACAGCTCTTTTCATTAGAAAATTCTGCTGACTATAAATATAATAACTATAATGGATTATCTTTCTTCCTTTTAAAAGCTGCTGTTTATTAAAACATCTTGCCTGGAAAATGAATTTTTTAAAAATTAGTTAAATACTCTTGCCTCACTTTTTTCACCCAATGATTTAAATGATAGAATCAGGTTAATGAGGAAATAATGTCAATAGGACAGAAGGTTGTCACAGGAGAATGGTCTCCTCTAGCTTAATAAATGCTAAGGTAAAGGGAAGACATTTCTGTTCATAGCAGGAGACAGAGCTCTATTAAAAATCACTGATTCTTTTATCTCAACTGACTTCTGTATGGTAGGTATAATTAAACTGGACCCAGTACTGGCAACTTTATTGAATTTGAGCGTTTTTGCTATTCCCCAAGCAGTCCTATTAAACTCAGTTGGACTGTTGGCAAAACATGTTCTGGTCATTGCAGTTACGGGTGGCAGAATTGGGCCCTCTGTGTGAAGTAATGGAGTGGTAATTAGCAACAGAAAGACAGACAATCTGTAGCAGGGTGTAGGTTTCACTCTTTCCATGCAGGAAAGCAGTCATCTGCCTCTAGTGTTTAACAAAGTAGGCCAGCACCTATGAAAGCATATGCCTCTCTGAAAGAGTTAGTCTCTGAGGTACCATCCGGCCTGTCTTCTGCCTGATTTCAGACTAACACAGCTCTCTCAGCCCTGTGTGGGGAAACTCTGGGCTGGGAGGGTTCATGTTGCTCTCCCATCTCCAGGAATAACCCCGCAGAGTCTGCAATACAGTACTGTTAGGTGAGTGTCCTGATGCTCTTTGAATCACTGCAGTAGTGAAGTGGCTCATGAACACTGCGTGCCCCCAGAGGTTGGGGGGGCTGTGGTGAGCTCTCACAAGTGGCAGCGGCGCTGTTGGGAGCAGGAGCATGGTGGAGGCAAGTGGGGAGCTGCTGCAAGTAGCCGCACCGTTGGCAGGGGTGGCGAGCACCGACCAATGGTCAGTGACCACTCACAGACACTGCCAGCAGCACCCAGTGGCAGTCGTGGACCGCCCATGGACGCTGCCAGCGGTGTTGGCAGCGGGGAGTGGGTGATTAGCAGCAACCGCCCATGATTCCTTTTTGCAGGGGGTGCACTGCCACACTCAGGGGTGCACTTTGTCAGTGAAGTGGCTGGAGGCAGAAAGCTGCTCTGTGGTAGGAAAGTGGCTTTAAGGAGAAGAGAACTGGCTTCCAGCACTCTGCTGAGAGTTTGTGTGAGGCTTCAAAGATTGTGTTACACATGTTCAGGTAATCATTGATCATTATTTATGATCACCTGGGATTCTTAACAGTCATTGAGCATCAGACCTGCATCCCAGCCATGCTAAATGTGTAATGAACAGGGATCCAGGTTTTCCATTTCCTGTGGACAAATGAAGAAAATCATGGATTCCCTGTTTTTATCGGAGAAAACGTGTATTTCCTTCTTTAGCAGAAAAATCCACAGACTCTCCACTTTTGCAAAGAGCTCTGGCAGGCTGGCACAGCTCCAGTCTGCAGGAGTCAATTGCAAAAAGGGTGGGAAACACTCAACCCTGCCTGGAGAGAGGGGTGGGCAGGGCCTGAGCCTCTGAGGCAGCCAAGGCTGGGCTTGCCCTTCGCCCCTGGAGCATGGAGGTAAGTGGGGCTGTGGGGCAGGGCTGGGGAAGATGGTTGGGGGCTGAGGAAGTGGGGGGTGCTGCCAGGAACAGGACTGGGGGTGAAGGCAGGGGTGCAAAATCAGAGGATTTGCAATTTTTAATTAGAGAAAACCAGGACCCTTGGTAATGAGGTATCCTCAGGAACTCTTCAGCACAGCGGTAATACAAACAGGAAAATTGTGACTAGGTGGGGGATGTTACTCTTTTATTCTGCATGTCCTTTCACAGCATCTGATGAACTGAGCTTCAGCTCACAGAAGCTTGTGCTATATTATATTATACACACGGACACACATTTTGATTAGTTGATAAGGTGCAAATTTGCCCTGCTTTCTGAGAGGGGCCAGCCAGGCCCTGAATGCGAGCTGGATGACAAGCTCTGGACAAGGTCCTTAGAGGCCAAGTTAAGGGAGGAGAATTTATTGAAAACCACAATTACTGACAGCTTAATTTTAACAAATGTAGCAGGAAATATTGACATTGTTTCCAGGACCACTAATGAGGACACAGTGAGCATAAGCAGTAACATTGCTGTTGGACTATGTGCTGTCTCCTAGCTTTGAATAAGTTATTCAAATAAGAAATATCTCTTCTCTTGCTTACAGTGTGCATTGCCCGGTTTGTATGCTGAACCAGGCCAGGATTTGGCAGTGTCTGTTGTATGTAAGCATTTAAGTAAAACCTGTTTCCTAATACAAGTACAAAAAGGCACAGCATTATTACTGTGTATACAACCCTAACCCTGGCAGCTCCCACATTTTCCTTTGCGATATTATTGTTCATTTTACAGAAGCTTCTATAAGGAAACTAGACATAATTCAAACACCGGTCACATTTGGAATGCATGTCACAGCCTGACTTTGAGGACTTGCCAGTGCCCAGCATCCCTATTAGTTACAGTGGAAGGGATTATTCACCATCCTTGATCCTTAAATTAGCGTTTCCTTCAAACAATGATTATCTTCTTGCCTCCTGCTGGCTGCAATGGGTAAGGCATTTCCTTAGAAAAGGGCTTGGATGGGGAGTGGTCTAAAAAACAAAGAGGATCCATTTCTTACCTTGCTCCCTCACTTCTAGAAAGAGGGCTGAGTTTCCTGTTGCTCTGTAGCCAACTTCGTATGGGTATCCAACATGTGCAGATGCTGTTTGTACCATAACAGGTGACAACTGAATGTTCCTACAGCTTATGTAAAAAGTGATCTTGCTATAAATATTGCCATAATCTTTAAAAATACTGCAGCCACTTGAAATGTGGTGTATATATATATGATCCCCCTCTCAGCTTTGATCTCTGTTCTTCTTCCTTCCTATCCTCCTTTCTTATGTGAAGGACCCTTACAACACCAGTGGAGACTAGAAGCAGTAGGTAAAAGAGCAGATTTATATGCCATCCAGGCAGGTTTTCAGAGAGTTACCTAGATCAGGTACATACCAACCATCCTGCACGATATCTATATGTGCCTGGAGTCTTTAGCTACTCTGAGTGCATTACAGCATCATCCCATGTCATTTCCTTTGCATCTTTGACAAATTCCCCATGTGTATTTTTTACTTGTCGATCAATAGGAATGTACTGGACAATTCTTGCAGCCGTACTGTCTTTGTACTCCATCCATCCAGCCCTAAGGGGCTTCCGTTCTTGACATTTCTTGCACTGTATAGTCAAATGTATTCAGAACAAAAACCAGTTTATTATGGGACTAGATGCCTCAGGGGATTGCTGATGAAAGACTATGTCCCAGGGGAGCTGGGGTTACAGGAGGACTATAGACGAAAGCAAAAAGAAAGCCTCACTTACCTTCGGCAGAGCCCAAAGAACAAGAAGGAACGTGTGTGGCAAAACCACCGCCACAACTGATCAACTGCGCTTATATCCAGCTGAGGCCGGGCAGCATGGGCTAGAGATGCCACCCAGCAGAGATAAAAAGCTGCCCCGAGGGTGCAACGGGGCAGCAGATGAGCAGAGGCTCATGGAGGAAGCCCTCACCCAGAAGGGCTCAGCTGCTGCATCACGCAGCGTGGGAAGTTGGGAGTGGAGCCGGGAGAGGCTCCAGCAGCAGAGTCGGCAGCAACACCGACAGCAGAGCCGGCAGTAAAGCTGGCGGAGGAGCCGGCAGCAAAGTCGGCAACAAAGCCAACGGCAGAGTCAGCAGGGACACCGTCAGCAGAGGTGGCAGCAAAGCTGGGAGCGACGCCAGTGGAGAAGCCGGCGGCAACGCCTGCAGCAGGGCTCATAGCAAAGCGGGGAGAGATGTTGGCAGTAACGCTGGCAGAGGCTCCAGCAGCAGCACCTGCAGCAGAACTGGCAGCAGCCCCGGCAGAGGAGCCGGTTACAGACTCAGCAAAAGCAGCATCGGGCAAGCTGATGCAGGGATCAATGAGCAAGCCAGCAGTGAAGCCTCAGAGAGGAGGTAACAGGGGTGTGGCCAATGGGGACCACAATGGGTACCGCCAGAGGGTGGCAGAAGACCCCAAGGAGGGACACAACAAGTGGCGGACGGGTCCCACTTTGGCCCTAGGATAAAAGACTGGGACTCAATACCTGAGTGGGGTGAGCCACCAGGCCTGGGTACTTGGGCACAGGGGGATCCATGAGGCCCATAGGCCAAGGGCACCCTTTGTGGTCTCCTAGCCCAGTGGCCTTAGTGCTTCAGCTATCATGGTGGTGGGAATTGCATGTCAAGTCACAGGATGGTTGGGATAGGACACTAGGAATTTGGATTAGTGGGACCCAGGTCCGAGGACTTTGAAGTCCGTACTCAAGGCATGGCCTGAAGACACTGGCGCGTGGCTGGCGGGCCGCAGGAAGAGGTCAGGTGGAGCCAAGAACTCCTAAGGGGCCCAAAGACTGACAACCCAAGGTGGCAAGTGGCCACAGTGTAGGGGAGGTCAGAGCCCTGTGAGTGCCCCCTGGGAGGTGTGATGACCCTGGAAGCTGCCTCGAAAAGGAACCCCTCCACTGAGGTACCATTCAAAGTCGTGGCAGGAGAATCAAGGGGCTCCCCTGACATCAGCTGGGGTAGTCTTTGGGGTACACCCGCAAGCCCAGGACAGGCGCGATCAATAGTCTGGGCTAAGTTTGCACAAGAGCGCCTAGTAGAACAGAGGCGGGCATAGAGTACATCTTTCACCTCCAGAACTCAGGTTTGAAAGCAGCCCACATCAATTGTAGCTGGAAATGGTTACTTTCTAATGGCTTCAAGACTACATTCTCAATTTGGTTCCTGGTGAAATCTTGTCTGCATCACAAAAACTTCAGCACCAAGTTAGCAGTCAGCAAAAAGTATAAGGAATGGATGGAGCAAGAGGCATCTTCTTGCTCCTAGTGGTTTACTTTGTTGTGTTGACATGGGGTAGTGAAGCATGCTGACATCTGCACTGCTCCTCCATGTGCTGAACCAGGCTTGTGCAGACAGGTCAGAGCCAACAAGTCCCTCAGTCCAGCACCTTTCATGATTACTAAAACATTAACAATCATGTCCATCCTCCTTGAGCCAAAGATCCAAGAAACCATAGCGGCTTAGTTAATCTCAAGTAACCATTCTTTCACCTCATGACTAGTTTCAGAAGAAACTGCACAAAAGCCTCCCTCAAAAGTTTTTCCAGCACAGCTCCTCAGCAAGACATCCTTGTAAAAACTGTGGGGAATCTGATTCATTTAGTTTCATGGAAGCTTTTGGTCATTTGCCTCCTAAGTGAGTACATTTTAAAAGGAAGAGAGCTGCTGGTTCCTGGCTCGCATGCAAGTTAAACACTTCCATCTGTAAATCTCTCTGAAAGTCACAGAGCAGCAGGAGAAACTTATACATGCCCACTGGCATTTCTAAAGACAACACATGTAATTTCTTCAGGACCTCCAGGGGGAAATTCAGATCAATGCCAAAAGGAGCTGTCTCCAAGAGCTGCCTGTCAGTCACAAGGAAGCATTGATTTCAGCAATAAGGCCAGCAGGGAATGGGATGCAACTGAATCTGGAGACACAGAAGGAGATAATTTAAGAAGCAGAGCATAGATGTGCCTCTGCACAACAGGGGACCAGTTTGTGGGAAATAAGGAAAAAACAGTTTTCAAATGCCTCCCTTTGTTTTGTTCATGTAAGATTTCCCCAAAGCTTTTGCGCTGTTAGATGTAGTACGTAAAGCAGAACTATTTGTTCTGTGAGGTGGAAAAACCTAATGGATGTGTCTTCAGAACTGATAAGATTGTACTGCATGGGTAATTTCTGCTGTGCTCATGTTTTTTCATGATCAATAGGTTTTTATTGAAGGGGTCTCCCTCACTACATCTTTCTTGGCATGAGGAATAATTCAGAAAGATAATAAAAATGCTAAAGTAGTAAGAACCTTCAGCCAAACAGATTGTATGGATGGATATGCTTAAACCTCTTGTTCTGAACAAAGGCAGCTTTGTGCAAGTGGTTGGCTTTCAGAATAGCAGCCTGTGCAGTTCCAGCATCAGCAGGGTTCAGGGTGGAGGCTGAGTTACACATCTTATCTATACACCCAAGTTGCACCAAGTTAACAAAAGGTGGGATTTTTAAACCAATTTGCTCATAAGCCAGGGAGGAGTGTTCAGTTCTCTCCACTGGACCTGTCCACACTGATTCAGCTACCAGGGGCCAAGGAGATTAATTAGCACTTTTGATCCAAGTTCCAGGAGCCAGTAAGAGACCCATGCAAAGCCTCTGTAAAGGCTGCAGACTCTCCAAACAAATTTTGGAGGGGAGCAATGGGAAGGCGAGTTCATATCAAGAGATCTGCATCTTGAATACTGCCATGCAAGGCGTTAGAGAGAGGTTAAGAGTCCTCTGGGCAGAGATAGGTGGAAATGATTGTAGCAAGGATGGGTCTGGTTTAGAAGATGAACATGCAATAGATTATGAAAAGCAGACTGGAAACTCGGCCAAATGAGTTTATGGCCATAATAAACAGTTGGTCATTGTGACATTTTTGTCTGTACAAAGGAAAGACATGGAGCCCAAAGTCTGCTGGACTTGAGAGATTTTAAGTTGGGGTTAAGTACTGGGGTGGAAGACTATAAGTACATACAGGAAATATGGTTCCAAATTAACTTTATTGTGAAGTCCATAGTACTCACAAGGGTTATTTCAGAGTAGTGGGTGGCTTTGAACTTCTCTATCACTATTTTCTATGATTATAAAATAGAAGAGGCTCCTTGAGGAAAGGAGCAAAGAATATCACCAGTGAGTTGTACCAACCTTTTCTAGGCTGGTCTGCTAGAATATTAACTGGGGTTTTCAATCAGGCATTGACTAGAGAGCATTCGATGGAGCTTTTAGTAAAGAGATTCTCATCTTGTTGGAAAAAGTGGGGTAAGAATGGTTCTGGACAACCAGAGGCCCCTCACCTTGCTCAAAACAAGCCACAAAATTCCGACTAGAAAGCCTCTACAGAAGCTGGTTGAGCAGTGCTTGCACATATCCATCTAGCTCAGCCAAGCTCAACAAAAGGCAGGCTCATTAGCAGGCCATCACAAGGGGTGCAGACAGAAGTGCAGCTCGCAGCTGTAACTCAGAACATTTTCTGCAACATATTGTGAGTTGCACTGTTACCCCAGGCTGAACAGAAGTTCACTGTTTGTTCCAGGGGGATGGGAAATCTAGCTGCCTATCCAGAACCTGCAGTTAGGTTCCCATAGCAGTGGCCAGGGCTCACTGTTTTCAGAATGGGAGGGGGGAAAGGTAGCCAAGGTGGCTCATTCTTGGGGCTCCTCAGCTACTGATGAAGGGTGGGAATGCTGAAATAAACCCAGACTGAACTCCCTCCACTCTTTTCCCCCCTCCCATTCTAAAAACAGTGACAGGCTGGGAGCCCCACAAACACAAGTTACAGAAAGCGCTATATTTTGAAACCTCTTCATCGCATACAATGAGGGTTCAGATTTTCACTTTCTCAGCCTTTTTTTAAGTGCTGTCATGCACTTGTTTGGGCATGGCTCTAAGCTACTTTCTGTGGCCAGATCAGGCAAAACTTGTCACTTCTGTCTGTACACAAGTAGTAGCTAAGGCTGCTGAAGGACACCAGGAAGGGTTGGTAGATGCCTTGGATGAAAGCAAAGTTTTGGAACATGCAACACCCAATTTAGGGTGTTATATATTATAATTATATATTATAATTTAATTCTGCTACAAAAGCATGGAGTTCTGCAGATTTCTATCAGTGGCTGCAAACCCTGTGTTCCCAGCATGTTGGTGGTCAATGGATGTCTGGCTCAAGGCTCACTTCCAAGAGATGCCTGCAGTGGCTTGATCCACACTATTACGTGGTGCACTACCATGAGGGCTCTTACTCCTTGCATAAAACCCCTGGTGGCCTCAGCTCCAAGCCTTGTACAGACACAGCTATTATAGCCCTCCCTGATTCTTCAGGCTTACCAAGGCGACAGAGCAAGCTTGCACCAGCTACTCTCTTCTTTGGCCATCAGCCTCTGCCCCACTGTCAGCCTCAGGCATATACACTCAGAGTCGTGCAGTGAACCTTCCTTCCACACCTCCCTTCAAATAGGTTAGTTCCACTTGTTGCAAGTAGACACAGCGGGTCTCTGACCATGCCTCAGTCTCTTCTTATTTGGTGCTGGGGCAATGACTCTGCATTGCCACCTTCTGAAGTTCCACATTCCCCCATGGCACACGTCCCTGGCAACAACAGTGTCTCTGCAAAGCAACTGCAAGAGCCACTAGCTACTAGCAGGGAAGATGCTTTTCAACTGCTCTCTCCCTAGCAGAGTACCCATGGCCACTGGTCCATGCTCCAGCCTTGCTGAAATAGATCCCCCCGGCCAGCCCACCGGGTCCCCTGACATTCGTAACCCCCTTGTTCTAATAGTCTCTTCTCTTCTCCTTAGAATGCAACCCTACAGCAGCATCCACTGTGTGGGTTTATAGCTTTCCCCCATATTGACAGGCCTTTCAGGGTCCCCAATAAACCTCCTGATCCAGTCGAGAGCAAGGACCTAAGAAGCAACTCCTGTTCCCCTTTTTTCCAGCTCTTCCTCTCAGTGTTCCTAGCTCTGCTTGTGAAGCATCTAGACTGTACTGAGGTACAGATCACTCTTGCTGAGTAAGAAATTCAGCACAGGCAGCAGCCAACAATCCAGCTGAAAAGTCACCACTACTCCCTGCCTGCCAGCAGCCTGCCCAGGCTCTGTCTGGAAGAGCACATCAAAAGCCCTGCTCAGGCTCAACCACCACCTCCTCCCTGCTTCCAGCCAGAACACAAGTAGAACACACTACTACCAACAATTCCCCTGCACCATTTTTGGCCCTCTCGGAAACATCCAGTACAACCCCAACTGAGACTGACCCACATTCCCTCTCCCAGCTGATGCTAGTAACATCCACAGCACACCTGGTCCTACTAAGAACCAGCCAGAGCTCAACTGAAACAGAGAAGTAGAGGGAGCAGGTAAGTGGGGTTTTTGTGGTATGGCCTAGGACAAAGGAAAGAGCTGTGTTAGTAGATGACTCAAGTATTTAGCTGGTCTCATGAGCAAGCATTATAGGGGTAAATGGACTTTTATAGGAGCCTCTGAGCAAGGGTAGGATGCTAGAATAGTGGAGGGTAAAGGGCCTGAGACTCTGGTGTGGCAGTGATATGTCTTGGGCTGGGGAGATTGCCTAGCAACTTAAACCAAGCTTGGGTTGCTCTCGGCTTTACATCCTCTCTGTGTTCCGTTGCTTCTTTCAAAGCTCAGACCTGAGACTATGGCCCTATCTAACTTAGTGGCTTGCAGCCAATCCCTAGACAACATCCTTTTTATTTGACTCCCCCAAGTGAGTCTGTAGAATTACAGCACAGTTGAAATGTACGTAAGCTAGATGGACCCTTGGCTTGAACCAAAATAGAAGCAGCAATAACAGTTTACAAGGAGCCTCTTTTATGCCTTGTGAGACACTGAGTGGTTCAACTTTCCCTAAGGACATATAAAGAGCCATGCTGACCTCCTTGTTCTCCTATAAACGCTTCATAAATGGTAACAATTTAATAAACACTTTGCCTCTGAAAGGGCTTGATTCCCCAGAGGTATCTATTACCGTGTTGTTTCACTCAGACACAGGGCTAAAAATGGCATCCTGAGGGCCCATTTTATTGTGTCTTAATGATTTCTGCAGTACACATGCTCCATTTCCATGTAAAGTGGCCAGCCCTGCACTTGGTGTTGAGGAGTCAAGGCTGGATTTCTTCTTTTTTGTTCATCCCCACAGCCCCCAGCAATAAAGATTTTGTTGGCCACATGCTGCTTTCAAGTTGTCTAATAAACTGGCCACTTTATCTGAAGATGGGGGGCATTGCTAACTTTAGACCAAATGGTATTGTTTGAGGACACTGATCCTTCGCTGTTCTGTAATAAGGCTGCAAACTGCTTACAAAGTTACTGTACCCCCAGGGCACCAAATCCCATCAAGTGAACATTGAATTGCCTCTGGGCATTCCCTGAACTCCACTGTTTGGCTGGATGATACCATGGCAACATGATCTAACAGTGGCTGATTATGTGGCATCAGACTGCTGCAAGCTTCAGTGTCCTGCTACTGGCCCTACCCAAGTGCACAATGGCTTCAGGAAATGCAGGCTTACGAGCTGCAAACAACATAAAGCAGCTGCATGTAGGGTGACAATCCATAAGAGACTGGGGGACAGACAGACAGTAAAGCATAGGGGGATGGTGGGAAACAGCTGTGGCAGGTGGTCTTTTCAACCCTGTGACTCTGGCAAGGAAAGGAAAAGGCTTGTAGTGAGACAGGAAGGGAAAAGAGAGTTTTGGAACTAGTGTAGGCAAAGCAGCAGATGGGACTTAGACAGAGACCATGTGGGGGAGGAAGGAAAGAGAAGCTAGTGTGGGCTCCAGAGCTGTTATGGAGAATACACAGGAATGAGGCAGGTCCTTCAAAAGAATGGATGTGAACAGCGGGTGCTGCCTCACAGCCTATGGTATCCCACTGGCTTCAAAGGGGCATGGGGGATGATGTGTGTCGGCAGGGGTTGACCCAAGAACATGTGTGATGGACCTCCCTGGGTTCCTGCTTTTGCTGGGCCTCAGCGCGGCTAGATGGCGAGAATTAGGATGTGGAAAGTTCTGGTCTTGAACAGACACAGAGGTAGGATGGCTCTGGAGGCAGGCAAATACTCCCTCCAGTTTGGCTTAGGCTGAAAACAGAAGCCCATGCCTGCTGCCAGACTGAGGCCAGAAGTAGCCACAACCTACCTTTCCCTTCAGCTGTCCAGCTGCCTATGAAAGAGCTAAGGAGATGAGGCATTGTAGAGGTGACAAGGGAGAGACAGCTGAAAAAATGTGGAGGACAGAGCTATCAGAACTGTTGCTCTAATTTCCCTGGGTTTTTCAGCCTAACAGTTCCACTTCTTTGTCAGGGCAGAAGGACGGGATGCTTGGTGCTGCTCTTTCTGTGCATCTCCTATTCCCTGGTGGCTGGTGAGTGAAGCTTTGTCTGGGAACAAAGTGCTCTAGTCTGGCCCTTACAATCGTCAATCAATGTCTTCAGGCTAGGGAAGACTGGGCCCTGGGCCCGTCCCCTTACCAGTAATAACAAGGGAGAAAAGCAAGGGAGGGGAGGCAGGGAGCCAAGAGATGGAGAGATTGAGGGAAGCCAAGGAAAGATGGAATAATAATGAAGAAGAAGCAAAGGTAAGTGAAGTGAGAAGAAAAGGTAAAGCAGAGGCCTGAGCCTCTCTCTATACTAGAGGACTGTGCCCTTTGTTTGCTTTGCAGGCTGTGGGACCCAGATCAGCTTGGCTCCCTCTAGCATGGTGCAGGAGTTTGTTGCTGTAGGTGAGTTCCCTTGGGTAGTGTCACTGCAGGACCTACAACACAAACATTTGGCCTTTGGCTGCATCTTGAGCGAGTATTGGATACTGAGCGCTGCATCCAGGCTTCAGAACAGGTACGCATCCTGCTGCTGTTCTATCGTACCTTCAGGGGAAGAGGGGAGCTTTCATGCCTTAAGGCCTGTATTTGTTCTCTGGAGGGCACATCCTGTCTGTGACCCTGTGTCAAAGGAAGTCAGTAGAATTGTCAAGGTACACTTTATTCCACATCCTGAATTACTTACCAGGCACTGCCTTGACAGGGTTGGCTGCAGTAAAAGAACAGAATCTGAGCCAATAAGCAAATGAAACTCTCTCTAAATGTTGCACAGAAATGTCTGCTGCTGTGAGAACTTCCACTGAAATGGAAACAAGAGTTAAATAACCAGATGCCACACATTGCACACTTGCGTTGGGCAGAGCTGGAAGGAACCTCAAGGTCATCTGATCTATCTCCATGAATGAATGTAGAAATGTGACTCCTGATATGTTACCCTGGGGTTTCCTTGGGTCCCCTCTCAGAATTGGGTCTCTTAGAAGATCTGCTCTGCTTTGGCAAGCCAGAGTGTGAGCACAATACATTCTTCTCATCCCTTCTCTGCCACTCAAGATTAAATCAACTGAAACCTTTCAACCAGCCTCTTATTCGTGGCTACATTCTACCCTGCCCCTCCACACACAGCAGTAGCTAATATAATTTCCCATCTAGGAACTGCTGTGCTCCTCCCAATGAAGATGTGATGTTAACAATGTGCCAGTGTTCAGTCAACTGGATATATATGAGATTTTAGGGTTGCTCTCCTGACAATTCTACTTAGTTGCAGTCCTCCCCTGAGATGAGGTGGCTCTGTGCTACTCTGGTGATGAAAAACTGGCTCTGGAGGCAGTGGGGGGAATCTTTGTGTATCACAAGAGCCACTAGAATATTTCCAGCTGTAACATGCCACTGTAATAGGCCTAAGGGAAGCAGGGTGCGTAGCTGATGAGCCCTTACTGCTGGAATAGCCCCTGCAGACTGAGAGCAGACAGTGCAGTCTTTAGGCTGCTCTAAATTGTGTCTTGTGACTAGGCTGGTGCTAGGCCTCCCAAGATTAGGTAGAATGAAGGCACAACACAGCTTGAAAGCCTACTCTGCCCTAGTCCTCTAATGCCTGAAAAGTCAAAAAGCTGGCTTCCAATCTCCCACTGGCTTTATACCAGTATAGCTGCCTTACCCAAATCTCTGCTTATTGAAGTCTCCTCTCCTTGCTCCCTCTTTCTCCAGGCACCCAGCTTTAGCCATGGTTGGTATGAGTGATCTGAACATGCAACAGAAGGTCCAGCTCCGCTATTCAATCAAGACCATAATCCCCCATGAGAACTTTGATGAAATCACCTGGTACAACAACATTGCCCTTCTGAAGACAGCCACCCCGGTACAGTTCAGCGACACAGTTCAGCCCATCTGCTTCCCAGGCAGGAACCTTACTGCATCAGCCCTGGAGAACTGCTGGGTGTCAGGATGGCTCCACGCCATGCAGGTAACCCCTTCATTGCCAGATAATAGGCACTGGAGGAGGGTGAATCCTAAGACTGCACTCAGAAGTCTGGGGTAGCAGGGAGTGGGGGGATGTTCAGGAGCTTGAATCTGTCCAAGACAATCAGACCAGCTAGCTCCTCCTGGCCAGGAGAGTAGGTAAGGTATGCTGCAGGAGAAGAGAAGTCACTGACCAATCAGTAGCAGGGTGCTTCAAGAGGTCTGGATCCTGCTGATGGTAGGCATACTTCCCATTCCACAGCAGGCATATTTGCACATTGTCCCAGAAGATGAAATGTGGTCCAGGCAGGAAATCTAATGGCTAAAAGCAGGGTAAGAGAAGCACTGTCTGTGAACCAGTGAGCAGTCTCAAGGGTGAGGTTTCCCTCATTTTCTCATGATCAGGCCACATCCCTGCAAGCAGCACTCCCATCAGTTTGTCCTAGGAAGGCTAAAGAGAGATGCATGCAGAGCTGAGTCACATCTGCTTCAGATCAGCAAGCAGAGGCTGGAAGGAAATAAACCCAAGCTTGTGCCCTCTGCCTCTCTAAGATAGCAGTGCTCTTATCACAGCCTTTCCCAGTCTGACTGAACCCATGTTTCAAACCCAGGTCTCTTTTGTGACAATGCAGAAAAACACCCCTGGGTTCCTTACCCAGATAGGATCTGGATGAAGTAGCAGTGCTGCCTTTAGCTTACTGTCTTAATAGGAAAAACATGGCATAACATGCAACATAGTTGTGACTTCCATTTCCCAGAGACCACCTTTACCCTGGCCAGAAGCTAGCCTGGGTCATCTGATCCCTTGCTTTCTTCACTCAGGCAGGAAACAGGGCTGCAGTAAGCTTTCTGAGAAAACTGTCAGTCCTGGATGTGGATCCTTGCCCCTTAAAGAGAATCATCACAACAGAGTGTTGCAGCCACAGGGAGTCTGACAACGTAACTGGATGCCTGGTAAGAAGCGCGTAGTGATCCAAGCACAGAACAAAGCGCGGGAACCTACCAGCTCCTGCTTCAGTCACTCAATAGTCCAGTCCACAATAGCAATTTGTTACACTGGCTGTCCATGGCAAACCAGTGAAGGTATCTCACTCTGGCTTCAAAGGCACAAGCTTGACTCTCACCTCAGACCTGTGCCAAACAAAGGCTCTTCCTGGTCATTCGGGTGGTGAGCAAAGGGGCTGCGTGTGCTGTTGGTCACATTGCTGCCTAGTGTGCTGCTGGCTACAGACACTAGCATTCTCTAACCATACCAGCCCAATAGGCTGCTAGGCTCAGAAGGGCCTCTGTAGTGGAGTCATGAAGTCCAGGGCCTGCACCATGAACTTTTTAACCTGTCACCTCCCACCTCTGTCCTGCTTCTTTGCACAACCACAGCTACTGGCTACCACTAAAGAAAGCTGAACTGGGTCCCCCCAATACACTGTTAATGTTGTCCCTCACCAGCCAGTAGGTATTGCTGTTGGGGGAACATGGGATTCATCTTCCCCCACATGAAGCTAACCCAGAAAGCAAAAGACTAAGGTCAAGCCTTGAATCCAAGCCTCCCTAGACCTGATTCTAAGCCAGAGCTCAGTCTGCAGAAAAACCATCTCTGTGCCCATGATTGTTGTGCCTTGCTCTTCATCAGCTATAAGCCTAACATGTAACACCATAAAGCAGATACTTCTTGGTAGAGCACTGCTGGTTTGACAGTTGAGATCTTCATTGCAGAACCATGCTATGCCAGTTTAGAACCTGCATATTAAAATAAAGTCTTGTTTCTGATGGAGGCAGGACCCCATGGAAATCATGTATCCAAACTTCCTTTCTCCCAATCTTGGAGGATTCCAAGACTGCTGTGATCTAGCCACCCTCCCATCTCATTCATCTCTGAATTCTGATTGTGATAGCATCCTGAACACTGATTTGGTCCTCTCCATGGAGTCATTTTTCTGTCTTATCAGTATTATTGTTGCTGTCACTTACAACAAGATGGCCCCAGCAAGCCAGCCACCTGAACATGCCAAATCTGTGCAGAATGTTTATATACTTCATGGAGTTTGTTTAAACTTGTGGAAGGAGTGAGGCCTTCTGCATTGCAAATGCCAGGACAATCTTGGGGCATCCCCCTTAAATCCATGGGCCTCCCTCACTTTCCATAGCCAAGCTGCCATAACCTCCTCACTTATCCTGATGAGTCCTTGTAGATATCTTTCAATAGGATTTTCTATAAGAATTTCCTTGCGGATTTATCAGGGGTGAATGCCATGTTGAATGACTTTTCCAAGGCCCCTCAGGTCAAAATATGCAGAAGGGCTTACACTGGTTGAAACTAGGGCCTAAGGAGCTGCCTTCTGGTTGTTTAATTTGAAGCACATAGAAATTGAGAGCCTTGCTGTTCCAAGTTGCTGTCAGCCTAAGGAAAACCGTTAGCCCCTGGAATTAGTGCTGGCTTGATGACAAAGTAGACAGAGTAATAGGTTGATGCTTTCCACCCACTTCAGTGGGATTCATGGAGAGGAATCCATAGGACAAAAACAGGGTCATGTTCTGTATAGGATACATTCTGTATAGGGTATAGACTTTTGTGACTTACACTTGCTTTTTGTCTTTCAAAGGGAGACTCAGGAAACCCAGTCATGTGCCAGCTTAAGGGGACCAAGAGATGGGTTCTCAGTGGAGTGCTCAGTGAGGGCGGCATGAGGTGCTATGGACCATTTCTGTACACCAGACTGTCCTACTACAGTGACTGGATTTCAGCCACAACAAAGAAAGCAGGAACTGCAATATATCACACTTTTGCCAGAAGCCCTGCTGCTTCCCCAGCTCCCACAGAGTATTTGCAAGGGTCCAACTATAGCCAAGGAAAGCAGCAACAGAAAGGCAACAATTCCTTCCAGGTTGGATTAGACAGGTCCAAAAGCAAGTCTGCTCCTTTGTACTATGACTATTACAGTGGGGAAGTGCTCCCCATTCCTGATGGGAGCTGCTGTCTGCCTTATCCCACCCAGAACACTATTGCCATTTTCCTTCTGCTTTGCCTTCTGTTTTATTAGACAACAGATCGAACTACAAAAGCAGCGCCCCCTAGGGCCAGTACTCAGGAAACACTCTTACCCACATCTGCTACTGCTGAGAGTACCTATGCACATGGATGATGCTGCTACATCAATGACCTCTCCTCACAGCAATGCCCCAGGTATCTGTCTGTCACTCCACCTTGGGAACTCACTGAAGGCTATATTAAATTTTTAAATTCTCCCAAGAAATCTTCCCGATTCCTTTTTTTTTGCATTAAATGATCACAAGGCTCAACCCAGAGAGGGTGAGAGGGCAGTTCATGTAAACATGTCAGATATGATCATCAGAGAATAACTGGTCATCAAGATATCTGACAGGAAAGGAAATATGAAGAGCAAAGCAGATTCAGAACTTTGAAGGCATTTGTACACATGCTTACACCGGGTACTTTTTAAAGCACCCAGCACCGCAGAGCATGCAATTGTATAAGTGGCGAAACACGTGTCAGCACTGAGAAAATGGCAGTGGTGCTCTTTTAAATTAAAACACATCAGAGGTGTTTTAGTTCAAAAGTGCACTGCTGCCATTTTCTACATACTGACACACATTTCACTGCTTATATAACTGCACATGCTTCAGTGAAGTGCGTGGCAGCTCACGTGTAGAGCAGACTCAGTTAATCAAGTCTGCTCTGACCTGCCAGATCTCTGGAGCGTTATGGGACAAAACATATGTGTATAAACTCCCTGAGAGCCCAGCAAGGAAACCAAGTGACAGAGGCCAGTAGAATCCAACTTATCAGATAAATGGGACTTGACCAAATAGAGAACTTCCAACCCTGGGGCAGAGGGCAGTTGCTTTATTATTTGTGCAGACATGGTTCGATCTCATGCTGCAGTGCAAATGGCTCTGTATTAATCTGTTTGATATCTCTGAATTCCAAGGGGCTGGCTCTTAGCTACATCTCTCACTGGCTACCTTGCAATGTAAGACAAGTTCTTGGCTGCTTACTAGCCATCTTGACCTTGTTCCAAGCTCTGCGGTAGCTCTGCAAAGACACCTGCAGAAGTAAACATAAACAAGAAGATATAGTAGTACAGAAGCAAACTGCCATGAGGGATACTATCTGGCATGCTAACTACTGCATACAAGTATATGCATGTCAAGCATGTACTTTTGCAATCTCAAGCTATCATTTGCTCCCATTGGTTTTCTGTGAATACTATGTGGAAAACTTTGAGTTGCCACACAGCTGTCCTGTAGGAGCCAAACACTATTTGCAGCATGGCATATATGTTTTGCCTTTTGTCTTTCATGTACTATTGCATTTACAGTCTCTGTAACCACATAACAAGATTTAGCTATATGGAAATACCATCACAGAAATAAATGGGAAGCTGTTTTCTTGTCTAGTGAATCCCCGCTTCTTTTCAGCTCCCAGTACAACTGATAAGACTTGCATTATACACTTTTATATAGCAATGCTCCGTACTCCAGATTTGTTCAGTATGCCATGTAGCTGGTTTAAATAAAAGGTGGAAGGGTTATGTGATAAGTGAGTTTGTGCTATTGTCAAACAGTTCTGTACGTGAGCCCATGAACTCTGAGCAAATTTGCACTCAGATCTAACCTTCATAACACTTAACACTCGCTATGAGGGATTAATCCAGAACCCTAAATCCTGGCTGACTTGCAACTGGATCCAGCTTTTCTCCAGGCTCAAGTGTGTATTTTAGCTTTACTGTCATAGTATTATCACAGCAGCTAAAAGCTTACCATACACCAGGACACTGTTGTGCCAGGTGCTGCACAAACAATGAATAGAAGGATGACTCCTGCCTCAATGGTTTTCCAGTGTAAGTACACAGGCCAGGCCCATCCCTGCACATTGATGAGCAGAGGTGTAAAAATGTAAGACTACACTATGAGCCCTAGAAGACACTCAGAACTTGCCATGGCAATTCTGTTTCTTCACATTACCATATATTTGCATTTAGTTTACACTGTGGAAAAGGTGGCATTTCAACACAGAGAGCACCTATAGATGTGTGGCAAGGCTGCTCCAATATGCTGTAATTACAGCACATCAGAGCAGACTCAATTAATTGAGTCTGCTGTAGTGTGTTAATTACTGTGCTCCAGCAAACTGCAGGGTCATGTGTATTAGCATCCCCTCTGCTCTCTCAGCAGACATGTGATTCTCCAGGCACTTTAATTAGAGGGGGCTCTCAGAGCTCCCTCTAATTAAAGCACCCTCCCCCTCTTCCTGAAGCACATCTATAAATGCCCAGAGATGCCCTTGAGCTCTAGGCATTAAATGTGTTTCCTACTATTATTTAATTTATACTACTTTCTTTCAAAATGAAGCATAATTAGTGTTTGGGCCTGGGGTCAGAAGCTTCAGGACACTCCCTATCTTTACTACAAAAGTGCAAGTCACAGCCTTCTTTCCTGTATCTCAGTTCCTTCATTAGTGAACTAGGGGTAATAATGCACCATAAGGTTTAATTAATGTTTGCAAAGAGCTCTGAGATCATCAGAGGATCAGGATCAGAAAGCAGGCCAAAACATTCTGAAACAATCATTTAGGGCTCAAAGGGAACCAAATGGGCTGCACATGCTGAAGTGAGAACAGAAGCAGACCTGTGTTGGTTCCCCTTGAGGGGAGGTTTGCATTGCTGCGCTTTTACATTGTAAACATGTTGGTATAACAGCAACTTGATAATGCTTTCTGTTAACATTGCAGTAGATGTAACCCATCCTAAAACTCCTTGGTTTTCAGTCTCAGAGCTTAATCGTTAGAAAAGCTTTGGCCTCTATCCTCTGAATGGGAAGTAATAAGGACTGTGTTAACACGACCTCAAGTTATTCTATTATACAGTAGTGAAAACCACAGCTAAAATTTCCCATTTTATGCTGGTTTCTACAAAACAAAAGGGCCCTTTACATAAACTATATGTACAGATATGGACCCTCTGGAAATCAAATCCCAACTGCCTACAGGCCAGGACACAGGTACAACCCATGCCCTGCTCTAAACTCAGGAAAAGCTGGTCCTTCTGTACCTCAGCAATCTCCACCTTCCTCTCCCAGGTCTTAATACTGTTTTCCAAGTCATACAGGGCCATCTTCTCATTGACATACTTAAGGATGGGGGGGACTCTGTAATCTGACAGCTGCTTCCGTAGCTTTTTATTCAGACACTCAACTTCGGCTTGTTCCTGAGAGAAAGAGAGATACAAGACAGATGGAATCAGTGGGTGATCAGTGCTCAGAGGGGTCTGGCCCCCTCAGACCTGGTGGTCAGTGCTCAGAGGGGAATGGCCACTTAATTACCTCTGAAAAACAACCAAACTCCCTAACACTAACTGCAGAGTGACTCAGGTGATGATGTTTCTATTAGCAATTCCATTTCCTGACTGCCTAAGGCAACAGGAATCTTCGTGAACATATACTTTGCAGCATCTGGTTGCTGTGGCTCTGCTTTATGTGCACCTGTCTTATGGGACTGTGCTACAACTTCTTAGTGCCCTGGCCGGGGACAGCAGGGTCTTGCCTTTGAAAAGTGCAAGGAAAGTAAAAGTAAGAAAGCCCTGGCCAGTCCTGTCAAGTTGGGTGCCTAAAAGTAGGGTCCAAGATCCTTATGGGAGAACCTTATGTGGTTTGCATTTCAGAGCTGCAGAACACTCTTTAATCCTCCTGACTTCAGCAGGAGCTGCTGGTACTTGGCCCCATGGAAAACCAAGGCAACTGCTTGTAGGGGCTTGAATACGGATTTCAGAGTATAACTCTGGACAACTGGCTCTGAAAATTCTGATTTGTGTCACAATACAAGAGCTTGAATATTCTGGAATATAAACATTGCGACAGTATTGTTGCTTTTTGTATTGTGGTGGTACCTGGACACCCTAACCAAAAATTAGGTTCCCTTGTAGCCTCTGTACACAGAAAGCAGAAGCCATGTCCCAAAGAACTTTCAGTCAAGGATGCGGACAAGTGAATGTTGTTTAGACAACCCTTACACCTATATTCCCTGAATTTTGTCTTTCAATATACAGCTTTATTGGTGCAGTAATTATTTCTCTCAATGCACTTACTCCAGTGGCCTGGTAAGACAAATGAAGGACTGCTTAAAAATCATTAACATCTATTGGACCAGGTGCTGATCCAAGTCACATCAGCATAAACTGAGTCCAGTGAAATCAGAGGAGATATAACAGATCAAAATGAGTTTCAGGTCAGAACTGATTGACTTAAACTGTTACTCTAGATTTACACTTGCCTAAGTGGAATAATAATGTGGACATAAATCAGTAGCAACATCTTTAATCAGCATATGCAACACTATAATGTTAGGGAATCGTTTTCTATAATGCAATTTAAAGACTGAAAAACCAAATAAGCCCCCAATTCCCAGGGTGACTGCTTTTGGCATTCCTACCTCCTCTGCCAGGATGGTCTCCTTCTCAGTTTTCTCCAGCAACTCCTTCCTCTGAGAAATCTCTTTCACCAGATGGGTGGCTGTCCCTGTGGCATTTTGCAGCTTCCCCTGAAATACAGTAGCACAAAGCAGAGGAGGAAGAGGGCATCAGCTACTGTTACCAGGGAAGACAGAAGCCCTTTGCTCACTAAGCTGAGAATGTCATCGTACTTTATCTCAGTCTGGATGGACTAGAAACTGCTCCTCACTACCTGTTCACAGTAGAATACATTGATCAAGGTGACATCTCATCTCATTGTTGGTGACTCCCTTCTGCAGGGGACAGAGGGAGCGATCTGTCATCCCGACCCCTTAGCCCAGAAAGTCTGCTGCCTTCTGGGAGCCCACATCCAGGATGTGGCTGAGAAGATCCCAAAACTTATTTAGCCCTCTGACCACTACCCTATGCTCCTTATCCATGGGGGCACAAATGACATGGCTCAGAGCTATCCCAGCTGGGTCATGAGTGTCTACAGGGTTCTGGGGGTTGGGAGCACAGGTGGTATTTCCTCAATCCTTCCAGTTATGGGTCATGGGCAGAGGAAGGAGAGATGAATTGAGGCAGCAAACAGAAGACTGCAGTGCTGATGCTACTGTAAAGGCTTTGGCTTCTAAGACCACAGTCTGCTTTTCAGAGAGAGAGGCAGTGGTCTGTTGGGAAGAGATGGCCTTCATCTCACTCCACTGGGGAAGAAGCTCTTTTCAGCCATAATGGCTGACTTGCTGGACCGGGGGACGGACAGACAACCACCAGAGCAAGCTCACCAAGCATCAACTGCAAAATCAGCAGGTTTGGATGCTCAAGGAAACCCATTTCTACCCCAGACTAAAAACAGAGCTTCTCCATGAGTACAAGGAAGCCTATGGCCTCTAATGGCACACTTATTTGTATGTACACTGATGCTAGGAGTTTGGGGAATAAACAAGAGGAACTGGTCCTTCTGCTAAACACAAATGATTACAATCTCATAGGGATCACAGAGACCTGGTCAGACTCCTCTTATGACTGGGCTACCAGTATAAATGGCTATACCCTGTACAGGAGAGATCATGCTGAAAAAAGGGGTGGGGGCGAAGGAGAGTTACATGTCCCTGCAAGCTGAGATTCATCCTCCTTGGGTGCCACTGGAGACCCTTTGTGTCAGAATATGAGGGGAACACAGTGAAGGGGATACAATGGTAGGAGTCTA
>JAGPOW010002761.1:240517-263114 GCA_030014935.1 Caiman crocodilus | reverse complement strand
AAAAAAAAAATCTTTCTTTAGATATGTAGGGGGTCAAAAGAAAAACAAGGGCAACATTGGACCCTTGCTAAAATCAGCTGGGGCAGCTGACTACGGACACCCAGGAAAAAGCCAATCTGTTTAATGATCACTTTGCATTGGTTTTTCACCAGCGCAAAGGGACCACCCTACCAAGCATGATGCAGGATGACCAGGGTAAAAATGAATATGTCCACCACTGGTGTGGATCTTGTGAGGGAGCATTTTGAGAGGCTGGACCCCCATAAATCAGCTGGTCCAAATAGGTTGCGCCCAACAGTGTTAAAGGAATTGGCAGACATCATAGCACATCTATGGAGAGGATATTCAAGAACTCATGTTGCTTAGGCAAAGTATCTGAAAATTGGAAGAGGGCCAATGTGGTGCCCATCTTCAAGAAAGGGAGGAAAGAATACCTGGGAAATTACAGGCCAGTCAGTTTGACCTCAATCCCTGGGAAGATTTTGGAAAAAAATATCAAAGAAACCATTCCTGACAAGCTAACAGAAGACAAGATTCTGAGGGACAGGAAGCACAAGTTTGTTGCAGGTAGGTCTTGCTTGACCAATCTCATTACCTTCTATGACCAGGTGACCTATCACCTGGACAAAAGGGAAGAGTCACGGTGGAGTCCTACAGGAGGGCCGTGATCTTCTGAAGGCCCTCTACCTGTGCCAAGTCCGGCCCAAGGCACCCTCAAATTCTCACCCGCCACGTCTTGATCTTAAGGATATATGGGAGGCTGCCTTTATACCACCCTGGGCATGGTGTATCGGGACCTCAGTCCCTTGTGATCTCCCAGCCCCACCAGGGTGGCCCCCTGTGTAATGGGTGCCTTCCAGGCACCCTAGCCTTAAGGGCTACGTGTGGCTCCTACCAACCCCTAATATCATGCCCCCAGCCTCGCGGATGTCCTGGACATTGGTGTGTCAAATCACGCTCGCCTACTCTCTCGAGCTTTCTATGATCGTGCCCCCCTTAGGGCTCCTGACTCAAAATGGCCCCTCATGGGCTTACTTTAAGATAATCTAGTCCGCTTCTGGACTTCCTGCTGAGCCTCCAGTCTTGTGGGCCCACCACATGGCTACCCTCTTTGTGCTGGGCATTCCGTGCTGCTATCCCCTTTTTTATGATTGGGGACCACCGCAGCACTTGCCCTTATCAAGGAGGTGCTCTGCTGCTAACCCCTGTCTCTCTCAGGGTCCACCGCAGCAGCCAGCCCCTGGCCGGGGTCTAATGCCGCGCTAGCCTTACTGGCTCGACCTGCCCCTGCTAGGGCTTCTCAATGCTGCCCCCTGCTAGGGCTTGGGGTCTCTGCACCTCATGTTGCACCCTCACTGGTGCTAGCTGTGCCCCACTGGGCTTGCTTGAAGGTTGCCCCCTCTCTGGGGCTTGCTGCGCCCAAACTGGCGCTGGAGCTCCCCCACCGCTGGGGTCCCCTTATGAGGCCTCCTCCAACCCCTACAGCCTCGCCCAAACCACCAGTTATAACCTCAACAGGAACACAAGCCTCTGGCTATAATTGAAAACACAAGGCACCTGGCCATAACAACAGAAGCCTCCCAGCTATACCTTAGCCTCATTGCTCCAGCCTCTGAAGCTCTTGTGAGCTGCACTCATGTTGTCCCTCTCAAAGCTCCTGCCCATCTGGCTGCTGGCAGAGAACTGCCAGCCTGGCCTTGGCTCTAGGCTGTATAGGAGCCAGGCCCTGCCCCTTAGGGTCAGCTGACTGCCATTAGTTGCCCTGGCAACTCTCAGCTGGGCTCATTATAACACTGCTGGGGCTTTCCCCAGGAGCCTTTACACACAGGGCAGCAAGGTGCGCCATGACACTGATATTTGGATTTCAAAAAGTCCTCATGGAAAAAATTGGGCAACTGTGGCCTCAACTACACTACAGTCCAATGGCTGGGGAACTGGCTCCAAGGTGAGACCCAGAGAGTGCTAGCTGACAGAACCAAGTCAACATGGCATCCCCCAAGGCTCCGTTCTCAGACCTGTTCTCTTTAATGTCTTCATAAACAATCTGGACGCTGGTGTCAAAAGCAGACTGGCCAAGTTCACTGATGACACCAAATTTTGGGGAGAAGTGTCCACACGTGAGAACAAGCTGATGATCCAGACTGACCTCGATAGACTTGCAAGGTAGGCGGATGAAAACCTGATAGCATTCAATACGGAGAAATGCAAGGTGCTCCGCTTTGGGAATAAAAACCATACATCACACTTACAGACTCAACAATGCTACTCTCGCTAGCACCATGACTGACCATAAGATAAATATGAGCAACCAATGAGATACCATAGCTGGCAAAGTGAAAAAAAACACTGGCTTGCATCTACTGATGCATCTCGACCAAGACTCAGGATGTCATCCACTGTACTCAACCTTAGTGAGGCTGGAGCAATGCATCCAATTCTGAGCTCCACAATTTAGGAAGGACATGCAGAAGACTGAAAGAGTCCAGAGGAAAGCCATACACATGATCAGAGGCAAGAGAACAGGCCTTATGAAGCGAGGCTGCAAGCTATGGGGCTCTTCAGCCTGGAGACGCACAGGCTCAGGGGGGACTTAGTGGCAGCCCAAGTACGTAAGGGATGTGCATCAGGATCAGGGGGAACACCTGTTCACCAGAGCACCCCAAGGGATGACGAGGTCCAACAGTCACAAACTCCTGCAAGACTGTTTTAGGCTGACCATAAGGAAAAACTTCCCCAAAGCTGGAACAGACTCCCCGCAGAGGTGGTGCAAGCACCTACTCTGGACATTTTCAAGAAACATTTGGACATTTATCTTGCTGGGATCCTTTGATTCTAGCTAACTTCCTGCCTCTTGAGCAGGAGGCTGGACCCAATGATCTTATGGGGTCCCTTTCAGCCCTAATGTCTATGAAATCATTTCTGAGTTTCTCTTGTAGACAGCAGTACCAGGATCTACTGTTGGTTTAAGATCATAACATTCCTCATCAACTATACATCAAAGACATTGTGTTGAATACTGTCCTATACTGACATAGGTCAAGCTACTGCCATATCCCAGTGTTTCTTCTTGAGAGACAAAGTAAAGACTAATAGTTCCACTCACTACATCACAGTTCAGTTTAACAACAGTTTACAGGGGAGATTTTCAAATGCACTATTTTTTTGTGATTTCTTAGTTGATCTAGTAAAAGGTATAATCTCTGAACCAAGAGTTCTAGAGGTTTGCATTTCTAAGAAGAACAAAGTATTTAACACCTCAGGCAGCCTCTAAAAATCTCTCCTTGAGTCTGTAAGAGAGCCATGCCAAGAGATCCTGGACCTTGTAAATGACTGACCTACTCACCTTCCCATAAAGGTGCAGTTCACTGGAGGTAGAAAGCAGGACATGCAGTGAGATCAAGACTGGAAGGAAAACTACAGGGAAAATTAAGGAAGGCAAACTTCCCACTAATAAAGGTGTTATTTTGAACAGGATACCATCCCTGACACCTCAAGCCTAACAGAAAGTACCCAGGGACAGATCTTTAATGACCTCATTGTTTTTTTCCTTCACATCTGAGAGCATCTTGAGAAGTGCAACCCAGCATATCACAGCCTCCTGGATTCACTACTGGTTCAAATGGAAGGAATCCTCCCAAGGAGTCAGCAACACCATCTCAGTTACTGACAAATCCAAGAATTCCAAAGTAGGTGTCAACTCACAGCCTCCACCTAGTGAGTATCACAGGGAACCCAGACACCTGTAGCCAACGTTCCCTCTAAAGTGTAGCGATCTGTGATCACACCTCTTCAGTCTGTGAGCATGCCACTTCGGTCCTTTCTGCGCCTTTCACTAAGCCTGGATCCGGACTATGCTAAGCCTAACAGACTAGAATCCTCATGTAATGGATCTTCGTGCAATGGATTTTGCAATAATCCTCCAAGCACAAGACTGGGGGCTGGGGAGCAGAGCAGTTCCCCAGAGCCACTAATGGGGACTCCCCCATGATGCAGAAATCGTATGTCATGGTTAGACAAAGTGCTTTGGGTAAATGTGATATAATTTACCCAAAGCACCTTGTCTGCCTATGTGCTTAGACTAACACAGCTATAACCAGCACCCCCAAACTACATCATGGTTACAAATGATTCCTTGTACCTGCTTCTTTTCCTCTGATGCAGACCCAAGTTCTGCACCTTCCTGCTCTACCCCACATACCTGAGATCTAGGGAAGTCAAGTTCTGCACGTGTCCCTGCTCTGGGAGTGAGGAGGCACATGGACTCCCGCCTCAGGAGTGGAGCAGTTTCCTGGAGTCAGCAGAGCCCAGCCCCCATCCCTGCCTCACCTCTGGGAGCGAAGAGGCACATGGCCTCGGGGCTGGGGAGTGAAACAGTTTCCTGGCAGCAGCCCCCAGCCCCAGCCTCCACCTCCGGGAATAAGGAGGCACATGGCTTCGGAGCTGGGGAGTGAAGCAGTTCCCCGGTACCTGCAGAACCTGCACCAGCCCCAGCCCCAGCCCCCACCTCACCTCTAGGAGTGAGGAGGCACATGGCTTTGGAGCTGGGGAATGAAGCAGTTTCCTGGCAACAGCCCTCAGCCCCCATCCCTGGGAGTGAGGAAGCACTCTGGAAATGGGGAGAGACCGCGACAGCCCCTACCCCCTGCCTCACTTTGCAGTGCCACAGCTCAGCTCCTCCCCAGGAGGGTGAGCAGTGTTAATAAGTTAAGGCGTGGCACTGTATTATATTGCGCGCAGCCGTGCACATGCGCACCTTGGAGGGAACCTTGCCTGTAGCATAGAATTAGAAAGGGCCTCTGATTGAAAAGGATAGTTAGAAAAGGAAGTATGTGTGTGTGAGAGAGAGAAAGAAAGTGTTAAGTACCTACCCCTTGCCTAGCAGGATAAGGAGAAAAACAGCAGGCAGGTCACATAAGCCTCACTCACTTTATAAGAATTGAGGATTTGGAGTGTGTTTCCTGCTGTCAGTTTTAGCTGCAGCAAGTCCCGATTCCTCTCATCAATCCTCTCCAAAAACTGAGCATTCTCAATCTTCAGCTGCTGGAAATCAACCTCATGAAGCGCCTCTCCCATCTCTTCCTTCTGCAAGCCAGAAAAGGAACAGAGACGATCACTGACCTAAGGTTAAGTACTGCATAACAGGGCTTTTCTCTGTGATGAAAATATCAGGGGAGAAGATGGAGTCCCCAGTCAGGCTGCTAACACAAGGAGGGAGAAGTAGCAGATATACAGTACATGGACTCAAGCCCACTGCCCAAGCACGCACTTGCCATCTTCACAATGTCTTTTTCATAGGGAGCTGTAAGGATTCATTGTGGATCTTCTCCATGACACAAAAAGGGTGGCAGCTCCTTCTCTGCAGGATCTCTGCTGCTCTTGCCTTGCACAGCTACCCTGAAAGGTTACACAGCTTATGGACCTGCCCCAAGCTTTACCTTTTTCCTAATTACCAAGAACTTAACCAATTTGTCCTAATCACAAAAAGTAAAATTAGAGGTAAAGGAAATGCACAGGAAAATAACAACCCCAGCTCCCTTCCCTGCTGGACAAGAAACTGCCCATTGCACCTTTTCTTTCTCAGAGAGTGGAATCTCTATCACTTCTTTTCAATTTTTACATACCTGCCTAAGTTGCAGCTGCAGCTTTTTCTTCTGAACCTTGAGAGAGTCATTTTTCAAACGCAACTTTTCTTTCAATGCATCCTAAAATAGAAACCAGAATACACCATCATGGTGGTACCATGGGGCTCAGGCTGAGGGACAGCTCAGTTTATCATTGGTGAGAAAAGGATGTGAAGCGGCACTACCACCAGGCAGCCATTAATGCCCCTCTATAAAACTCTATCAGTAAAAAATGGTCCCATAGCAAAGTGGACAGAACCCTGCCCCACATCCCACATATATTAGCTATGCAACCTCTCCCAGCTTCACTAGGTATGGTGCGCCCTGCAGTCTCTCCTGTACCAGGCTTTCTGTGCCTCAGCTTCCCATGTCACTGGTGAGCTACCACACTGGCCACTCCCATCCAGGTATAACTGCAAAGCAAGAGGAGACAGCCAAGTAGACCTGCTAATGTAAGTGTAGCTGAAAATGCCATACAGGATTCACTTGAGCAAAACAGGTCAGGATTTTGTCCAAACTATCTAGCTTGGTATATAATAAATGTATAAATACCCAAATATGAACTGACCTTGTAGTGGTTCTTCTCCTCCAGGTATTTCAGCACCTTCTCAGAAGCTATGACAGTCCCTTTCTTCTTGGCTATTGTTGTGATAATCTCTTTGTTAAAGTCACATGTGGCTTTCTTAATATCAGCCCATTGAACATCTGCTTCCTCCATGGCTGCCTGTAGAATCAAAGTCACATTATAGTAAAAAGATGTCAGCTTCCACTTATCTTCTCCAAGTTTTAGACATGGAGAACAACATACAGAAATGATGGGCTAAGTTCTCTGCTGGCTTAAATCCATTGAAATCAGGGAATTTTGCCCTACTTAGTCTGTGGAAGTGCTATTCTAAAAAACAGTTGTAGTCTCTCGTTGACTAAAGTACCATGAAAAACTTCAGGCACTAAAATTCATTGTAGATGAATTTCAGGACCAATTCTGCCTTGTTTAGTAAGCATCTCCAGTTCCATCAAGTCTCCCAGAATGGCTGTGTACCAGATACCATTTTGACACTAACCACTAAACTTGACCAAAAGACTTCTATTTTCTTATTGTAATAAGAAAGAGGGAAGATAGACTTTTGTAGCAAAAAAGGAGAAAAAGCTGATCAAAACTGATTGTATGGCTGATGTGGATTAGTATTCCAAGCAACAATACCTGTTGAACACATCCTCATAATTTTTAGGGACCTCCAGAAACCATAAATAAATCTTCTTCGAACAAATGGATACACAGGCTGGCAGTTCTGTAGCCAGCCAATCTTCATTATCAACAACAAAGGCAGTTGTTTAAATTCATAACATTTCCCCTGAACTATGAGGTATAGCAAATAATAAGTGATTTCTTGTACAGAATTAAAAGATTTGACTCATTTATGCCAATGTAAAACCAAAATGGATCCCCTGATTAAAATAGGAGCACTCTAATTTTACATCAGTGTGAGAGGAGAGTTCTGGCCTTTTCTTACTGGTGATGAACAGCAACTCTCCCTTCCACAAATATTTCCACTAGCTAGACACTCAGATTCCAAGCTGAACTGGTGACACTGAAGTTAGGAAAACCCAAAGTTTACCTGCAAGTTGGGTAAAACTGACAGGGAGTCACTGAGACTAAAATATGGAAGCCCAAAATGCCATTTTTAGAGAATACCACCACTTTTGAAAGGCTTGGTCTGAATGCTTTATTGCACCAGTCATGTCTTTTCCTACTAAGAAATTGGTATTACCCAGTACCTCTGGCCTCAAAGAGAAGCAATAGCATGATTTCATAGTTCATAAACTGCCCTACCAGATGTTGTTTTAACACATTTTGGTAAAATGACATTTCAGCCCCCTGTCCTTGATACAGTTTTAAAAAGTTGGTAGAAGCAATAGCTTGCAATGTGGATGTGTAATAAAATGAATGCAATATTTCCATGAAAAAAGAGGGGAATGAAGGGGCATCAACAGTCAGTATCCCAGCAGCTTCTATCGTTATCAGAATATATTCTGCTGCAGGCAGTATCTCTTAATTTACCTACCAGCTCCAACAGCTAGTGTGTTTAGCAAAATCAGAAAGATAATACAAAGGGTATATTGCATTCAAGGCTGAATTCTGATATAGTGTCTGCTTACTATGAGATAAAGTGGACACATAAAACAGTTAGAGCAGACTACCTGAAAGCAAAGCAAGTGGCCTTCTCTTAAATCAGCACAATTATTTTATCCATAGGCAATGAGTGTGTGTGTGGGGAGGGCACTGTGGGGGCAAGTGACCTCCCCTGAGATTGGGTCTCGCTGGTCAGGGAGTGGAAGGTGATGGCCAACCCCCTCCACCCCCAGATTGTGAGGGCACTGGGAGAAGCATTGGTGGCACTTCCAGGTTTGCCACCAGCACTTCTGGTGGCAGTAGCGACCAGTCACTGGAAGACCCCACCCCCACACCAGTCAGCAAGCAGTAGCTGGTGCCCCCCCCAGGATCAGGAGGCACCAGTTGCCCATGGTTTTGTCTGTCAACACCCTAACCAGCATTCCTGGGTTAGTAATTTACAGGCATCTAGGATCTGAGATGGGATTCTAGCAAACCTTTAAAAGAGAAACACCGCCCACCCCCGTTTAGTACATAAAGGTTATTATGTTAAAGAGAGGTCTGGAAGAGAGGTTATTCAATATGCCAGGGAACCTAATGTTCATGGAAGGTATACCTCAAGGTTTTGTAAACTCTGTTCAGAATCCTCCTTTATCCGCTGAATTTCATCCTTTATCTCATCCAACTCTTTCTGTGCTATATCACATTTCTGCTCCGCTGTCAGGCCTGTAAGACGGTCTGCTACAGAACGAGATTTAGATTTACGTCTGCCACGTGTCTGCAATCCAGAGAAGCAAAGACATATGGAAAGAGCAAGTAGGTAGCAATATGACCCAGTCAGAGTGGCTGCTAGTACAACATAAACATTTACCAATAGGTACCCTATACTTTCCCTATGTTTATAATGGGGATTAACAAAGATTAAGCTGTCAGGGGCTATTGATTAAAGCCTGGATGGAGTGTCTTCATTTTGGGCTGGTAACCCATCCAAAACCTTAAATGATGTAGGTAAAATCATTTGAATGCTAGTAGAACTTCATGGCCTTTCATACTTCAAGTAGGTCTAGCAGTTGGAGCATAAGATGGAAAGTCTGGGAGCTGCCTGCTGCGTCATAAATTGATGCACAGCCTCAGCTGGTCCCTTAATTTTTCTGCATCTCAGAGTTGCCAGTTATAAAACTTCAGTCTTACAAAAGGTTATTGAGACTTAAATCACTAGTATATGTAAAGGACTTGCAGAACTCTGGACAGTAGACACCAAAGGACAAAATATGGGAGAAGAGGAAATGTTTCCAGGAGAATCAGAGAGGAATGGCATTTCACCTCAAGTCTGTATGTATCTACTTTATTTATAAGACATTTACCACCCACCAGGGAATCTAAACACAGTAGATGTAAGGTAGAAGTGTTTCTTATGTGTATGGCAAATATCATTTTCCTGCTCTTATTTTCAAATATCCAAGGCCACATCTCCAACTGTGTGAGATGCAAGGGGAAGCCCATTTAATGAGGTCTGTGCATGGTTACTCTCCTTGCATCATTTGTCAGGAAGACAGTAAGACAGAGAGGTCAACATGAGAATGACAGGGAAGGAGGCAAATGAGTACTGAAAACTTAACAGACAGATACAGAAATACAGTGCTGCAAACAAGAAACAGCCCCGGCCATAACTCAGTACAGCACCTGTGTCAGGTCCAGCGAAGATCCATGCATGTCAGGCAACAACTGGACAGACATATCCTTTGGCTCCATTTTATTGTAATACTTTTCGAACATTTCGGCCTCGATGTTGAGAGTGGCATTGGCATAGCTGCAAGGTAATGGATGTTAAAGTGAGTAATCTGACTTTTGGGTGTAAGACACAATAGCAGCCCATGGTCTGTGTATGAAACTAGGGGAGAAACACAAGGTTCACGGTCCTCAAAACTGAAGGTGAGACACCACAGCCATTCTTTGATGCACACAAGTGACTTGACTCTCGTTGCACAATGGTGTAAAAGTGGGTAAGACAGAACTCAAATCCAAGATTTATCCAAACCCTGTGCTTGCACAAGCTAAAATCCTTAGGAGTTTAGCTACAGATTTCAGTGGGAACACACACATCATCCATCAGTCATTGAGACTTTGAAAACTCTCCAGTCTTCTGCTGGGACAGCTAGGGCTGATCTATTAGACATATGGGATCCCTCAGGAGCCAAAAGTCCTACTATTGGTGATGATCCTATTCCCTGCTAGGAGACAGAAGCCCCCATTGCGGGGCTCTCCCTTTTTCTCTGAGCTTGCAAAATGGAAGTTCAAGGTGATTTCAATCAGTCATTAGTGGATCTGGGAGGGAAATAAATCAACTTTATGCTAATCTTATTCCCTTGTGTTGCTGACAGGGGCCAAATACAGACTGCTTTTATAGCAGATGTTCTCAACATGAGGCACCCCTGGACAGACTTGCTGCCCCCTTGGTCAGTGTCAGCTCTTTGTTTTCAGTCTTGTATTAACTAAAGGCATCATACGAGCAGTTTTTTGTTGCAAAGGCCTCGGAAAGACTGGAATGAGGAGGGTGAGATGCTTTTAACACCTGAAATCCCTAGCATGGCACTGCTGCACCGCCAAAGTAAGGGTAAGAACCACGGCAGTCCCTAGAGACCCCAGAAAGCAGGCCAGGTCTAGAGGGGCGCTGCCCTGGGGGCCTCAGCTGAGAGCCGCGGCTCTCTGAGGCGACCCCGCAGCCGCGGCCCAGCCCTGCCTCTGGGCCTCTGCCCGGCCCCCGGGGCCCCGCGGGGCGGCCCGGCCCGGCGCTACCTGGTCTCCTCCAGCAGCGCCTCGAGCTGGGGCAGCGGCAACGCCACCAGCTCCTGCAGCCCCTGCGACTCGCCGGTAGCGCCGCTCTCCGAGTCCTCGTCCGCCATCGCCGCCGCCCCGTCACCCCGGCGACGGCCCGGCCAAGCCCTGAGGGACGGCCTGTCCCGCCCCGCCCCGCCCGCGGGCCCGGCTCGGCGTCTCTGCTACCTGCTGCTGCACCAGGCGAAGATCAGGGGTGGCTTAACCGCACATCGTGAGGCTGGGCGTGTGTATGTAGCACGGATTTAGCTGGGTTTATTGCAGTTGTATAGAAAAAAGCCCATTGGCTTGTGTCAACCAGAAATGTTAGTCACTACTATGAAGTCGTGCGGGCTGTCTCAAAGGGACACTGTCCATTCAGAAACAACACATTGTCACAAGGGTTTATGTATGTTTCTAGGGGTGCTCAACCCCTGGCCCACAGCGCTGGGTCATCCGGTTCACGGAGCTACCCAGAGGCCCGTGAGGAGCCCCAAAGGCAGTGGCCGTGTGTACTGGGTCAGGCGCACAAGTAAGTGCAGGACCGATGCTGGGCGCGGGCCCTCTGGGCTCTGGAGTCTGATCCCAACACGTGGCGGCAGCGCAGGCCGGTTCCGGCTCTTGGGTCAGCCCTATGTAATTCACTTGCCAAAACCTTGAGCATCTAGGTCCTAATGCAACCTTGTATCAGAGAAAGTGAAAGAGTTTAAAAGCCCAAGGTACTTGTTACTGATGATGCTTTGCGTTGCTTGCTTGCTCCCTGGAGCAAGCAAGTTTTACATTTGATTTAGTTTTACATTTGATTACAGTCAGTTTCACACCAGTCTTAGCTATTTGGTTTCAGACAGGAAGGGAGCATTTATTTATCTGAAACAATTTTTCATCAGCGTTTTGTAAAAGGAATTTAATGAATATGGCTTTGTTGGCTGTAGATCTTATAAAAGCTTTGGCTTAAAAAATCCGAGGCCAAATGTAAATTGCCAAAGCTCTTCTAATGATCAGGTAGGTACCTGAGTGAGGTTTGGTTTCACTGAAAACCTCACTCTTGGATTTTGCTTTTCATCCATAGGTCTCAAAGCACTCCCAAAATGGGTCAAGTTCACTATCCCCATTTCGCATGTGGGGAAATTAAGGCACAGGAGGAGGAAGTGTAAATTGAGACCACTGAAAACAAAGGAGATATAATAGATCAAAATAAGTGTGAGATCAGAACTGAGACCACTGACTTAAAAGTTACTCTAGATTTACACTTGCCTACATGGAATCATAATGTGGACATAAATTCATAGTAACATCTCTTATCAGCACATGCAGTATTGTAAAGTTAGGGAATGGTTTTGTATAATGCAAGTTGAAGACTGAAGGTTCATGCAAGCAGGCAGCTGGCAAAATTAAAAACAGAAAGTACTGTCTTCTGCTTTTTCTCAGGGTGAGATTAGCAGCCGCCACAAGAGTCACAAATGACTATACAATGGGAGTAGGGCCAGTTTTTCCTGCCATACTTTCAATGATTAGATAGGCTTGAATGCAAATACTTAGGAGTGTTCTCTTGTTGAGAATTAACACTGGCATATGCTTAATATTGCTAGATATAGAGCTAAGTGGTGATCTCTGGATATTTGCTTTAGTAAAAACCACATTTTCTTCTCTTTGATTCACATATCCATGCCATTCTTTAACTGTGAAATCCACCAGTCTTCATTTTGTAAGTGCCCTTGTAATCACAAAATGGGATATCTTTGGATCTGATGTAGCCGATTCCTTAGCCTAAAGGGGGGGGATGGTTAGCCTCACTCCTGTAAACTTCTTCATGTGGATCAGCTGCAAGGGGGAGACAGTGAGCTACTGCACACTGAACACAAACATATAGGGACAATTGTAATATGAATGTATACAGTTGTAACTGCATTCTGTGGTGGTGACCTTCAATCCCTTTGTTTCCAGTTTGGGCTTCATGTTATCTATTATATTTTTAGATGTAGCAGTAAAATTACAGTGCTCTTTAGTTAATGCACATTAAGACAAGCTAATGTGCATTTTCCTACTACCTCACAATGGAAGGCATTTTACATGTGCTTCTGACATGGCTCTGGGTGCTTTGAATTAGTGAGCCACACTAATTAAAAGTACCAGTGTGTCATGTGTATCAGCTGTGCAGCACCCCTGCTGTGAAAATTAATGAGGTGCACTTTGAACTAAAGCACGTAGAATGTGTTTTAGTTTAAAGTGCACTGCCACCATTTTCTCAGCGCAGAGGTGTACTGTGCTGCTGATATACATGATGTACAAGGCTGCCAGAGCATGCCAATTTACATGCTCCAGCAGACGCTATTAATAGTCTGCTCTGACATGCTGGATTTCCAGCACGTCACAGCAGGCACCCTGCATGTAAGTGGACATCGGTACTAGATTTAAAGACGTATTAACTAAAGCATATTAATTCATGTATAAATACGCCCAGTACTGAGCATTAGGTAAGCAGTAAGCATTACAGTCCCAGCCCCCTCAAACTGATACCCTTGCCTGCCTGCCCATTTTCAGAGCAGTGGGTTTACACATCTTCAGAACTGTCTGGGATCAGATCTGACATTCTTCACTGTAATGTCACTGAGATGAATTCAGACATAGGGTAAACAATTCCTTTGATTTCAGTTATGTTGAGTAGAAGCTCAGTGGCAGCACCAAACTAACACTAAGGTTGCAAAGCTACTACAGATAGGTGTCTCTGTCCAATGCATGTTGGCGATGCAGCATAATGACATATTCATATAATTACACAATGTAAGCCTATTTATATAACTGTTTGGAAATCAGTGCACTGACAACATAGGCCCTATTTCTTGCCCATTGAGACAGTTTGGTTGACTGTGTTATAGTTATGATCATATCATGTTTGCGAAGCAACTGAGCAAGGATATTGCATATTCACCTAATGGCTGGAACATGTCAAAACCTATCAATAGAACAGATCTTAGTCATAATCACATCTGATCCTTAAGCAAAGAAACAAGGTCCCTGGTCTTATTAGTATTCCAGCAAGAAGGCCACCTACTTGCAGTCCTATATCACTTACGGAAACTGATTATTAAAATAATAAAGCTTTCTGAGGTAAGCTTTTATAAAAAGAATATGGGGGAAGAAGGACACCACCCTGCCTGGATTAATTCCCAGAGCAGGTCAGTCCTGTGTACTGAATGAGGTAGGGGTCATATGGAAAAAGTAATCTCTGACCAAGTAATTAAAGACCATATCATAAAGTGTAAGCACTAGGAGACAGAGTCAATGTTTCACAGGCAATCATAGTTCTGGCATTTCCAAATTTCTAAGTGCTTGACTTTGTCATCTTAATATTTTCAATAATAATGTAGTTTTGGGGTGTAATTTCCTAGGTTTCTTTTAACAAAGCAAATTGAAAAAATATTGTCATGTCATCATGACATCATATTGACACTGACAGGTTATCAGTGGGGTTGACAAGCTGGTGGGGATGATAAACCTATTTTTAGATTCTTTGTATAGGCTTACACCACTTAGGCTCACAGAACAAATGATACTAGTATTCTAGGATGCCATCCTCTGTGTGGCCTAGCACTAGAGAAAATAGGATACGCACGTTTCTAGTGAGTTTCACAGATTCTTGTTCATCACAAAGGAGCAACAAAATTTAGGAATCTTGAGTTTCATTCCAATACTGGGAGAGGAGTGTTCTTTAGTAGATACAGGGATGTTGGCTGTAACCATGTTGATCTACAGTCATAGGCAGACAAGGTTCTTTGGATAAATGTAGTATATTTTATTACACCAACTAAGTAGTTGGCAAAGTTGTCCTTTTCTTGCAAAATTGATTTTTGTCAACTATTTAATTGGTCTAATAAAAGATATCCCATTTACCCAAAGAACCTGTCTGCCTAGTAGATACAGACACTTCTGCTGCCCCTCTTCCCCCCATACTCCTCCAGTTGGACAGCTCTATTATTTTCCCTCCAGTGTGTCCCTGCCCCACTTCTCTCTTATGCTCCTTTTCTTTGTCCAAGTCCCATTCTTCTTCCACATTCAGGGCCCATTCCTTATTCCAACCATATCATTGCCCTGTGATTTTTGTCTCTTTTTAGGCTCTCCATCCAAATCTCAGTCTCCATACCCAGGCATTTCCAGTTCCCCCACCACAACTTCATGTCTACAGATTCCTTGTCCTATCAATATGCATTTACCTCTCCCCATTTCCTGTCTGATATTACTTTCTCTTCCCTGCAATCTTCAGCCATTCTTTCACCACCATTGCCTTCGAGTTCTAGTCTTCTCCTCACGTTCCTTATCTAACCTCAGTCTACCTCTAGCTCCTCTCTTCCTTGCTTCTTGTCCCAGGCCCTTTGCCCAATCTGCTCCAGTTTTCCCCTGCATGCAATCATGGTCAGAACTGTGTCACTGCTCCCACTCTCATTCCCTGCACTACTGCTTCCCAATCCCACTCTCTTTGTCCAGAAAGCTCTTATCTCTACATAGTTCCTCCTCTGACATGCAATTCTCCATCACATTTCTCTAACAGACTCTCAGTCTCAGTCTCCTTGCAAAGCCAGTCCAACTCAAGACTACCCTCCCTGACAGTTCTGAGTCCCAGTCTCTTTTTTCAAACAAACTCAACACCTGCTAAGCTCCCTTTCCCAATCTTCTCCTTTCCCCATCCCTCCCTCAGGTCTGGTTTTTGTCTTTTCTGTACCTGAGTCAGGAAGACTCCTTCTTCTTGTGGCCTTAGTACCTACAGAGGGTCACTGTACATACAAGAGAGACAGACTCTCTGCTCTCAGGCCCAGTGCTTTGCCTGGAGCAGCTAGAAGCAGCCATCGCAAGGAAATCTAGCTTCATGTCTGCTGCTCAGTCACTTCGTGGGAATGGTGCACTCACATCCTTGTCAAACACAGGACCTGTAAGGGATGGAGCAGGCTCAGTCTCTCTGTTGAGATGGCAGGGCACAATCTGGTCAGCCTTCAGAAGCTGTGAATGGCTGGAACAGGCTCTACTGAGATAGAATTTTCAGAGACATTATCTTCTAAACTCTTCAGAGTCTCCTTTTAACATGTGCAATCTAGGGTTTTTACAAAGGTTTATACTTTGGATGAATTTGGAGAGGTTATCATAGGATTTGCAAAAGGCATACCTTTGAGACAAATGATGCCCCCTACTTTATGGCAAGTCTCCAGAAGTTTTAAAGTGGGGGTGGGGTGGGGAGGAAATCCTTAGCCTTATTCCTGGGAACAGCTGAATCCGTTTGGTTGAAACTTTCAAAAACGGAAAAAAAAGAAGAGCCAAGCTGAGGAAAGAGCTCAGCCCAAAGATTTAAGTTTTGACATGATTATAAGCAACTGAAAACAGTGACTTCTAATGGCAAGTATAGGGCAGAAGTTCCCAATCCCTGGCCTGGTACCAGGCTTGCATCGGGCCGCAAAGCGTTGGCTGCCAGTCCGCAGGAGGGCTGACTCCCAGACTGGCAGTCCAGAATTGACTGGCATAGTGCAGACCAGAAGCCAAACTGAGTATAAAAAAGGGTTGGCTGCCAGTCCACAGTATGCAGGTCACTTCCAGACTGCAGTATGCTGGTCTGTAGTTTGCCAGTTTGTGGTCACTTCCAGTGCCTGGTCTACCAGTCACTGTCTAAAGAAGTTGGGAACCACTGGTAGAGGGCAATGGTGGAAGGAGCAGCCAGAGGAGCCAGCTGGCTCTGGAGTCAGGAAACTTTAGATTCTTGAATACAGTGGAATCCTTCAGCTCAGCTGCCAAGAAAGCAACCAGATGAACTGGTAGGAAACTAGGCAGATTTTCATCAGAAACCTGCCCAGCAGGCTCAATTTGAAACCTGCCATATTCTCTTGGAAGATTTGTTGAAAGCGACCTATTTCTATGAAATATGTCACTTCCAGCCAATCCGTGTTTTCCAACAGGAACTTACTCCATCAGAAAATGTTCAGCTAGCTTTAGGTATGAGTACATATGTCCAGATAGTGCAGCACGCAAAATGTGGACACTTATTAGCTCACTCTTTACATTAGTTAGGCATTAGCTAGGTGAGCAATTACATGACTAACCTGTTTGTTTTGTTACCCTGATTATACGTACAGTTCAGGTGATTGTGCATGCAAATTACCATAATTAGCCATTTACATGAATAATTACCTAATCAGCAATTACAGTCAGAAGGGCTACATAATTACCTGCATAATTTGTGGTCATTAGTAGGGCAAGTTACCTGGGGTGCAGGAGAGATGGCACTCCAACACACATGTATCTATATCTTGACCATGTGGAGGATAGTCCTTGCTCTTGGTCAGAAGCAAAGTAGACCTGAACTTGCAAAACTTGAGTCTGGTTCCGATTCCGAGCTTTCCCAAGGGTCATGATGTGAGCCCGGAGGGCACTCACCTACAGTGCCTCCCCGACCAGGGACTGCACCACGTTACAATGTCCGCTTTACGATGGGAGCCCCTCATCCGCACCTGCCCGGCTTTACCTCCTCGACAGTTGAAGCGGATTGGGGCCAATCCACAGCGTGGGCAATGTCCAAAGGCTGGGGGCAGAACCAGGGGGAGTGGGACTCGATGAGCTGGAGATGTGGGGTGAGGCTGGAGAAGATCAGGTAAGCCTTTGATTAGATCCTAAAGAGGCGGCGGCACCCCGCCGCAGGGGTGAAGAGGAGGGTGGAAGAGACCAGACGGCAGATCAGGGAAAGACCCTAGGGGCAGCAGCGGCAGTGAATTCACCTGAACTGCTCGCCACGCAGGGGTTCTCGTCCTTTTTTCCCTTTGTCTCCTCGCCAGCTAGAGAGCCCAAATCAGGGCCAGGCATTCAGAGGGGCTCCACAACTGAGACGGGGCAGGCAGAAAACCCTGAGCAGTGAGAACCGCACCCCACTTCCCAGCTGGCTGCTCCAGAGGGCATCCCCTTCCTCGCTAAGCTGCACACACCGGCAATTAAACTGTTGCTGTCCTGACTTAAAGTATCCTGGAGGAGTCCAGGGTGGGGAAAGTAAACCGTTGAAGACTCCTGGGGTAACTGCCCGAGGCAACTGGAACCAGACCTTGAAGATGCCCAGAAGAAAAGGACAAAGGTCATGGGTCTTCAGTGAAATAAATAAATAAAACGAAAAGAAGTAGAAAGGTTGGTTTTAAGTTGGTCCTTTCCTTGATTCTGGTTTTGGACTTCAGGCATCAGGGGCAGCTCCTACAATCGATCTAGACATGAGACAGGTAGTCACCATCTCCCTTTGATGTTAAAAGGAGATTCACAAAAATCGTGGCAGATGGGAAAAGAAAGGGCACCAGATCTCACCCGGCTCAGCCATGGGGGCACAGCCACCCCAAGGGGCCAGTGAATGTCAGCAGGACATAGGGGTACATGTCCGTATTTGGCGACTGCCTGACACGTGGGTATCATCTATATCTGGATTTTGCCACTATCTAAAATTTTCTGGTACAAATAAGCTGTTCAGCTACATGGCACTCTCTAGCCTTCTGGTTATATTCTAATATTCAACATGCCATTATCACAGTGCTATCTTAAATCATCAAGTGGTATGACTCATCCCTTATGCATATCCCATTATGAAATATAATTGACATGGTAATAGTAATAGCCTTTCTCTAATCAACAGCAAGGCTTGTGTGTTTCTTTTTCCATCAGATTTTTATCCCATTATACAGAGCACTGGATAGATTGTTTTTATTTTAAATCTGTAAATTTATTATTCCCTATAATGGCTTCTCAGACTACATACTTTTTGTGACTCATTTTTCAGGTATGGGTGACTTCTTGCTTCCTTTGCTAAGACTTGTTTAAGTGGGTGTTAGGCCTGACATTTCCTTGCAATGGTGAGCTATACATCAGGACAACCAACCTCCTGAACTCAAGGACCAGTCATCTAAAAATCAAACTTAAAGTGTCACCTTCCTTTGCTCATTAGGCCCCAACATCTAATATTATGAAGTCTCATTTAGCTCTTTAGTAATTCCATTTTATGAAGTGAAAGCTTTATTGGATTTTGCTATCCTATACGTGGTATATCCCATCAGTTTAACTCTTATTTATTCTTTTTCCTATGTTGCCTCCACTCACATCTCATAAGATAACATGGGCCCAATTCTCACATCAGTTTATGCCGATAGTGTTCTGACTTGCCTGGAGTTCTTCCTCGCTTCCCACAGTTACAAAGCCCACTGTGTGCTTTTTCATGCTATGTTTTCTCTGGGAAGGAATGTCGTCTAAGAGTTGGTGTATTATATGGGTGAGATCCTTTTCCCTACTAAGGCCTCAGTATGAAACAGCTCTAGAATCTTGGACAGGATAAAGCTACTAGAGTATAACCTCACCAATCCAGATATCAAAAATCTGGAATTCTTGAAATTCTAGCACATTGAGGGGTAGCAGTGGCTGGTCCCAGAGCAGCAGAGGGGGAAGCTTGCATGCAGCAGCTGCTGCTGCCATCCACCATACCACGCTGCTGCTCCCTTACCCCCCGCACCTCTCCCCTCCTGTTCCACAACTGGCTGCTGCTCCAGTTTCAAAAATCTGGAATTTTCAAATTTCTGGCAGGTGATCAGGCCAGAGCATGCTGGATTTATCAGGTTATACTGTATAATGGTTCCTACATCAAGTTTCTTATGCTTCTGAATACAGGGAGTATGTTCCAGGAAAGGAGGGGATGACTGTGGCATTGCTAAAACCTGACTGCTAGGAAGGCCCCTTGAATGTTAAGAGCAGCCAGCATGAAATAGAGAATTTCCATTAGCTTCTAAACTTGTGCTTGGATGGCCCCAGGCTTGGGAGACAATAAAGGTGACTTTAAGTTGTTTTTGTTTTCTGTCTCCCTGAGGTGCCCTACACTATACATGTGATGACTGTGATGTTATTGTCCATGGTTATGGGCATAGGGTACATCTACACATTACCTTACATCACCATAGTGATGCGCTACGTTGCTATGACGTATGACGTGCTATGGCAACATAGTGATCACGTGCGACTACATGTGATTGGCAGCTAGTTCACCATAGTGGCACACTCCCCTGTTTTAGCATGCCACTATAGAAAAGTAGTGGCGAAAACTAACCATGTGCTGCACACCCAGGCAGTTACTGCACCGTGCTTTAGTACTTTCTGTGGGGGCTGAGAAACGGGCCGGAATGGGGCCACCAATGGAGTGGAATTAGGCACAGCATGCGTAGTGGTTGCAAAGAAAAAAACTTTACTTACAAGCTGTGATACAGGGACTTGCGTCGAGGTATGCAGTGTAGGCGCACTTAGAAGAGTTGCAAAACAGAAAGTAAAGCTCAGTGTGGCACAGTAGGGTACAGGGGTATGTCGGGAATACGTCGATGGGGAGTCATCGGTGGTTGATCAGGCCCCAATGTGGCTCCAGAATGTGCGTACCTTTTGTACGGCTAGCGAGCCAATTGCTAGCCTCCACATGTGCATAATTTACATCAGGCCAATCGAAAGCATGTACACAACGGTGCAGCTGCAAGCTTTTGGCAGGAGCTGATTTTGCACCAAGGACTTTTTCCTGTCGCAGGGGAAATCCCTGCACCGGGTACTCATTGTGCCGAAATGCAGCTGTGCCGAGGCACTTTTTTTAACCATTTAGCTCCGACGTGCCCCCTTGCCGACAGCACAGTTGTAGCCGGAGCACATGCGAGTTGGCCAGATCGCTCCATCCGACGGGTTCACACAGTAGATGGGTGTAAACAAAAGCAGACAATGAAGCAAATTCGTTCTCCAGGGATCGAATTAAACAATAACCTATTAGAACACAACTACACATTAACAAATTCATTATAAAGAGTTCAACTATCCGGACTTCGGTGGATGTCATCGCGTCCTGGTCTCTCGAATTATTCTCCCTCTCTCTGGTCTGGTCTGCACACATCTCAGCGGAACTACAGAGATAGTCTGCTCTCTCAAAGTATTGTCTTTCTCTCTGGTCTGGTCTGCACACACTTTGGCGGAACTGTAGAGAAAGAAACTCTGAGAAAAACTTAGTTACTCATGTTACAAATTTAATAATCATTTTCACAAGATGATTCTTCTTCTGGTTCATCTGGACACCGGAATCCCAGCTCATAAGTCAGATTCCATTGGCCTTCATCTCCTAAAATTCGCAACTGCTTCTTGGAGAGTCTAGAGTAGCACAGGAGGAATCCAAACATGGCCCGCTCCTGCGGTACTCTCTGCGTTGGGTGTGATCGTCACAGGCTAGACTCATACAATCAATGCTCCGGTTTGCTGGACTCCCTCTGGTCCGGCTTCACGAGAGCTTGCAGTCGTGGCACTTGATGCAGTAGGTCACCTGTGGGTTGTCTGGCTAGTGGATATAGCAGGATTTGGAGGGCAATGACAACTCTTCCTCCATACGCTTCAGTGCAGGTCTCGATGCCGGTTAGTGTTATTGGAACAGCTCCAGGATCTTGTAAATAGCACTGAGGCCACGGTCCTCGCTGCTGGGCTGTGGTCAATCCCAGGGCATGCAGTTCCTAATCCTAATCTAGGAATCCTAATCTAGGATTCCACGTGCAGTATGAGATACCAATGATCATCAACAAGATCTGTTCCGCGCTGACCTTTGGTGGACATCCTTCGTGCCATGCATGTGATCTCTGGCTGGATTGACCCGCGACAAGCGCTGGTAGTGGGATGGGCAAGTGAACATTGCACATCACCATATTGATGTCAGTGGCTTGTCCTCTGCTCCATGAGGCCTGTCTGGTTAAAGAGCTTGCCTCATCTCAGTCCACTAGATTGGACCCAAACTCCACAACCAGGCATCCCATCCACATAGCTAGGGTTTCATCTGCTTTTATTTTGGACCTCTTGCACAAGGCTTGCAATTCGGTCCAGGTCGTGGCATGATAGGCATCAGCAGCAGTGCAGGCCGCACTCTGCGCACCCATCACTTGGCTTCTCACTGCCAAAGGGTGTGTGGCCGTCTGAGTCGTCACTGCATCCGCCGGGGAACTCGGACGCAGCGTGTTTCCTGTTGTTGCCTCTCCAAGGCCCAAGGGGGGGGCCTGTGGGGATTGATGTCATCTTGGGGGGTGGAGTCACTACTTCTGCCTGCCCGCCGATATCTCCGCCTTTCTCTTCCATCTGTCCGCCGACAGCTCCACCTTTCTCCTCTGCCCCTCCGTGGCGGCTCCCTTCCATTTCGCTGCCATCTTGCGATGACGGGGGACCTAGGCTTTTCTCTATAGCTGCTGGCTGCTTGGTCACGTAAACAGCATGCAGTTGGGCCTCCAGTTCCACCTTCTCCCTCATCAAAATCGCAACCATGCGGAACATTACGCGCAGCATTCTCCCCTTCCTGTATTCTGAGCCGGTCCCTTCAATCGTGGAGTAACCCTCTGTCTCCACTCCTCCACAGAGCTCAAAAAGACACTTCGATTCTCTTAGCTCAAGCGCCATATCTAAATTAATGAGTGCTGGCTATTTACTCTCCCACACACAGCGCATGCAGCTAGCAAACTGTCAGCTGAGGGTGATAGCCTCCTCGTCTGGCTCTTGTCCGGAGGAGGATTCGATGCCCCCTTCCTCTCAGGGTTTAAATAGAACCCACTCACTCCCCATCACACATCTGAATGCTCTGGGGTGGAGACACACCTTCCACTCTTTCCCAGGTTCCCCTTCTCCCTTGAGCGAGATGTAACCACTCACAAGTCTTCCACCCATTCCGCCCACTTGATGGTAGGCGATATGTGCGCCGAACTCCACGGCGTTGAGCATGTGGCATTTTCCACTGCACCAGGGACAATTCTCAACTAATTCCAACTCCATTACATCTTCCCAGCATACCAATCCTGTTCATGATGCCATGTGGGGGCTGAGAAATGGGCTGGAATGGGGCCACCAATGGAGTGGAATTAGGCACAGCATGCGTAGTGGTTGCAAAGAAAAAAACTTTACTTACAAGCTGTGATACAGGGACTTGCATCAAGGTATGCAGTGTAGGCACGCTTAGAAGAGTTGCAAAGCAGAAAGTAAAGCTCAGTGTGGCACAGTAGGGTACAGGGTA
>JAGPOW010002761.1:226718-240417 GCA_030014935.1 Caiman crocodilus | reverse complement strand
ACACAACGGTGCAGCTGCAAGCTTCTGGCAGGAGCTGATTTTGAACCAAGGACTTTTTTCCGCTGCAGGGGAAATCCCTGCACCGGGTACTCGCATCGTGTCGAAATGCAGCTGTGCTGAGGCACTTTTTTAACCATTTAGCTCTGACACTTTCAAAAGGAAGTACTAAAGCACAGCACTGTAACAACATTGCCACAGGGCTATGATGTGCCCATGGTGTCACGTACTGAGTAAGAAATGTCATTCCTTGTAGTCCTAACTTCTGCTGATTTCTTCTTACCTGGGAAGCCATTCTGCCACACAAACTGACTGCTGCATACCCTACCCCTCCAATATACTCCCAACCCCAATAGCTCTACATGAGCCTAGCTGGCTCTTAGGGACCTTCACACGCTCCTAGAGCAGTGAAAACATGAAGCGTTGGCTGTTTCCCACTCTGATTCTCCGATGTTCATGAAATTAGTTGCCCCACTTCACTCTTCTGGGTCTCCTTCAGGGCTTGCTTCAGAAGGCCACTTCTGTCAAAAGAATGTAGGACAACATTATATCATGAGATCCCAGTATCACAAGGTGCACTGTGATGGCTTTGGAGGAAAGCTGCAGGCAAACAGTGGCTGTGTTTGAAGGAATGGCTTGAAGTGCCTGTGAAATATTCTTCTTGATGGCTAAAACTTCATCCCTGTTCTTCTCTTTAACCAGCTGCTAGAGGGCAGAAAAGTTCCCAGAGAACCAACAGTTTAGCCTTTCAAAGGCAAGAAAGCCCTTGACATCACTCTCATGTTCCTATTCTGCCTCCATGCCCTCTCCCTTTTAGGTTTCTTCTTTTCTTAGCAGCAGTAAGTCTGACTTATCTGTCCCAAATGGGCAAGAATTGGAATTTTTAATCTCATACACAGAGCTGTAGTTTCATTCTACCCTGCTCCCAGCTGAACATTGACTGTTGAGTATCTTAGGAGGATTGTCTTTCTCTCTCCCTCTCTTTCTCCCCAGTTCCTCTTGTGCTGCTATCTCACTAAATGATGACAGGCAGGGTAGATAAAAATCAATGTTTTAAGTTAATTATGTTCACCTGGCTGAAATAATCTATTTAATTTGTGTTAAAACACATTTGATTTACAACTAAAATAGTTAAAAATTAAAAAATACATGTGCTTGTTTTGTTAAAATAATTATACAAGCTTGTTGAAAAAAATATACTAAATACATAAGCTTGTTGTTTTAGTTAAATAAAACAATGTAAATGTCTGCTGTTTTTGGTGATGGTAGTAGTTGTCCTCCTAATACAGTGTGGCAAAAATATTCCCCAAATATCCATGATTAATCTAGTGAATTGAACATAGTTCACTTCCCAGTGACTTCACAAGTATCTGCTTCAATTAGCTTTGGTAAATAAAATAACCAAATTGTCATTCAGTTTTTTGATGTAGCTGCAAAATTAATCTGAAAAAAAATATCAAAATAAATCACTGCTTTAAAATGTATAGAATCATAGAAACTTAGGGTTGGAAGGGACCTCAAGAGGTCATCTGGTCTAACCCCGGCTCAAAGCAGGACCATCCCCAACTAGATCATCCCAGCCAAAGTTTGTCTAGCTGGGTTTTGAAAACCTCCAGAGATGGAGCTTCCACCACCTCTCTGGGTAACCTGTTCCAGTGTTTTACTACCTGCTTAGTGAGAAAATTCTTCCTAATATCTAACCTAAACTTCCCTTGCTGCAACTTGAGACCCTTGTTCCTTGTTCTATCATCTGTCATCACTGAGAATAGTCTAGATCCATCCTCTTTCAAACCTTTCTTCAGGTAGTTGAAGGTTGCTATTAAATCCCCTCTGTCTTCTGTTCTAGACTAAATAACCCCAGTTCTCTCAGTCTTTCCTTGTAAGTCATGTTTCCCATCCCCCTGAACCATTTTTTTTGCCCTCCACTGGTCTCCAATTTTTCCACATCCTTTCTGGGGGGCAGGGAGCAAAACTGAACACAGTACTCCAGAAGTGACTTCACCAGTGCTGAATAGAGGGGAATAAGCACTTCCCTTGACCTACTGGCAACACACCTACCAATGCAGCGCAGTCTGCCATTAGCCTTCTTGGCAACAAGGGCACACTGTTAGCTCATATTCAGCTTATTGTCCACTGTAACCCCCCAGGCCCTTTTCTGCAGAGCTGCTGCCTAGCCAGTCAGCCCCCCAGTCTGTACTTGTACATAGGATTGTTCCCTCCTAAGCGCAGGACTTTGCACTTGATATTGTTGAACCTCATGAGATTTCTTTTGGCCCAATCTTCCAATTGTCTAGGTCACTCTGAATTCTATCTCTACCCTCCAGCATATCTGCTACTCCCCTAGCTTGGTGTCATCTGGAAATTTGCTCTATGCCATCTTCCAGGTTGTTGATGAAGATGTTGAACAAAACCAGCTCCAGAACTGACCACTGGGACACTCCACTTTATACTGGATGCCAACTAGAAATTGAGCCATTGATTACTACTCTCTGAGCCTGATGCTCCAGTCAGTTTTCTATCCACCTTATAGTCCGTTCATCCAGCCTGTGCTTCCTTAGCGTCCCTGAGGGAATGTGGTGGGACACTGTATCAACAGCCTCGCTAAAATCAAGGTATACCATATCCACTGGTCTCCCCGCATCCACAGAGCCAGTCACCTTGTCATAGAAGGCAATCGGTTTGGTCAGGTATGACTTACCCATCCTGGTGAATCCATGCTGACTGTTCCTAATGACCTTTTTCTCCTCCAAGTGCTTAGAAATGGATTTCTTGAGGATCTACTCCATGATTTTTCTAGGAACTGAGGTGAGGCTGACTGGTCTGTAGTTCCCTGGATCCTCCTTTTCCCCTTCTTAAATATGGGCACTATGTTTGCCCTTTTCCAGTCATCCAGACCCTCTCTGGATTGCCATGAGTTTTCAAAGATGATGGCCAATGGATCTGCAATCACATCAGCTAACATTCTCGCTACCCTCAGGTGCATCCCATCCAGCCTCATAGACTTGTACACATCCAGCTTTTCTAAGTAGTCCCTAACCTGTTCTTTCACCACTGTTGGCTGCTCACCTCCTCCCCAAACTGCACTGCCTGGTGCAGTAGTCTGGGAGCTGATCTTGACTGAGAAGACTGAGGCAAAAAAGGCATTGAGTACTTAAGTCTTTTCTGCATCCTCTGTCACAAAGTTGCCTCCCCCACTCAGTAAGGGACCCACACTTTACTTGATCTTCCTGTTGCTACTAACATACTTGTAGAAACCCTTCTTGTTACCCTTCATGTCCCTTGCTAGCTAGCTGCCACTCCTATTGCGTTTTGGCCTTCCTGACTGCATTCCTGCATGCCCAAGCAATACTCTTATATTCTTCCCTAGTTATTTGTCCAAGTTTCCACTTCTTATAAACTTCCTTGTTGTGATTTTAATTTACTGAAGAGCTCCCTGCTAAGCCAAGCTGATCTTCTGCCACACTTGCTAGTCTTCCTGAACATCGGGATGGTTTGTTCCTGCACTCTCCGTAAGGCTTCTTTGGAGTACAACCAGCTCTCCTGGACTCTTCTCCCCCTCAGAGTGGCTTCTCAGGGGATCCTGCTCATGAGTTTCCCATGTGAGTCAGAGTCTGCTTTTCTGAAGTCCAGAGTCCTTACTCTGCTGTTCTCCATCCTTCCTTTCCTCAGGATCCTGAGTTCTATGATCTCATGGTCACTGTTTCCCAAGTTGCCATCCACTACTACATTCCCCACCAATTCTTCCCTGTTTGTGAGCAGCAGGTCAAGAAGAGCATGGGCCCTAGCTGGCCACTCCAGCATTTGCACCAGGAAGTTGTCCCCAGCGCTCTCTAAAAACTTACTGTGTTGTCTGTGCACTGCTGTATTGCCCTCCCAGCAGATGTCAGGGTGATTGAAGTCCCCCATGAGAACCAGAGCCTGTAATCAGGAAACTTCTGCTAGCTGTTTAAAGAAAGCCTCATCTACCACTTCCTCCTGGTCTGGTGGTCTGTAGCAGGCCCCCACCATGACATCGCTGTTGCTGCTCTCCCCTCTGACCCTAACCCAAAGATTTTCACCCATCTATCTATAGTTTCATACTGGAGCTCTGAGCAATCATACGACTCTTTTACATGAAGTGCAACTGCTCCTCCTTTTCTCCCCTGCCTGTCTTTCCTGAACATTTTGTACCCATCCATGACAGTGCTTCAGTCAAATGAGCAAGCTCTCACCAAGGCTCTGTTATTCCAGTCACGTCATAGTGCTGTGACTATGCAAAGATTTCCAATTCTTTCTGCTTGTTTCCTAGGCTCTGTGCAATTTGTGTACAGGCACTTGAGGTAACTAGTTGATTGCCCTGATTTCTCAGAAAGTATGAGCGCATCTCCCCTGTTGTCCTCTCCTGCTTGCTCTGTGTACCTTCTAAACTTTCTATAGTGTGTACCTTCTAAAAATGAACCTTACATCTATCTCTGAGTTGTGAATAATATGTATTAAGTTTATATCAAACAACTAGAATGCACTTTGTGTAGAAAACAATGATTAAATCGAAGCTTCCTGACCAGTGATTTAAATCTTTATGTAAATCATGATTTAAATCCATTTGATTTAAATCAAATCCACCCTGGTGACAGATAGAATAGGTTTTACAAGAAACAAGTTTTACAATGTGTATTTTTCCTTCATTGTTGTCCCTGAAGACTGACCAACTGGTATCCTGATGACCGCAGGGGAATGGACACTGACTCCTGCATGGTTGCTCTGTCAGTGCCCTTTTAGAGCAGGGCTGCAGCATCTGATTTACCGCTGCAGCTCTCCTTACAGTGGCAGATGAGGATCAGGGCCAGGCAGTGCTGGATATAGGCTTAAGCTACTTAAACTACAGTTTAGGGACTCCCAATATGAGGGACCTCTAAATAAGAAGAAAAAAATGAACATTTTGTTGTAATATGACAAAAATATACATATATATGGCTCCACAGTTAATATTCATATTGACTTCATAAATCTGTGCAGAAATAAAATAATTCATCTTAAAATTTCATGAAAATCCATTTTTGTGGATTTTGTGAATTATTTTTATCGTATAGTGACTCTTAAGCTATACATAAGACATCAGCATGTAGGACACTGGGGCCAAGGCCCAGGGCCATCCCTGGAGTGAGTGAATTGGGGTGACCGCCCCAGGCACTGTGCTTTGGGAGGCCCTGCAGACAGTGCTTTATAGACCCCGCTTTGGCTGCCATGCACTGCTATGCACTCTGGCTGCTCTCCACTTCCCTCTCCCTCCCCACACACCCCTAGGGATGGCTCTGCCAAGGCCTGTGCATATCCCACAGCTTCCAAGCAATGAAGTTTCCAGCATTGTAGAGAAAAAGTAGATTGAGCAAGTCTGCAGACTGAGTCACTGAGAGCTGGGAAATGGATAAACACCTGGAATCTCAGAACCAAGCTCTGATAACCTGGCTCAGACAAAACTCCTAAGGATGGCGAATAAGGTCACTAACAGGTTTTCTGTCTTACTAATATCAATGTGAGCTTTGCCTAACAAGAACCAGCATTTTTCCTCTACAAAGCAAAGTATGAAGAACATGCCATATTCTTCTCTCTGATCCACCTTCTAGGCTCCGCTTGAGCCAGAACTGACCTACTGAGCAATCTCATATGGAGGGAGGGGTACACAAGGGTCAGGGGCTGAGACAGACTTCCTTAAATCTCAGCAGACATATGTCTGTTAGGACTAAGGTTACTCTCTCCAGATCCAGAGTGGACCAAGGCAAAGACTCAAAGGGGTCATTACTTGTTGCTTGAAGCAGATCTCACCCTCTGCCCTGAGCAGGTGTTGGTGAGTGTCTAGATCAGTCATTTTCAACCTTTTTTCATTTGCAGAGCCCTAAAAAAAATTGAATGGAGATGTGGACCCCTTTGAATTGTAAGTATGCATATTTGCACACTTTTGATCGATCACATTCATCTTTTGTGGACCTCTTAGACATAATTTACAGACCACAGGTTGAAAAGCACTGATCTAGACCAGGGCTTTTCAGCCTTTTTTAATAAGTGTACCCCTGGTGGCTCTCTTTTAAATAAGTGTTCCCCGGGCGGGGGGTGGCGAGCAGCCAGATGCAAAGCAGGGGTGGGGATGGCGAGCAGCCAAACACAGAGTGGGAGAGGGAGGTGGTGAGCAGCTGGATGTGGAGCAGAGGGAGAGGGGGAAAGGCAAGGGGCAGGGAGGTGGACAAGGTGCGGTGATGAGTGGCGGAGCAGTGGCAGTGCAGCACAGCACAGATCGGGGATACTTGACTTCACTGAGCTTTATAGAAGAGGAACTTGTCATACATCAGGAATCAGAGGGGACTGCTGATAAGTTGGTGACGTGAATTGCTATTGTCTGTCATTATGCATAGTTGTGTGTTTGTTAAGTCAATAAACCTTTCTTACCTTTTTACTCCCAACCACTCTCCCAATCCCGAACCCTTCTGCTGGCAGCTGGGACAATGGACTGTTTCAAATTGTGTAAAGTTCAGTTAGCCATATGCCACATTCATTTTAGTATATAACTAAGTGTTTTTAACTGTCCTGTATAAACAAAGTTGCCCAAATTTATCATTCAGAAGAGAGGGATATATGTTTTAAACAAAAAACAATGGATTATGTTCTTTATAATGTTATTGAGCAAGCCTCCAATAAATACAACTCCTCTTTTCATATTGTTCAACAAGATAATTCAAAGAATTTTGTCTGCCTATGTCCTTAGACCAACATGGCTACAACCTACATCCCTGCTTAAGACTCATTCCAGTTTTGGAGGGCTGATTTTGGGGGTCTTGGTGGAAGATGCTTATGGACTGTGATTTAGACTAATCAATTCTGACAGCTCCCACTGGCAAGGAAAAGGAAAATGATTTGCCCAAGGCCAGAGAAAAAGACAGCACTTGGATCAGAACTCAGAGGTCTTTGGTTCCTTAGACCATGCCCCTTCTGAAAAATCTGATGGTGATAACACAGTCCTTCTACACACAGCCAGAGAGAAACTATTCATGGCCACACAAAGGATAGCACTTATTCTGCTGGTGATAGCTTATACCCCATACCCTTATTCTTTTATTTTAATTAAGTCCCTACCCTTGTAGTTACAAAGAAAACCTTCTAAATGTGTCCCAGTGACATCTGCTTGAATCTGCAGAAAGCCTGAAACAATATTTCAGATGAATGTGAACTATCCTGGTCATCTCAATAGGGCATTCATTCTGATGCCCAATGGTGAGGCCATTTAAGTTTCAGCACAGTCAAAGAAGAAAATCTTTGGTGCACAGTATGATTCCAGGACACAAGCATGTCACACAAGAACTAACAACGAGTTTTATTCATTGTACAGAGCTTCACCCCTGACATAGGAAATCATAGCACACTGACTACAGTAGCTGGGCCCTACTGAAAGAATGGAAACAATCTGGACACAAAAGACAATAAACCTTGGGTACTGGAAGGGAGAAGGCCATCTGGACAACCAAGACAAAGATGGCTAGAAGATATAGTGTCAGACCTACAGAAATTAAATGTGGATGAACGGAGGACAAAGGCACACAACACAGAAGAAAAGATGAAGATAATGGAGGCAGCCAAGTGCTTTTAGGGCCTTTAAACTTAAATGATTATTACTATTACTGTCAAAGAAGGGGAGGGGCCATTATATCCTAAATATATGGTATTTATATCTCCTCCCTTGGGTTAAGATGGTATTTTCAGAATCTCCTCTGTGTGACTTCTCATTCTGGCTCTGATTATCAATCAGCAGAGCTTGAGTTTTGGGTGGATCTGGGGAGATTATTGAGCCTTACTTTATTCCAGTCTGGCCCCTCGGCCTAACCTTTCCTGTGTATGGCTGACTCAGAAGAGACTATTTCTGGCAGAATGGAGCTATTCTCTCTCCTTTTATCTTTCATATCTCCACTTGACTCTTCTCTTTTATGCTCCATTCCTTGCATTTTCTCTCTGTGCTTCTCTTCTCCATTACTATTCAGTGGTAAGGGGCTATTCCCCGTCATTACAGATCTTTGTCCTCTCTCTCCTCTCCTAGCCATCCTTCTTGCTGCCTGCTCACTGCTTTCAGTTCCCCATAGCCATCTTGAATGCAGGACCTACATAAACCCTGAAGGAAATGTAGGGCTGGGAAGGTTGCAGTCTTCATTAATTCATTAATAAACTGTAAAGCCAGGATGAATCTTCTGCCTAATATAGGCAGAGAATTTCTGATTGTCCCCTTCCTCCCAGTCATATGGTAGGACAAATCTCCCTCTGCCACCTCTTCTTTCTGAGTTAATGGCAAGGAGGTGGGCTGTAGAGTAGGGTCATCATGACAGTTGCCTGTAAAATGTTGGCAGGGTCACATGACGTTGCTGGAGGGATATGTCCCTTGCAGAATACAATCAAGTGGGAGAGGATCTGTAGTTGTATGGAGGCCTCGGATGTGCTTTCTCTAGCATCTCCTGTCTCATCTCAGGTTTCAGTATAAGGGTTAAAAACCAAATGAAGAGCTAAATCCTTTCCTCTGTGCCAAGCAGCTGAGCTGTGGCATAGAGAAGTTCTATGGGAACGGTGGGAAAGGGAGCTTCCTTCCAAACTTTGAGGCTGTTACATTTACAAGGTTGTCCCTCTACCCTTGAGGCTACAATGGTCAGCCTGGTTCAGTGCCCCTGCACTCCAGTAGTTCTGTGTAGGAGCATATGAACTTGCCATGTTCACCCCTACATCGGCTCCAAATCACACTGTAAGACTCCAGGAACTTGTGGAGAAATCCAGCTTCTAGCCCTTAGGAAATATTTTCAGACTATGGCCTTTCCATTCTCTTTCGGCCTTAGAGAGTCAAATCGTCAACTGGTATAAAGTATCATTACCATATTGGCATCAATGGAGCTGCGCTGATCATTAGCTGAAGATCTGACTCAGATCCTGTTCCATGCATTTGGAGGCTACTGACTGATTATTGCAAAGCAACTCCAGCTCAGTTAGGTTCAATCTTGTTCCCTCTAGAGTACATGGCAAAGTTTTTCCCCTGCTCCTCTTTCAGGGCTGAGCCCAAGCTGCCGTGTACACCAGTACATCTACATGTATTTTGACTGGTATTAAGATCTATCTCTACTGATAACCAAGATCCCCTAGCCAGGAACCTCTGGCTTTGGTTCCAGCAGGAGCATTGGCACACCCCAGTCAAAGGGCGGGAGGGTGGCAGGGGCAACCAGCGAAGCCCAGAAGCACTGGAAATACTCATGGAATACTGTAGGCATAGTTATGCCTAGATCTTCCCTGACCAGTTGCTGTCCAACCTCTTCTTGCACATTGTCAGTGATGGAAAGTCCACAACCTTCCTAGGCAGTCTATTCCACTGCCTCGCTGTTCTAGCTTGGCTCTGCTGATTTGCATTTGCTAAATAAATAACTGTTTTAACAGTGAAGACGTTTTCTAACAGTGAAAAAGTTTTATAAGGAGTTTTGGTTGATGTATACAGACATTGGTAAAGCGAGACAAAGTTTAATTTCTTTGGTGGTGTTAATTTCTTTTCCATCTTTGAACAAAGACAGAATTCAGGAGAAAGAAATGGCCTGAAAGCAGCCTGCAAAGGAACATCCTGCCAGTCAACAGGAAGCGGCTCTAAGCAGAGGCCAACGGCTACAGAAGCTGATGGCTCTCACAGAGAACAAAGCTAATGTAGAGGCCAAATGAGCAAACAGTGGGGCAGGAACTGGCCTTGACTGCAGGAGAGCAGGGAATGCAGATATGTGCCACAGCACAGAGAAAACGGAAGCAAGGACACTTGATGGGATTTGCCCAATAAATGCTAGTCATTTCTGCCCTGGTGAGAATGAGAACTAATGAGACAAAAACTCCTAAAGCAATGGAGCTGGCCACCTCAGCCTGCTTTCAAAGGGAAACACAAGAACCAGAAGCACAAGATAGAACAGCAATGGAAGTGGAGCTCTTTAAGTTATTCCATTTACTATTCTTGTTCCTCATTCTGGAGCACCTGTTACGGTTACTGTGAGAGACAGAACACTTGGCCAGAGGTTTCATCGCTCAGATCTGGTATGGCAATTCTTCTAGCTCACATGAGGTTAATCACCCTCTTATGTGACATGATATATCTGAATAAAGAATTCCCAGATCAAATGAGAAATCACTACAGTGGAATGAACATTTTATGCTTAAACTTTTAAACTCCCTGTTTTTCCAAAACATTTTTTGCAGGAAAATTGTTTTGTTTAAATGTTCTGTTTTTAATCTTTAAGATTTTTATCTCATTTTGAAAACTCAAAATTTTTGCCACTTTCAAAAAATCACAAAAAACATTTTAGATTTTTTCACAGAGGAGGCCATTTTCTGAGCAGCTCCAAAAATAACTCCCATGGTTATGGCAATTGTTGACCTTGGGTAAAGGGAGGAAAAAAGCAAGCATAAAGCCAATTTGCACTAAGAACTAGTGACATGAGGCTTCCTGCATTTAAACAAAGGTGTGTAATGCAGACTGCCTGGAACAAACGAGGCTGGGTCTTACACAAAACAAATGCTTCTTTCACATAGTAGTTCATTCTGATCTAAAGATTTAAGGAGTAGGATTAAGCATAAAGCACTATTTTATATATGTATTCCAGGGATGAGTTCAATGTAGCACACTTGAGCCTGAGGAAAACAGTATCCTATGACTTATTTAAAAGTCTACACCAGTCAAATTTTCCAAAGGAATCCTTTTGCTTTCAGGTGACAGCTAGGTAAATGTTAGGTGCTAGTAAGAAGGACCTGAAGTGCAGCTAGAAGTAGGGATCTATGTATAGCAGATCAGTTTGTAGAATATTATTTACTCTGGTGAGTACTTAGGGTATGGTGACATGGCGAAATGAAGATGTGATTGTAGCAGGTGCAGCATACTTGTATAACTTATTAGTAGGGATAACAGTACCAGTGAAGATGTGCTAGCAGCCAGGGGAGAAATGCTCCCATAATCCTGGGTCTGTAGTTTGGTTGTCACTGGGCACATCTACATGTGACTATTAATGTGATTCAGTAAACTCCAGTGTAGTTTGTGCTGGAGTTTATTGCTCCCCGGCACAAAGTGTTTAAACATGCACCTGGGACCACAACACATTGAGCTAGGGTGGTCCTGCCCAAGCTGGCAGGGGGCCCTGGGAGTCAGCCTGCCAGCTTGGTGCTGTTCCAACCTGGCTCAGTGTGTTGCAGATGGGCTGGCAGAGGCCTGAGGGTGCTTCAGTGCAGGGCTAGATATGCCCACTGTGTACTAAAGCCTCTGCTGCCATGTCTTTACTGCAGTTGTACCTATACTATTGGATCAAACTCACACAGATAAGCTAGCACCTGATACTATCATAATTTCAGCCCTTTGCTTACTTACAGAATACCAGTGAATCGATCAGTGACTTGTGCTAGTAACTGTTCATCATCTCAGAGTACCTTTTAATGGCTGGAAATAAGTCATAAATCAGAGTAAGAGGTTTTGCATTTACCACTTTATTTGGTTTGGGACATTTCCAGCTATCACTGTTGTGAGTAGTAGCACCACTTTAGCTAAGGTTGAGACTAGTTTTCTTATTAACGACCTTTTTTATCTAATGCCGCTCACTTAATTTTTTTTCATATTTGCCATGCCTCCTAGGGAAAGCTTCATGGTTCAGAAATCAGAGTGTCTGAGCAAGCGGTTGCCAAGATACAATCCTCACAATAAAATTACCAGACAAAACATGTACGTTTCTAACTTCTTTTGCGTGTGACTGGGACTTAGACTTTGATTCTCCCCAGTCGGTCTTGACTATATTTTCTGATTTTAAGAGATTCAAGTTTGTATAGCCTTAACTTTATTTCCAGGTTTGTAGAGGTTTAAGTACGGGTCTGTTATACCAGTGATACGCAACCAGGGTGCCATGTGGGGGAAGGGGAGTGCTTTGAGATCCTTTCAAGGGTGCTACAGGGTGTCATGCAATGTTAGCACTGTCAGGTATGCAAACATTATTCACAAAATAAATCCAGAGCTTTCAAATAGGCATTCATTGAGTTCACACCATTCTGAATGGCTGTGGGCTTTCTGAGTTCCTTGCACCAGAATAATTGCTCTATTATTTTTCTATAGTCAAAAAAAAGAAAATTAATAGCTAGCATTTTCTGAAGGGTGCCCTGAGTCTATCAAGGGATGCCTTGAGCCTAAAAAGGTTGAGAACCACTGCATTAGATGTTCAGTACAAAGCTTTGCTGATTAGCCTTAACTCTGTAGTAATCAAGTTTTTGCACAGTTTAAGAAACAAGAACCCTTGTGATTTTACTGCAAGGAGGGAAGTGCAGCAGAAATTAAATTAGAGGTTATTGATGTTGTCTCTGGAGCATACAGGCACAACATTAACTGCAATAATGAAACTAAGCATTAATTAGTCAGCTTCACTTCCCCTTCTTCAAGAGGGATGGGAGAATCAGTGGATCAGAATTTCTTGGTTTTGGATAATGGATTGAACCTTCCATATTACTTCTGGGGATAGCCTGGCAGAAAGGATTCCTTGGGCAGAATCTAGAGAAAATAAATGGATGGTGACCTGGTTGATTTTGTACAAAAAGTATCCAAAGGCCAAGCCAAGCTAAGCCAGGTGTAAGGGCACTTGCAAATGTGAAAAAAGCCAGAAAAATGATGCTTTATGTTAAGCTTGGTGTGTTCTTGCACTGAGCCCAGAGCATGCCCATAAGAGGCATCACATTAGTTTGACCCAGCTCTGCAATATCGGTATAGATTGGGCATTTTAGTGGGAGGTTTTGGGGGTTTTTTGTGCTTTTATCTAATAGCTGATTGAATCAAACTTTAAATCCAAAGAGCCAAAATGCCCCGCTGAAGCACCTGATCTATACAGGCCCTGTGAAGCCAAGTCAAACTAACACCCTTCTTCTGGTAAACGTGTTGCCTCCAATCTTTAAGTGCTCTTAGTTGCCTTTGTGTTGAGCACTGCTGGCCTGAAGTGCTCTGGGGCCTGGTAGGTTGGGTTGGTTGTTGAGTGACCGCAGGGCAGGGGATGTGTTGGGGTTCATGGGACAGAGGTGGGCTGGGGGCTCAGTGGTTTGGGCTGGTCACAGGTCTCCAGCCTTTAGGGGATGGCTCAGCTGTAATGGGAAGCGCTGGGCTCATGGCAGCATGAGAGGCTGGGGGCTCTACGGGCTGCAGGGCTCCAGGGTTGGGGGCCCCAGGGTTAGAGGCTCAAAGGTCACAGGCACCCGGGGTTGAGGAGTCACGGCTCCTTAGGGTTGGTGCTAGGCTCCCGGGCTAGCAGCTCTGGACCGTCTCGTGCTAAGCGCCGGCCGCGTCTACGCTCCGCCCCCAAGGGCTGGGGCCGCAGGTCCTCAGGGCGGGGCCCTCGTGCGGCGGGTCCCCCGGGCCGTAGGGGTCGCTGTGGCGCCTCCCGCCGGCTGGGCCAGTCGGAGGCCGCTCCCGCTGCCGCTGCCTGGGCCGCGGGCGCCGCCGGATCAGCCCCTTTTCCGGGTTGGCTTCGCTGAGCTGTGCTCGGGCCGGCTCGGGCTGGGCTGGGCCGGGGTTGGGGCTGCCGCCGCCGATTGGCCTCGGCACCGACCGCGCGGGCCCGGCCCCCTCCCCCACGCCACGCGCCCGGCCGGGCTGGCCGTGCTGCTCCCAGCCGCCGCCGCCCTCCTGCGCGCCGCGCCCCGCCTCGGCAGCGCCGCCGGC
>JAGPOW010002761.1:202826-216718 GCA_030014935.1 Caiman crocodilus | reverse complement strand
CTGCCTCAATCCAGCTGGCATAGGTACCAATAGCAGCTGGGAATGATCAAACTTTAGCAACAGGAATACAAACCCTTCAGGGACTCTGGGTATGTAAATGTTTCCGAACACTTGCCTCATTTTTCTGCGTAGACATATCCCTTCTTTTGTCTGGACTAACCTTCAGCCAGCCTGGTCCCAGTGCCAGTTAGTGGGTGGAAAGTACTGGCAGCTCTGATGAAAAGGCCTAGGGCCAGAAGTTACATGTAAACAAATTTAAGTGATCAGAACCTGGTTTAAATTGGTAACAGAAGTTTAGTGCACATAAATCCAGTGGCATGCTGTGGGTCTCCGGCTACCAGGAGCCAATGCTTGCATTTGTGCCTCTCCCTGGGGATGATCTGAGCAGGGCTCGAGGCAAATCAGCCTGTGCGGGCCCCACCTTTTGTCCCACAGCACGTCCACAGGGGAGTTAGCAGTGTGGCACACTAGTCGCGTGGGGAGGGGAGGTGGCCAGAATTTCAAGCTGGAATGCCCAAAGACAGCCACAACTCTGGTAGTAAGTCAGTTCAAAATGACCAACTTTGGTTTAAAATAAACATGTCTGCATGTAGAACCTGAGGGTGTGTTTAAATGACACAGGAGTTAATGCAGACCAACCGAAAATTTTAATGCGGCTTTTTTTTTGGTGCAGTGCATTTTTGTTTCTATGACAGGACGTTCGTGTTTGCTTAAATGGTGCTTTCAAGCGAGTTAAGCCCCTGTGTGTCATTCCCTGAAGATGTCAAAAGAGGGAGTCAATCAAATACCAATTTATACCCTAGAATATCTTCCCTATGATGTATTAAAGCAGGAGGCGCATGTGAACTACCTGGGCTCCCCAGTCCCTGGACTGTCATTGGGCACTCCTGACTCTCTGGGACTCTCCCTGGGCACAGTCATGGTCACCCGAAAATCCTTGTCACACGCACTTGCCTACACTCGTTTGGTCTGGTCTGATCTCTCTCCATCAGTATGAGATAGCAAGGACCCTGTCCTAATCGCACCAGCGGTCCCATCAGGCCTCCCTTCCCTGCCAGGGTGCAGTTTTAGTGGTCATGCTCAGGACTTGGGGCCTCCTCCTTCCCTGCAGCTCCAGTCCATACCTCCAAGTTCATCCTGGCATGGGAGCTCAGGGACATGTTCTTCCCCTATGGCTGGTGATGCAGTGAATGCCCCCTCCAGCTCTGAGAGTGGGGCATTAACTGGGTTTTAAAAAAGAAAAAAAGGGAATAGGTGTGGAATGAGTGAGGAGGGTGGCATTCACTCCATCTGCACCAGGAGCATGGGGAACCCATCAGTGGGATGTTTACCTTGAGGAACATTAGCTGCTCCATGAAGCCAGGACCCAAGGAGGTGCGGTGGGGTGTCACTACATCCCCAGAGATGCTGAACCCCCCCTCTCATTCAGAATACTGTTCAGTGGATAGAACAGGTGCTTGTGGGCAACTGTGTTAGCCCACAAACACACAGTCATCTGGCTGTGGCTTGCCCAGTAGGCCAAGGGGTTGGACAGCAGCACCTCAACATCCTTGGCAAGATAGGCAGCTACCAAGACCTCAGTGCTACATGCCCGATGGTGGGGTGTGGTGGCTCTGGACCCCACCATGGAAGCCATGCCCCTGGCCCACATTGGCAGCACCTGTGGTGAAGGAGGAGACTGCCTGGTGGATGGCGGGCTAGCATGGGACAGTGGATTCCCCTCTTCCATGTCCCCCTGCCTCCACCATTCTCCCTACCTGACTCTCTTCACCAGCACCTCCATCTACTGATTCAGGGTTTGGCTGCTGCATATGCTGCCCTTCACCCTTGGGTCACACATGGAGGCCAGCATGTGAACCGTAATTGACTGTAAGGGATCAAGCCATTTCCAGATGCCTTCCCTCAGCTGCCTTACCAGTGACAGTGGCCTGCTCCAGCCAGCAATATTGATCCCCTGGAATTTCTTCATTTGCTTCTAAAGTTCCCTCACTATAGGGATCACCTGGCTAAGGAGGGCATCACCAGTGCTGAGGCTCTTGGTGACCTCAAGTAAGGGCTGGAGGACCACCAAGACCTGGGAGGTGGGGTCCACTCAGCTTTGTTAAGGGAGCCACTGATTTTAATCTCCCCAAGCAAGGCCATCTCATGAATGGCCTTCTGGTAATCCACCAGTTTCTCAAGCATCAGGTATGTGGACTTCCATCGAGTCTCCACATCCTGCATGATTTTGTGCTGCGGGATGTTCAGCTCTGTTTGTTTGTCCCACAGCATCTTGCCCCTCTGGATGCTGTGGTGGAAGTAGCCTGCCACCTTCCTGTATTTCTAAATGAGCTTGCTGGCGGTGCTGGCACCATCACCGACAGACCTATCCCCCTCCAAGGCATCCCTGACAACAAGGTGCAACTTGCTTGCCACACAGCGGATGCCAACAAAATTGGCATCACAGACCATGTTGGCCCCATTGTCGGTGACCATAAACCCATGGGTGAGCTTGCCCTGCGCAGTGAGCCACCCCTGCACCAAGCAGTTCATAGCCCTCATGATCTTTGTTGCCGTGTGGGACTCATCCATCACCTCAGCTTGAAGAAAAGCCTACCAATGGCCTGACTGGTTGCACCAGTGCCCTGTGAGGGAGAGGTAGGCATGATTGCCACCCCAGCTGCTCCAGATATCCACGGCGAAGTGCCTTGCACAGCTCCTTCCTCAAGTAGTCCCTGCATGCCTCATACAGGGAGGGCACCACTGTTCCACTGAAGGTGGCACTTGGCACTTGGTATGGGGGGCCCATGAGCTCCATAAGCTGCCTGAACTCTGGCTGCTCAGCTAAGGAGAAGAGATGGCCATTGACAGCAAGCATCTCCCCAGAGTTCTGGGAGATCTCACTCACCCTTGCAACACGCTCTGCTTTCTGTCCATCTTTCCCCCACTATTCCAGGGTGGCCTGCCTCTGCTTTGTGGGGACAGGAACTTTGGAGTGAGAGAGGGACTTCCCTTTGGACACACTCCCCCTGGTGCCAGGCTGAGGAGGAGCAAGGGCAAGGGCAAGGGGGTGGTGCCTGCAGACATGCATCAGTATCTCCATGGTGCTCATATGTTTCCCCGGGTGGTTTGGGTTTGGCAGTGAAAACAGATAGTGTATGTGGGATCATCTGCCAGCTTAAAATGATCCCAGACCACACTACCCACTTGCTTCTGGGGTGCAGGTGCATGTGCAGCTGCTGCCTTTTCTCCCTCCTCAGCAGGCAGAGGCACAGCAACAGGGGGAGAAGACTCAGCTGAGTCACTTGCCTCCACACTCTCTACCTCAACTTCCTCTGGGAAAGGAGACCTGGCTCTAGGGGAAACTTGAGGGGTTTTGAGCACAATCTCAGATGATTCCCCTTCCATCCCCATAATTTCCCTTGCTAAGGCACTGGGATCCAGATCCAGTGTCAGCTCTTCCTCTGGCACTGAAAGACTCAGCATGGGAAGCAAAATAGGGGAGGACTAGGCTGCCTTGCTGGTGCTGGTGCTGCTACTTGTTGTTGTCATCATGGTAGTTGTGGGGAGAGGTTGTGGCTCGTGCTCATGCTCATGGAGGGGTTGCAGTCTTGGGCACAGGCAGTGGCACTAGCACGGCTTCCCTCTCCATGCTGCTTGTAGCAGCCTCATCCCTTTTAGCTGGAGGAAACAGGCTGCGTCTCTGTTGTGGGGGGCACAGGAATTTACAGCTCTCCTTCTACCCCCTCTTCTGCCCCTCCCTGAAAGCTGGCCACCTGCCTTTCCACCATGCTTCATTGTGTGCTTCATGTCTTCCTCATCCATGTGGGCACAAATGGCATGGCTTGGAGTGCTCCTAGGTGGGTCATGAACCACGACAGGGATTTGGGAGTGGGGCTAAAGGGTCTAGGTGTGCAGGTAGTGTCTTCTTTGATCCTCCCAGTCTTGGGCTATAGGCTGGGAGGGAGAGAAGGATTGAGGTAGTGAACTAAAGACTGTGATGCTGGTGTCATCGGGAAGGCTTTGGCTTCCATGACCATAGTCCGCTTTTTGGTGAGAGAGGCAGCGAGCTGCTGGAAAGGGACAGCCTCCACCTCTCTGTGCTAGGGAGGAGGCTTTTCTCAGACAGACTGGTTGATCTGCTCCACTGGGCTTTAAACTGAGCCTGTTGGGAGATACGGGGACTACTGCCACTGCTGGCCCACTTAGCAACCCTCGCAAAGCCAGCAGGCCAAGGCACTTAAGGGAGCACACCCTCACCCCAGCTCTGGAGCAAGCTGTAGGCAAGGCAAGGGCCCCCAAAGGGACATTTGCCTGTCTGTACACAAATGCCAGGAGCTTAGGGAATAAACAGGAGGAACTTGTCCTCCTGATTAACACACATAACTATGACATCATAGGGATAACAGAGACCTGGTGGAACTCCACCCATGACGGCCACAGGTATAAACAGCTATACCCTGTACAGGAGGGATCAAATGGAAAAAAGAGGTGGGGTGTAACTTTCCATGTCAAGGAAAGCTACACATCCCTGTAAGCTGACATTGGCGCCCAAGGTGGATGACTAGAAACCCTCTGGGTTAAAATCCATGGGGAACATGGCACAGAGGAGTCTACTCCAACCCAGGATCAAGAGCTTGACTAGGAGTTTGCCAGGGAATTGGCTGAGGCCACACGCTCCTGGTACATGGTTGTCATGGGAGACTTCAAGTACCCAGACATCTCATAGGAAGAGCGCTCGGCCAAATCCAAGTGGTTGCAAAACTTTCTCTCGTGTGTAGATGAGCTCTATCTGATGCAAGAAGTCGATAGGCCAATGATAGGTAAAGAACTGCTCGACCTGGTTCTGGCAATGGGGGATGACCAAATCAGTGACCTAATGATGGATGGGAAGCTGGGTGACAGTGACCACAAGCTGATCACCTTCACCAGTCTGGCAAGTCAGTCAGCAATACAGAAGTCCTCGACTTCAGGAAAGCTGACTTTGAAGAGCAACCACTTGTCCTAAAATCCCCTCCCCTTTGGGTTCCTGACAAGCCTCCTGAGCTTATCAAAGGAGCAATCCTGGATGCACAAGTAAAGTCTATCCCATCTTGGAGGAAAGGCAGCAAAAGGGCACAGCAGCCCCCTTGGCTCTCCAGGGAACAAGTGGACCTCCTGCAGCTAAAAAGACCTACAAAGGATGGACAACTGGAACCACCACCAAGAAGGAATACTTTGCTCTGGTCTGGACCTGCAGGGAGTGAACCAGGAAAGCCAAGGCTGTGACTGAACTCCAACTAACTACAAGTATCAAGGACAATAAAAAGTCCTGTTTTAGATGTGTGGGGAGCCGAAGGAAAATCAAGGGCAACATTAGACCAAACCAGATGTAGTAGTGGGGTAGTGCCCCCATCTCCCAACTAAACCAGATGGGACAACTGACAACCAACACCCAGGAGAAAGCCAACTTGCTAAATGGGTACTTTACGTCAATTTTTCACCAGTCCCATGGGACGCCCCTGGCCATTTTGGGACAAGGAGGCCTGGATGAGGGAGATTCCTTACCCCCATCAATGATGACCTTGTGAAGGAACACCTGGAGAGGCTGGACACCTTCAAGTCAGCTAGCCCTGACAGTTTACACCCCAGGTACTCAAAGAGCTGGCGAACATCATAGCTCAACTCCTGGCACGGATCTTCAAGAGCTCCTGGTGCTTTGGTTAAGTGCCCGATGATTGGAAGAAGGCCTGTATGGTACTGGTCTTCAAGAAAGGGAGGAAAGTGGATCTGGCAAATTATAGGCCCATCAGCCTGACCTCTACCCTGGGGAAGATCTTAGAAAAGATGATCAAAGAGACCATTCTTAACAGACTGGCCAATGGCAACATCCTGAGGGTTAGCCAGCATGGGATGGTTGTGGGTAGGTCTTACTTGACCAGTCTCATTTCCTTCTATGTGTAACAGACTGCTAATATGGGCTCACCAGATTGGCTTGAGATACTTACCCTGGACTAGAAACAGTGCTGGTGAACTCTGAGCCACCCCAGGGTGGAGCGGGGGAGCCCTGTCCTATGGAAAAGGAGAAGGCAATCGAAAGAAAGAGTTTTCAATCCCTTCATTTGCATGGAAGGGGGATGGTTGGGGTTGGGGGCCAGCCACCCTGAGCCCTGGTTGCCTGGTTTGCAAGCCAGGGAGGGACAGCAGGAGGGGATAAAAGTAGCAGCTGAACTGGTGTAGGGGGCTGCTGACAGCAATTCTAGGGAATGGTGCCGGAGGCCTAAGAAGAGCTGGGGTGAGCTGATCCAGCAGAGGGAGCAGAGAGACCCCTCTGAAGAGCCTCGAAGGCCCTGGGAGAAGAAGGCAGCGGTAGTCGGCCGTGCCTCCAGCCCTGCAGCAGAGAGGGAGCAGTGGCCAGAGCTTGGGGCAGACAGCTGGTGTCCCAAGGCCCCATCGCAGTGTACTGGACGTGCCGGGCATCCTGGAGGCTAGGGGTGGCAGTTGGGCCCCTACTCTTCTGTGGATAAGCATCAGCAGCCAGGAGCACAGGCGGCATCCTTATCCAGAGCAGGGAGCTGGGCCGATGAGTCGAGGAATCCCTTACCTTCCCTGAGGAAGCAGGACAGCAGCAGGCAAGGCATTGGGGTCCTGAGGAGCAGCAGAGCGCCAGGATGAGGGTTCCCGGGAGCTCGGGGCATAGGCCAGCGCTCGGAGTGGGATTGGTGAGCTGCAAAGCATGTGGGGTGCCCGGCCAGTCATCTGGAGCAGGGGTTTAGAGCAGTGACCCCTGGGAGCTGCCTGCGCTGCTGACCCTCTGCTACTGACTGCCTCAGAGGGGACTCAGTCCTGTCCCTTATTCTGCAGCTGATTGTCATCTGACAGAGTCCCTGAGTTTTGTGCTTGGGTCATGATGATTTCTGCATGAGCCTACTCTGTTGCTTGTTGCTTGCCTTGTTGGTTGCCACAGGAGAGTCACCCTTAAGCCTCTTTGGAGGGTTGGGGTTTGATACAATTTGATTGCTGCAGACTAGAAGAGCCTACACTGTTGCAGTCTGTTGCTTATTGGGAAGCCTGTTGGAGCTTCTGGAAACAGCACCCTGGTTCCTTGTGGTAGCATCTCAGCAGTGGCTGAAAGCTGCTAGTTACCCTACCTGTGGTTCTTGAGTCAAGGGTTGACTAATGCATTGTGGTTTGTTTTGTGATTCTGGTTATGCCATTTAAGTTCACTTGTAACCTTTCCTATTATTCTTGTTTTGTAAATAAACTGTAAATAATTAAATCAGTTAAGTGTTAGACCTTCTTGGGACCACGGGCTGCTCTGTGGGCAGTAGAGGCTGGCTGGAAAGTAAATTGGTGCTGGCCAGAAGCCCTGCCCCACTCTTACAACACCATTTCTGATATTGGGCAGGGGTGGCAACTACTACATTGGGCTGCCACCCGGGTTACATACAACCAGGTGACCTATCACCTGGACAAAGGACAAGAGATTGATGTCATATATCTTGATTTTAAAAAAGCCTTTGATCTAGTATCCCATGATCACTTCTTAGTAAAACTGGCTAATTCCAGCCTTGGGCACACCACGATCCACTGGCTGGGGAATTGGTGCTGTGGTAGGACCCAGAGGGTGGTGGTTGACAAGTCAATTGTCATGGTGCCCTGTGACTAGTGGGTTCCCCAAGGCTCTGTCCTTGGGCCCATACTATTTAACATCTTCATTAATGAAACTGGCTAAGTTTGATGATGACACCAAACTCTGGGGTAAAGTGGCCACACCTGAGGACAGGAGGGTGATCCAGGCTGGCCTTGACAGGCTCAGGGAATGAGCGGATGAGAACCTCATGGTGTTTATTACCAAAAAATGCAAGGTTTTCCAACTTGGGAAGAAAAACCTGCAGCATCTTTATAGGCTCAGCAGTATTACGCTGGCTAGCACTACGGACAAAAGAGACTTGGGGATCATGATTGCCCACAGGCTGACTATGAGCCTGCAATGTGATACTGCTGCTAGTAAAGCAAGCAAAATGCTTGCTTGCATCCACAAATGCTTCTCAAGTAAATCTCAGCACGTCATTCTCCCATTGTACTCAGCCTTGGTGAGGCCACAGCTGAAGTACTGTGTCCACTTTTGGGCTCCACAATTCAAAAAGGATGTGGAGAAACTTGAGAGGGTGCAGAGGAGAGCCACATGCATGATCAGAGGTCAGGAAAGCAGGCCTTATGAAGAGAGGCTGACAGCCATGGGACTCTTCAGCCTGGAAAAGCACAGGCTCAGGGCTGATCTGATGACCACCTGTAAGTTCATCAGGGGTGCTTACCAGGATCTGGGGGAACGCTTGTTCACCACAGTGCCCCAAGGGATGACAAGGTCAAATGTTCACAAACTCCTTCATGACCATTTAAGGCTGAACATAAGGAAGAACTTTACTGTCCTAGCCCCCCAGGTTTGGAACAGACTGCCGCCGGAAGTGGTTCAAGCACCTACTCTGAACACCTTCAAAAGACAGCTGGATGTTTATCTTGCTGAGATCCTATTACCCCTGCTGACTTCCTGCCCCTGGGGCAGGGGGCTGGACTCGATGATCTTCCAAGGTCCCTTCCAGCCCTAATGTCTATGAAATTTATGAAATCTTTTCTATAAATATATAAATGTATTTGTGTTCCTATATAAATTAAAAAATGAAGATGTGGTGCAGTGAAGAAATGTATACGAATAAATAGAAATAGGTCTTTCTCCCTATATAACTTCATAACAGTAAGAGAAAGACTGAATATTGTGAGACTCATGATGGTACTGTAAGTGGGGCAACAATGCCAAAAGGATCCTTGAAAAATTGTATGGCTTTTGTTCACAATTCCAGAAGCCCTGGATGCTAGAAGCCATGGGTGCATGTAAGAGGCAGGGCATGGATCAATTTGGGCAGGCCCTGAATAAATACTTTCCCCCATTAACATGAAGTCTCTGCTCTGCGAGGGCAGTGACAGTTACACACTATTATATAGTTGTTGTACAGTGGCAGTGGGGTTAGGCTTGCTGGGAACTACAAGTCTCCTCAGTGGCTACTCTGAAGAAGCTGGGCTGGATGGACCTGTGGTCTTACCCAGTGTGGCATATCTTATATTAACATTGTTATATTGGGAAGCCATAGGAGAACTCAGCCCAATGGATGGTCTAGCTGTAGGGTGGTCACTGGTAATGTTTTATACTGGACTATCTTGTTTTTAAATCCTTTGTCCCAAGTCTGTTTCTGAATGAGGAATGGACATAAAAATTTTTATTGGTTGTTCTTAGAGATAGAGCAGTATACAGCCAAGAGGACCAGGGAGGCAGGGATGGAGATGGAGAATATCCCAGGGGTTGGACACTCCATGTCTGTGCAAGAGCCATTGCTGCAGTGCACATGCAGGGACAGCGAGAGCCAACGTGCTGTTGCATAGGGTTACCATACGTCTGGATTTTCTGAGACATGTCCTCTTTTTTGGTCCCCTGTCCTTGTGCCCGGGCAAGTTTTTAAAATGCAAGCAAATGTCTAAGTTTTGGCTCTGCCTTTGCTTTTACCTGGCACTTGCAGCTTGCTTGCTTAGGGCTGGGAGCAGCAGGGGAAGGTGATTGGCTGTCAGGGGATCACGTGCTCTGCACGCGGGCCTGGCAGCTGCTTGCAGGTGAGAGAGACAGAGACACAGTGAGTGTGTATGCTTGTGCATGTGCAAGCTGTGTGGGCAGCAGAGCTGGAGGGAACAGGGCTGTGGGTTGGGAGTGATGGGTACTGGCAGGGCTGGGAGGGCAGGCAGGGAGCTGTGGGTTGGGAGTGAGGGGCACCGGCAGGGTTGGGTGGGGTGGAGTATAGTTGGTCAGAAGTGAGAGGCAGCAGCAAGGCTGGGGAGGATGTGGCTTAGGAGTGATAGGCAGAGGCAGGGCATAGGCGTATCACTGCCCCCCTACAGTCATATGCCCATTCCCCCTTCGCATCTTCCTTGCACTCCCTCCTGCCCACCACAGCAGGGTAAAAAGGTAAAAAGAAGTGAAAGGACTTGGCTATCAGGTGTATCAAGGAAAAATCTCATAATGGTATTCAAACTACTTTGTCAGAAGTTAAAACAGAACAAAATGGAGGTACAGCCCACTAAAGCTTGTACCAAGTATTGTTCCTGACCCTGGTGAGTTTTCTGGCAATTTACAGACTATGAGAAAAGGACCTGGCTTTGCTCATGGATGAAGGTGGGGCATGATGGCTAAACACTTAGAGGTCTGCTTTTGGGAATTGGCTTGTAGGTAAATATATTAGAGCTGTGTAAAATTTCTCTGTGTGTTTCATTTTAAACCTGTTTTGATGTGTTTTGAGCTCGAAACAGTGAAATCGAAATGAAACAAAAGCCTTCCAAACAGCCTTGAAACGAAACAAGGGCACTCAAAACATTTCAAAAGTTTCACAACATTTCAAGTTTTGAAGCCAGGCTTGGCTTCAGAGCCGGTCCCAGTCAGCAGCAGCAGTCTCCTGTCATCCTATGCAGATCTGGGGTCCACACCACCCGAGAGGAATCTGGCACAGCCCCCAGCCCTCCTGGGTGGCGCCGGCCCCTGGATCTGCAGGCTGGTTGACAGCATGCTGTTGCTGCTGGCTGGAGCCAGCGGCAGCACCAGTCTTCCCAGATCTGCCTGCCGGATGACAGGAGGCTGCTACTGTTGGCAAGTGGCAGTTTTACTTGTCAGCACCTTGAGGTGTAGTTTCCCAGAAACTTTTGCACCTATCTCCTTGAAACTTAGGCCCTTCTGTGGGCATCAAGCTTGCTATCATCCCTGCAAGTTTAATCCAAATAAGGCTAGAAATGACAAAGTTATAGGCAGTTTTGTGATTCCCTATTATAACCTATGGGCAAAATGTCGAAACAGTGTCCAAACAGAGAAACAGTTTCAAAGAAATGAAATGGAACAGTGATTTCAAAATGTAATGAAACTCAAAATTAAACTGTTCTGTCAAAATGTCGACGGGTAAGTCAAAGCCCTAAAATACGTATTACAATTATGGCTCAGGACAACATCAAGGGTTAATTGATTTCCAAAGGCCTGGGTTAAACACCCTGTCTACCTTGCAGGCTGTTAGAACTGGGTGACAACCAGGCCTTTAGAAATCAATTAACCCTTGATGCTGTCCTGAACCATTATTCTAAAACATAAAGATATATAAGCAACAAGACCAACGGATGTACACTAGGTCTGTGCAAAGCTTTGGTAGTCAATTTGATTCAGAGGAGATTTGGCCTGATTCGGGAACTGAATCTCTGAATCTGAATCAAATCAGGAGACTGCCCACCTCCCTCCAGGTTGAAAATGACCCATTCACCACCACTCTCTGGTTGCAGCCCTCCAGCCAGTTAGTGACCCATCTGACTGTACAAGTGTCAACACCACAGTCCCCTAGTTTTTTAATGAGAATGGGGTGAGAGACAGTATCAAAGGCCTTCCTACAGTCCAGAAAGAATACGTCCCCTACGTCCTTAGTACTATCCATGCATCTAAGGATTTTGTGACCTGGTCATAGAAGGCCAGCAGGTTGGTCTGACAGGACCTGCCTCTAATGAATCCATGCTGGTTGCCCCTAAGTGTAATCTCCCCTGCTAGCCCCTCGCAGACATGCGCTATGTTAATACTCTCAAAAAGCTTACCCAGGATCAAAGTAAGACTAACTGGCTTATAGTTTCCTGGGTCCTCCTTCCTCCCTTTTTTGAAAGTGGGAACCACATTGGCCCTTTTCCAGTCCTCTGGCACAATGCCAGAGCACCATGAGTGCCCGTAAAGCCGTGCCAGGGGTCCCGCGATGACCTCTGCTAGTTCCCTCAGCACTCTGAGGTGGAGATTGTCAGGACCTGCTGATTTAAATATGTCCAGTCCCTCCAGAAATTCCCGAACTAGATCCTCACTGACCCTAGGCCTGCGTGCACCTTCCCCGAGGCCTATGGAGGTCCCGGTGGGCGGGGATGACCTGGCCCCTGCTCAGGAAAATGCAGGCAAAGAAATTGTTAAATACATTAGCTTTGTCATCCGGTGTGACGACCAGATTTACTAGCGTGTCTTGCAGAGGCCCCACGTTACCCAGTACCTCCTTTTTACCCACTATGTATTTAAAAAAGAACTTTTTGTTGTCCTTGATCCGGATAGCTAGTCCCAGTTCCATCACTGCCTTGGCCTTCCTGACCGCCCCCCTGCAGCCCTGAGCAAACGAAGTATAGTCCTCCTTGGTGAGGGCCCCTCCCTTCCATTGGGTGTACGCCTCCCTTTGAGCTAGGAGATGTTCCCATATGCTTTTGGTGAGTCATGGCAGCTTTTGTGCCCTCTTGCCCCTTTGATCCGTGTTGGGATTACCTCCCTTTGGGCATGGAGGATCGTCTCCTTAAGGAACGACCACTCTTCTTGGACCCCCAACTCCTCTCCCCGACTCCTCTCCCATCCAGGACATCAGTGCCTCCCCGACTGCATATCAATAAATTTGCCTTCTATCAAATGGAAAGGTCATAGTCAGTCTGAGGGTTTTGTGTCCCCCCCCGGAACAAGGCATCTGGGTCATAAATCCAGTGCCAACAGGGCATTGTTGTAAAATGTAGTGTGGTTCAAACTAATTTCAGTTTAGCACGATCATGTCATTGTGTACATGCACAGTACCTGTAGTGTTTAAGCTAGTATCTGCAGTGTTTCCAACTCTGTGGGTGCATCTATACAAGACATTTACTGTGGAACTGCCTAATTGGCTCGGCAGTAGTCTGAGCATCTACACATGTGGCCCTGTTAGAACATAGAAAACTAATTGATTCCACCATTGGTTAGTACTTGTAAATACAAGTACTATCCTGTTCTGGAATTCTTTAGTGTGCAGCAATGCACATGAATACACTAGCAGGGCAAGCAGGGGCACAAGGGTATTTCAGTGTCGGGGCTACCTACTGGCTAGCCCCACACTGGAGCAACCTCATGCCTCAGCTAGCCCCTTGGAAGCACCTTGAGATGGGTTGGAGCAGCCCTGCGTTGCCAGCCAGGGCTCCTATGTCCTATCTATGTGCCCGTGTAAATGTGGCACACAGCAGCAATAAACCCCAGCACAATATTTTTATTGCTTTGCATTAATGGCACATATAGATGTATCAGAGAAATTGTTAAATACATTAGCTTTGTCATCCGGTGTGATGACCAGATTTACTAGCGTGAGACTCAAACCAATTTCTACATCTGTCTTCTGGCAAAGCACTAGTCTTATAATGACTTTCAGCTCTGGCCAGGTAAAAATCCTGTGACTGTCTGCCTGCCCCATTGCTCATCTCTTGGGAACAGTGGCCTATCAGGGATGCTGCAGGAAACAGGGTTTGGAAAGCAACAGAGCTTTTAGAGGAAGAGAGAAAGGAGCAGAAAGAACCCAGAGTGGTTCTTCTCCATCCTGTCCTTGCTGTGGGCAATGGGAATGGCTTTTCTGCTTTTCACCATCCCACTTTGTTGCATGTGTCATGGGAAGGGCACAAAGCAGATAAAGAACCCCTGTAGCTAATCTCCTGGACAGAAAGGAACCTGGATACAAGCTTGGTAGAAAGAGGGCTATCAAAGTCTTCAGGACAGTGCCATGGGCAGGGCAGCATACAGCACAGGAACAAGGGCCAGAGACACACACTTAGAAGTACCTAGCTACATTTTTACCTTCAGAAAGTTCCCTTTAAACATATACCAGGGATGTGGATTAGAAACAGGATCACTCCCCAACCACAGACAGCATCAGAATAGGGAGCACTGCTGAATTTTAATAATTACAAAATACAGATTTGTAAGCATATTCAATAAACATCTACTCCATATAAAAATATAAACATTCAACACATAATAAGAAAAATATATTATTTCAGGTGTTAGAGACTCTGGCACTTAATTGATTAGTTCTTTCTTTCTTAAGACTTGC
>JAGPOW010002761.1:186346-197119 GCA_030014935.1 Caiman crocodilus | reverse complement strand
GTTGAAATCCCTGCCCTGGGGGGTTTACCAGCAGCCTCTCAGGCTGGCACAGGGAGAGGTTTTTGGAGAGGGGCCCCCAAGGTGGCAATTCTGCCACACCCAAGTCCTCCCTTGTCCTTCACGATGAAGACCTTCTCCTCCTGGGTGGGAACTTTAATTGTACGGTTGACAAATGGCATGACCAGAATGGCGCAGAACCCTATCCATCCTCAGCCCAGTGGCTACAGACAGCTTTGGAGGCAGAGGAACTTGTGGATGTCTGGCACCATTTCCATGCAGATGCCAAGCAGTACACCTAGATAAAAGCAACTGCTGGTGGGATTGCCATGGCACACCTTGAACACTTCTACATCACCAGGCATTTCCTGCTGGTCCTGCATGGCAGCTGCAGGACTCTCTCTGATTATTCCAGACTCTCAGGTCATAGTTTTATTTGCTGAGAGCTGAGTCTCCTTGGCAGAGCACATTCCCAGGCACCCTACTGGTGCTTTAACACCAACTTGCTGCAAGATGCTCACTTTTGTGAATGCTTTGCATATTTCTAGTGGAAATGGGAGACTGTGAGAATCACCTATTCCTCCTGGAAGCAATGGGAGGGTGTGGGGAAGGCACAGATCAGAGCTTTCTGCAAGCAATACAGCTGGCAATGAGCGAGCTACACTGCATGTCTGGGGGTTGGAGGAGGATGTAGCAAAGCTTGAGGTGGCCCTATGTGATGCTGGTGGAGATAAGGACTCCTTGAGGGCCGTAAGCTTCAGAAGAAGCACCTGTGGGAGCTGGTGGTGGGCACAGCCCAAGGCACGATGATTTGTGTCCACTGCCAAAAGCTGTTAATCTCAGCTCTGTGTTCTTGGGAGCCCTGGCACAGGATGCAGTCTGTCTGACTCACAAAAAATTCCCCCTCCCTTCCCTCCTCTACCTAAACAAAACTGATTAAGATGCAGTGACAGACACACCTAGGACCCTCCAGATAAGGGTGACAAGAGTGAAACAACTGTCCTAGGTCTCATTTGCATCTGAGCTGGAACCAGATGGCCATTCATTTACATGAGAGATGGAGAACAGAAAGCCTGAAGCAGAGACTACAGTGAATTCTGGGATCAGAGAAGCAGGGGAGCACTGCATGATGGAGAATCTGTGCTCCAAATGCTAATCAACCCATGTTCACACATACCCAGCTCAGCATTTATCAGACCAGTTCTAATCCGAATTTACAAAGGACTCCCTCCCCTCAGACACACACACACCTCTAAGTTTAATAGGCATCTCGGGCCATACATTCCCCGGTCCCACTTTGGGAGGTCTATTTAAATTTGATTGACTAAAACTCGGTTGCTGGGTTAGGGAATGCTGAGGCAAGAGACCGAGGGGTATGGGTAACATTTAAACAATGGTAAAGGATTCATCACAGCGTCCAGACCATTGGAGCCCTGACCACAGGTGTTGTCATACTTTTCCCAGGACGACTGGTGGAAGTCCTTCTCCCCAGAGGTTATGAACACTCCAATAATTGCCTTAAATCTGTTAAAAGACTATAGTAAGATCTGGAAAAGTCAATCTAAGCTGAGACTTCACAACAAGTAAAAATCCAAAATCCTGATGCTGTAAGCTCTCTCTTGTTTCTGAAGAAACTATGAGATATTCCATCAGTATATCTGCTATCAATAGGAATTTCAAGCTGGCTCCCAAGTATCTGGTTACTCCTTAACCTAATGTGTTTCCTGATTATCAATCAGTTTCTTGAGATGTTCCAAACCAGATTAACCCTTGTCAATAGAAAAGAAAATGATTTACACTATTGAGAGTGCTTTGAAGAAGCTGAACTGAGGGTATAAAAATCTGTAAAAAAACCAGCAGTGTGTGTGCTGACACTACCTGCTGTTGTTCTCAGGATGCTGGAAGAACATATTGTCTCCCTTCAAGGACTGTGCTAGGGACTTTACCTGTCAGCTTTGAGACCCAAGTGCCTTGGACTGGTGAGATCTCAGCACTCTCTCCCTCTCTTTCTCTCTCTTCTCTCTAGGCATAAATTTCTGAACCTGAACTGTACTAGTTAAGATTGAGCTAAGTTTCCCCAAGTACTTAGTGAAACCAGGGTAATATTGTAATTGTTTGTGTTTGGTTTTCCTTTGCATGTCTATTACTACTAGTACCATTATATATTTCATATACTTAGCAATAAATGACTTTTATAGTCAAACTGGTAGTAACTGGGTATACTTTTCCTTCTCTGCTTCTCCTTCCTCACGTGCTCTGCAGCAACGCTTCTTTTACATAAGTTAAAGATCCCTGTGAAGCCCAAAAATACTGTGGGGTCTGCTCCTCAAGAGGCCAAAGATTGGGATGTGCTGAGTTTAAAACACATAAGATGATCACAGCTTGTACAGGCTGATTGACCCAGTTTAACTCAGACATGCCCTTATGAACTGAATGCTGGCCCATGAGGGTGTCATCTGGACACCCAGCCAGATTCAGAGGGATTCTGTTTACCTGTGTGCTTGTGTCTGACTACAGTGTATTGTTGCTCTGATGAACTGATTCTTGGCATATGAGGGTGTTGGCCTATCCATGCTGATCAACCCGACCAGGTCAGGCGTGACACATTAATCTGTGTGTGTTTGTGAGTAAGAATGATTTGGTGACTGGAGGAACCCAGCCCCGTTAAAACTGAGTCCTGCAAGATAGCTCCATTGCGGGGGTGAGGACTTGCAGAAGGGAGATATACAGCTCCATATAGAAACACAAGCAGCACATTGACAGAATTACCAAGACCCTAGAAATGTATCCTTAATAAATAAGCACGCCCCAAAGTAATGGGCAAATCTGATAACAAAATTGGTGGAGAAGTCTGGCAGCACATGATCCTAATCACGTGGTAATTGTTGAGTAGTTGCTGCAGAGTGGTAAACTGAGGCACCAGTCGGAAAGCTTTCCTTTCCTTTTTCTTTTCCTTTTTTCTCTTTTCTTTCTTATCAGACCAAGCTTCGGCAGGGGTCTGAGCAGACTGTTCTTGTAGTAGCTGTTCTTGATTTTTTAGATTCTGAGGGCAAAGCTTGCAGGCCATAGCCCTAGGCTCTGTCTGTTATACCTGGACCCCTGCAAGGGCACTGTTTTATTACATTGTTGAGTTGTTACCCCCTTTTCCTCTTAATAAACCTTTATAAAAAGTCAAAAAAAGTCAAAAGTCTTTCTTTCTTTCTTTCTTGCCCTTGAGGGAGCGCTGTGCCGCGTGGAGGATGGCCATCTCAAGTACGCACTCTGAGAGGTTTTTGTGTGTGAACCATGGAACGGGGAAGGGTGAAACAAAATAAAGTTGTTAAAAAGTCAAAGTCTTTCTTTCTTTCTTTCAAGATGGCCACTGACAGGTGAAGCCCTTCTGAGCTCCTCCAGCTTGGGACCTTTCTGTGCATCCCCCCCAACTCCCTACCTCCTCTGTTCCTCTCACCACCACCCTAAACCTTGCCTCTCTCCAGCCTGTGCTTGGGGAGCCCCTCTCTGCCCCTTTTCCCCACTTTCTGAGCTTTTCCTCCTGGGCTCTGGCATCCTCTTGCCTCTGCCCCTCCACCACTCCTGCCTCCTTCGATTTCTGCTCCCTCCCTCCTCCAGAGCCCCTTACCCTGGTCTCTGCCACCTTCTCCTGCCTTAGTACTTTCCTTCAGTCCCTGCAGGGCTGTTCTGCCCCTCCTGGGGCCGATTTTGGGTCTGTTTTAGCTCCCTCCCAGTCCCCAGGTTTAGTCTGAGGCTTTTTTCCCCCCCTTCCAGCAGCCTCTGTGGGACAGCCATGGCCTATGGGTGCATGCCCCTCTCCATGTCAGGGTGGAGGCCTGGGCTGGTGCTCTGGTGGACCTGGTGGAATGCTGGAACATCTGGTACACCTCCAGGTGAACTCAGTGCCTGTCATCTACCTGAGTTCCCCTGGACTGGTGAGGGAGGTGTGTGCAGCAGGGCTGGCAGTCTCCGGTGTCCACTACTTGGTCACATTCCTGTAGATCCTGGCAGTGTGGGTGGTAGCCTCCAACGTCCCCCCACACCTGTCAGACTGGGACCTTGCCAAAGCATTAGAATGCTATGCCCCTGGTGCAGGCTGACCATGGGGAGCAGGGACCCTGGGCTCAGGCATGTCCTGTCCTTCTGGAGGCAGGCGTTCATGCTTCTCAAGGGGGGCACCCAAACCCGCCCTCTCTCCATTACCTTTGTGGTGGATGGGAGGCCATATGTGGTCTCTTTTTCCCAGGGCAGGACTGCATGCCACCAGTGTGGCAGCAGCTCCCACCTGGCTGCCCAGTACCCGCTGGGACAGTCAGCTGGGACATTGGCTGCTGCACCTGCACAGGAAGATGGTGCATCCACCTCTGGCATGGGAGCTTCATCAAAGGGTGGGGCTGAGGGCTCCTCCCAGCCCTCCTCCATGCCTGCTCCATCTGGGGGGATCTATGCCTCTTGCGCAAGCATGTCACTGGGGGTGGGGCCTGGGCTGTCCTCCAGGCTCCTCCTGTCCCTGTTGGGGCTGATACCCTACCCAGTGGAGAGGCTGGGAACTCCTCCCAGCCCCCTCCTGCCCCGGTTCCCTCTGGGGCAGCTGGTGCCTCAGACCCTGATGCCCCACCGGGTGTGGTGACCATGGCCTCCTCCCAGCCTCCCTACACCCTCCACCCACCTAATGGGGTTGCCCCTCCCAGTGTGGAGGCTTCATCTGCTGGAGAGGCTGGGAGGTCCTTCCAGTTCCACCCCATCCCAGTCCCACCCAGGTGGTTAGCGTCTCAGGCACTGGGGCCCCGTCAGGTGGAAGAACGGAGACCCCCTCTCTGCCTCCCTCCACTCCCGCCTCAGTTGAGGTGGTGGGCCGGTAAGTGGCGAGCCTAAAGCAGCTTGGCCCACCCGCTTCAGAGGAGGTGCCATCTAGCCGTACTCCTAAGAAAGCCAAGAATAAGAGGTGGAAGAAAGCTTCCCCAGGATCCCCAGCCCCTTTAGGGCCTGCGTTTGACAGTGCCAGAGAGAACAGAGCCAGAGAGCCTGACCCCACCCTGCCTGCCCCCCCCAGCGACCCTGCTGCCTCAAGCAGGCCATAGCTGAGGATATCCCAGCAGCGCAGCAGACACTGGAGGAGTTTAGCACTCCCTTGCCCCCATCCCAACCTGTGGGGCTCGTGAGCAGTGGGCCAGAGATAGAGTGCCTGGCTCTCCGACACAGGAGACAGCAGAGGGGCCCACCACTCCCCTCCCCCACTTGATCCCCTGCCCACCAAGGCCGATGATGAGGAGATGGAGTGTCTGCCCCCCCAAGCACCACAAGTGTCCCTAGGAGCAGGATGACATTTGCCCCCCCGAAGCAGATGGGAATTGATCTTCCAGAGATGGTCCTCGACCTGGATGCTGGCGGGGTCCTGCTAGACAGCCCGGCCATTGCAGGCACTTTCACTGGCCTCACTGGTAGGTCCCGTCCCAGGATGAGGCCTGGCCGGTTCTCGGTCAGGAACATCTAGCTCCTGATGGAGACCCCACCTGGGGGGGCCCCCCAGCTATGGAGGCCTCCTCAACCTCTTAGAGTAGACCAAGGGCCAGAGGAATGTGGCAGAGAGTATCCAGCAGTGGTGCCCAGACCCTGCGCAGTTTGCCCACGTTGCCAGTGATGTGGTGAGGCTCATGTGCCAGGACCCAGGCATGCGTCAACATACCTTCCAGCTTGAGAAGTTGGTGACCCAGTTGAGGGAGATGTGGGGCTGAGGTGGGTCCACAGAATAGAGTAGGGCAAGGATAGGCCTTCCCCTGTCTCTGTGGTTTTGCCCTACTCTATCGCCTGCTCTCCTACCTATACCCTGCCTATCCTCCATCTCTATTCTCTTGCTCATGGCTGCTACCACAATTGCCTCGCTGAATACCAATGGCTGCAGGGACCCAGTGAAGTGGACAGCTCTCTTGGAGTGTTTGTGGCTGAAGCGGCTGGTGATAGCATTCCTCCAGAAGACACACAGCAACATGTATGATCAAGCCGACTGGCATGCTGCCTGGAGAGTCCTCTTGTTTCTAAGCCCTGGGACCAACCTCAGTGCAGGGGTGGTGACCCTACTCTTACCACAGCTGCAGTACAACTTGGCAGTAGCACAAGAGGTCATGCCCGGCTGGCTGCAGACCAACCACATCACCCAGGCATACCAGAGCATGCTCCTCATAAACGTCTATGCCCACCGAGGGGAAGGAGAAGGTAGCCTTCTTAGAAACTCTGGGCAACCTCCTGTATAATGCCAGTGAGACCAATGACCTGCTTCTCATGGGCGGGGATTTCAGCTGCACCATTAACATGCCGCTAGAGTGGACAGGGTCAGAACCACACCTGCCCTCATCCTGCAAGCTGCAGTCTGTGCTGAACACGGCAGACCTTGTAGACACCTGGTGGGTCCTCCACGCCTATGCGCGCCAATACACCTGGGCAAAGACAAGCACCAGTGGGATCACCATCACCCAACACCATCTGCCGTTACTGCGCAGCAACCACATCATACCATCAGGCCTCTCGGACCATGCCCTGGTCTGTTGCAAACTCAACCTGCATGGCAGGGCACACACACAGACCCCTTACTGGTGCCTTAACATCAGCCTGCTACATGACACCCACCTCTGGAGGACCTGGGAGGCCGTGCGAACAGACTATTCCTGGCAGCTGTGGTGGAACAGGGGAAGCTCCAAGTCCAGGCGTTCTGCCAACAGTATTCCCAGGTAGCAGCAAGCGAGCTCCGCCTCCACACCCAGGAACTGGAGGAGGACATGACGGAGCTCGAGACGGCCCTGTTCTGCACTGGCAATGGCACAGCACTCCTCGAGAGTCTCCAGTCCCACAAGAAATGCCTGCGGGAGCTGGCAGAAGCCCATGCCCTAACCAGCTTCTTCTTCAGCCTGGAGAGGCGGCGGGCTGCAGCAAAGACCTTGGACCATCTCAAGACCCCAGAGGGACGGCTGCTCATGGACCCGGGTGAAGTGCCGGGGCACACCATTGCCTTCTACTGGGACTTGTTTCCAGCTGACCCCACCTGCCCAGAGACCGCTCAGCAGCTGCATAAGAACCTGCCATACCTCTGCGATTCACAGGCTGAGGCCCTGGAGTGCAAGCTCTCCCTGGCAGAGCTAAAGGCTGCTGTGGGGGAGCTTGCCTCAGGCAGGGCCCTGGGCCTTAACAGACTGCCTGTGGAATTTTACAAAGCCTTCTGGCTCCTTCTTGGGCCCAGCCTTCTCCATGTCAGTGAGAGCCTGGCCAACGGGACCCAGCCGACCAACTGCTATTGGGCGGTGCTCACCTTGCTGCCCAAGATGGGGGACCTCGGCTGCCTTAAGAACTGGCAGCCAGTCTCCCTTCTGTGTGCCGACTATAAGATCTTGGTGAAGGCACTGATGAACTGGCTCCGCACCGTCAGGGGCTCTGTCATCGGGCCTGAGCAGAGCTACTGTGTGCTGGACAGGACCATCCAGGACAACCTGTTCCTGCTGTGTGAACCGCTCATGGCTGCAGAGCCCTTTGGCCTTACTCTGATTACCAGCTTAAACCCTAATACAAAAATGTACCAACACGCAGCTAAAAGAAAGAAATGTAGATATTAACATGTCTAATCCAAGCAGCTGATAACCAGTGGAATTTCCCATATTTCCTCGTTTCTCCTCATGTATACAACAGGCTTCTACACTCACCATTTGACTGCTACTACTTTCCCTGCACTTCCAAAGCTATGACATTGAGTCAACAGTGATTAAGAATGTAAGGCAAGAAGGCAGTTTGGGCCAACAGGAACCATTTCTTTAAGCTAATTACAGGTTACACCCTAAATTCTGGTGGGAAAGTGTCACATCACTGTCCAGCTCCATTCCACAGGGAAGGCCACTGGAGACTCTGCTGACCCTCTGGTTTCTCCCTTTGGTAGGACCAAGCCATTGGATTGATTGTGATGTTCTCACTCTTCCTGATTCCATCGGGCTAGATTCTAGGATATTAAGGACTACAGAGCCCACCAGAATGAGTGAAGGACAGGGAGGAGAAACCTTTTCCCAGCCCAGAGCCAAAGGATGGAAATGAAGACTATTAAACAGATCCTTTCACAGGAAGCTGCTCCTTAAGTGTTTTATAATTAAAGCATTATGAAAAAAAAACACACCATGGCCTGGACTATTTTTTTTCTGTAGAACTGGGGATTTGTTAGGGAAAAGACTGACTTATATAAAGCCCAGAAGAAAAGGCCCCAGTCCTGACTGGGAGCCACTGGGTACCGCTACAGGGAGGACAGCAACAGTATCTTCTTATTGAAGACACTGACTAGGGTGCTTTTCATGTTCTTTAAGCAGGATGTTTCAGTCATCCCCACTATTCTACATATCTTGCAACCTTGTTAAGTACATTTGGAGCCTTCTAGAATTTTTTGAAAAGAGTTAATAAAATCAAGACCAATAGGACATAATTTATATTAGGCAGAAACTCACTAATTTCCTCCAATGAAATGTCTCCTGTAGAAGGTGGGGAATCCTGCTCAGAATACACAAAATTTCACAAACTCTGTACTGAAGAGCTTTCATAAGGTCCCCTGCAGTTAAAATTTTCAGGTCAACAAAGAGCATTTAACTGTCAACTCTGGCCATTAAAACCTAAATGGCCAAGTAAAACAACCTGGCTTGATTGTGTTCTAGTTGCTCTTTAAATTTGCAATGACTCTGAAATCAAATAATGAGGTTCTACCTTTTTTTCTTTTTTTCCTTTTTAAGTAGTCCTCTCTCCCTGCCTCAACTCTGAAATCTTAAATGTATCACTAGGTTTCTTTTTTGTTGTTTTTAACTCCATCCTGCATGAATAAAGAGCAGAGAGATGCAAATCTGCCCTACCTTCTGCATGAATTAAGTCAAGGGTGGCCAAACTACAGCACCAGTGACAAAAGTGGCAAGGATAGCTTCAGTGTATGAGAACAGATCAGAGAAGGGATAGACACCACAGCTGCAGAAAAGAGAGCTGCAGATTGGATAGGGCAAGGGGATCAGACTGGGCATGCCTGGCAAAAGAGTTAACCCCTCACTGAGTTAAGTCATCACAAGCACCAGTAAGCAGTCAGGGTTTCTTGGGCATGAGAGTGCTTTATACACCAGGGATGGGCAATTATTTCAGGTGGAGGCCCGCTTATTGTGTTTTGGCAAGCCAACAAGGGTCGCATGATAGGCAGCCAGGGGCAGATAAATATTAGTTTTCTAAATTTTCTGGGGGGCCCCACAAGTCAGATGGAATGGTCTGGCAGGCCACATCCAGCCCACGGGCTGCATTTTGCCCACCCCTGGCTTACATCAATGACATCACCATCTTCAGTCAGGACTTTGAATTGCACCTGAGTCATTTGACCACCATGTTAGGTAAGATCAAGCAAGCTAGTATTACTGTGAAAGCCAAAAAATGCCAGTTGTCACTATCTGAAGTGGTATATTTGGGACACTGTGGGTGGAGGTCATATTGCTCCCCAGGGACAAGATTGAGGCCATTAGAGACTGGCCGCCCCTACAAACCAAGAAGCAAGTCAGAGTCTTCCTTGGCCTGGCTGGATATTACAGGTGGTTTGTCCCTGGATTTGAAGCAATGGCAGCTTCCTTACACAAGCTGACTAAGAAGGGCAGCCCTGATCCAGCCGTCTGGAAGCAGGGGTGTCAGGAAGTATTTGACACCCTAAATGCTGCCCTGATCAAATAACCAATTCTGAAGGCACCAGTCCATGATAAACCCTTCTACACAGCCACTGATGCCTCCGACTAAGGACTAGGAGCTGTACTCTTACAAGAGCACCAAGAGACACAGCACCCCATGTTTACTTAAGCCCTCATGAGCGGAACCTGTCCTTTATTGAGGAGTGTTTGGCAATAGTCTGGGTGATGAACAAGCTGAGGCCCTATTTATGGGGGCAGCAGTTCACTGTGCTATTGGACTAGCCCCACTGCAATGGTTGCAGACAATTCAAAACACCAATGCCAAGCTTCAACGATGGACCTGGCAGCTTTAGGAGTTCAACTTCACTGTTGAACACATCAAGGGAAGCTAGAGTGTGATAGCAGATGCCCTGTCGCTAAAGTAGTGGGTCGGCTAGACTCAGACCTACCTGAGGAAGCTCTGGTGTGGGAGATCCCTAATGTGCTTCATGTGTTCTATGTGTATTATTGTTATGACCAGTCTTATGTGTCATAAAAAGCTGACCCTTCCAAATGAAACACACTTGTACCCACAGCTCTGTAAAGCCATGTGTCCAAGCTTTTAAAGGAGGTGGGGGAAGTGTGGCAGAAGGCCACCTCTGTTTCTCCCCAAAAGCTCTGCTCTGTGACAATTTGGTTAGTATGGGCCCTGCAGAGGGTAAACATCTTACCCTATCTCTTTAGGTAACCTGAGTTGGATACATTCCTGAAGGAGGGGGGAAGCCTGCTCCCTCTGCCTACATGACTGGCATCACATACCTGGGTGAGAGGCTTGGGCTCCCTGGTGAGCTAGAGACTGCCAGTCTGCCCAGCAACTAGTGATGTATTTCAAATTGGTTGGCTGACAGCCAACAGGTGCTGGCTTCCACTGGACCTGGTAAATGAGGTCATAAGGGCTATATAAGTTAAGGACTGCCCAGGAGGAGGGGGCAACAGCCATGAGGAAAACTCAGAGAGAGAAGAGCTGGACCATCTAAACCTTGCTCTCTCTCTCAAAACTCATGATCAAGGAACTGCCTGCCTCCAGAGGGAATCTCCACCTGCCTCTGGATGATACTTGTGAGTAAGCTACCTGAGA
>JAGPOW010002761.1:162682-173787 GCA_030014935.1 Caiman crocodilus | reverse complement strand
CAGCAAGTGGCATCCACAGGGGAATTGTGAGGGCAGGTGGGACATACAGCGGGGCAGGTGGGGTCTGTGGGGAGTTGGTGGGGTCTGGGAGGGTTTGGCAGGGTCAGGGGAGCCCAGAGGGCCAGGGGGACAGAAGCTATATACAGTCCCCTGACCTCCACCATTAACCTATTCCCCCATCCCTTCTGCCTCTCACCGCAAATGACTTCTTAGGCTCCTGGCATCCACAAACACTGATAAAACTGCCACTGGGAGCAGACTGTTTCAGCCTGGGTTTGGGTGGCGAGAATAGCCCACTGCTAGGGGGGTAGGTAGGAAAAGTGCAGCCCTGAGACAGGGGCTAGCAACTGGGCCTTCTTAGCTCTGGGGCTGTGCTATATAGAAGTTTGATTCACTGGTCTAACCTAGACTGATCTGATTTGAGGGCACATCAATATTTTAGATGGGTTTCTACCATTTTTAGACCAGTCAATGTGCACTGAACTTTTGTGCCACCTAACTAGGGATCTAAGGTCCATACCTGGGTGAACTAAGTTAGATTGGGTGGCCATTTTTTAAGGCAATCTAACCTCCCTCACCCCCCTGAAAGTCTGTACTTAGCCTCAGTGTCTTCACTCAAAGCTCTATAGACCACCACACATTTATTTTTGCATAGTCTGTTGACAACAAAGGCATTTGTCAAACCCACAACCATGAGCTGAGGGGAAATGGAACTCAGCGGAAGCACAACTGTCTACTGATTGTGCTGAAGGAAAATTGCAGTAGGCTTCTTTTTTTATTACATAGCCGGCAGCTCTTTTGTCTCTACTTAGAGTTTTTCCAGGCCTGTCTCTGCATGGACTTGCAGAGTGCTCTGTAGGGTTTTAGCTGCATGACTTTCACTGACAATCAGAACCTGTGTGACAGTCTCAACATAAAGCTTTCAGAATGCACAAGTGAATCTTGGGCTTCAAAGTACTTGCCAGGTAGTGGGACATTTGGCCTTATGCTTCCTTCAGCCTGGCCTAAAATTTGGTTTAATCTATTTCATTGGCAAATATAGGGCAAATGTTTTAGCTAGATGAGTTGATTTGCTTAGTTTTGTTTTGTGGGATTTATTACTTGCGTTGTCAGGGCATTTGGGATCCTGGGTGTTGGGTTCTGTGCAAACAAGACAAAAAGATGGATAGGTCTTGCTCTAATGGACTTCTGATTTGTGACTACCCTCTGCCTGTTGTACTAACCTATACCTCTGCACCTGAGGTCAGTCCATACCCTGTGTGTTCTGAAATCGCGCTCTCTCTGTAAAGCAGACCATTCACCTTTTGTCCCCAGAAACTACTCTGTGGATATTAGGCTGTCTATGATAGCACCATGATTTCACCATACTTAATCATTTCCGCTCTTGTTTCCCCAGCTTTGATAGTCTCATAGATTTACTTGGTGTTTTTCTGCCTGCAGCTTTTTCTAAACAGAAGTATTCAAAAGCTCTTCTGGAAGGCTCTTATGCTGTAGTGATTGGCACTACATATAGAACCTGTATAGAACCTATATAGAACAGCAGTCACTCTTGTGGCTGCAACCCAAAGTGTGGGTATGGCAGGAAACTGAGTATTTAGCCTACTCAGAGCTCTGCTTTACCATGGCTTGACTGCTAGCAGCATTTAAGCTGATTAATTGTAAGTTAGTTTATGAGCTATTGTCACTGTTGTGACCGCAGTCTAGACATGCCCTAAGATAAGATGTGAACAGCAGGTGCGAGCAAACATAGGGCAGAGCCAGAGAACATAAAGATGAAGGTAGACTGAATTATGTATGCCATTATAGATGCAGTTGGGAAGGGAATCCCAGGTATAGAGGTTCATGAAGGGAAGTGGATGTGGTAAAAGAGCACAAAGGAGGCAGTGAAATGAACATGAACTGAGAAAATATTTGAGAGGGAGACAAAAAGGAAACAAATGCAGAGGAGTAAGATATTTTGCAATATCTTTTATTGGACCAATTTTATACTAGGAAGCTAGTATTAGACAAGCTTTTGGGCACAAGTTGCTTTTCCTCAGGTTGCAGTAAGGGGGAATTCACTTGTACCAAGAAGTGAGGCTTGAGTTTGCTGCAGGACGCAAGAAGGAGCTAGTAGGTGGGTTTTAGATGGGGCTGTCAACAGCCATAGCATCAGGTGAAGCAGATGGATTTTCTTGGATGGATTAGCAATGAGAGCTGGGGAGGTCAGAGAGGAAGAGGCATTCAAGAAGTTTTGAGGTAACGAGAGCGTAGGCATGTGGCTTGAATGGAGCAAATTGAGAGGAAAGGATGGATTTGAGAGATGCTTCAGCCAGCAAGATGTAATGATAACTATTATGTGGGAAAGAGAAATTGAGTAGCACCAAGATTGCAAACCTGTGGACCATAGAGGGTGCTGGAATAAGCAGAAATTAAGTAAGAAGGGGCAGGAGGGTTAACTTTTGAAAAAAAAAGGAGGTTAACTTTGGACACCTTCGCTTTGCACTGGCAATGGGCTTTCCTGGGGGAGATAACATAGATACAGTTGGGGGATGTAACAGGAAACCCTAGCCTTGTTACCAGAAGGCAGGTCAGCCCCTTTAACACCAGAACTTTCTGGGCACAGCGTGCTGGTAAGGTGAGGGGTTAAAAGCTGAGCCTGCTCAGCTAGTCGGCCGACCGGAAGGGGACAGGTCAGGACTGTAAAAACCCTGGTCTGGGCAGCAGTAGATCCCAGCAGTCAAAGGGGAAAGAATATGTCCCAGAGCAGCTTGGAGTGTGGTCCAGTGGCTGCAAGACCACTGAGGACTCCTGGAGAAGCAGCAGCCATCCCAGAAGGACTGTAGCAGAAGCACAAACCCCTGTAGGTTTGGCATGCTGCCTTCTTTAATCATGTTTTCTTGGTGGTGGTTAGAACCCACAGACAGGGCAGTTCATATTTTGGGTTCAGCTTTTGGGGAAGGAGGTGGCCTCATTGGAGCCCCACTATAGCATGGGAACTCTGGCAGGGCACAAGGTCAGCACCAGAGAGGGCAAACCTGAAAGGCCATGGTTGCCTGGTACACCCAGGGTGCAACTGTGTATGTGGTGGGTTTTTTTTTTCCCCCCCCTCTGACCTGGGACATTGGAGGTCTGGGGCCTTTGCCCGGCTTTGAACTTGTGACCCCCCCAGCCGTGGGGCCAGTGGACAGGCCTCTGGGCCAGGGAGGCTGTGCTGCAGATTAGAGCCAAAAGGAGGGGCATGAGCCCCAAGACTAAAGAGCTAAAGTCTCAGAGTCAAACCCTATCTGGCGGGCTTAGATGGGGAGACTTAGCTAGAGAAAGACTGGGATCAAGGCTAGTGTTGGCAGAGGACCCCAACATACAAAAACAATAGGCAGTCTCCCACTTATAATATTTCCATCAAGACATGGCAGACGAGTAGAGAGTGGGAAACCTTAAGGAGACTCCAAGGGCACTCCAACATAGGGTGCGGATAATGCAAAATATGGCACTGGGGAGAGCGACCTGTTACAGGGGGCATATCTTAACTGTGGGACAGACCTAATTCCCTTCTAACTCATGCAGTCCTGTAGCCCCTGCATTCAGATAGTATATTTGGGGCCAGTGCTGTCAGCTAGTTCTCCAAATTGTTTAATGAAATATACCTCACTGTTTGATTTCACCGTGCTGTCCAGTGACCTTTCTTATATAAACCATAACATTTGCTATGCCTCTTCTCTATACTACAAATTCATTTCATTTCTCAAATCTAAACTTAACCAACCACAAAACCTAGCTAATTCCAGTGTGTAATGATTTACTTGTACCTAAACTAGTCAACAGCTAAACAGATAGCTGAATCAAGGTAAGCTGGGCAGGGAAGGGAGGAAGAGGGAGATGGAGGTGGGCCAGCTGTAGGGAATCAGGAAGGGGTTTTCTCCCCTACCGCCCCTATTTGGCTGCGCTGGGTGGGTGTCGCACTCCCAAGCCATGTGAACAGGCCCTGCAAACAGATGTGTTCTTTAAGGGCATGCCATAGTTTGCGCAAGAGTGGGTACAGGTGAGGAGTAACCAGGAGGGTAACAGACCCCTAGGGCGAGAGGGGACCACTTTCCGGGGATCCAGGGGTGAGGGTAGCTCCTCCTGGGGGCAAAGTTCCCTTGGGGGAGGGGCTGCTGGCAGACTCTTCAGATCAAGTGCAGGGCTAGCCAAACCTGCACAGAACAGCTGAGTGGCTGTTAAAAAAACTGTGGGAGATTCAAATCCCTGCCAGTCAGGCTTGAACATTGAAGAAGGCATAGGTGTGTGTCAGCATACATGAGCCCTTGGCTCCTCCCAACCACATCAAGCAGAGCAAGGAGCAAGGAGCCAACAGCTGAATCAAGATAAGCTGGGCAAGGCAGGGAGAAAGAGGGAGGAGCCAGGCCAGCTGGACCAGCTATAGGGAATCAGAAAGGGGTTTTCCTCCCCTTCCACCCCTATTTGGCCATGCCAGATGGGAGCCATGTGAACAGGCCCTGCAAACAGGCGTGCTCTTTAGGGATGCGCCAAGTTTGCACGGGAGTTTCCACAGGAGGTGAGCAGCTGGGGCCTGAGACTCCGCGTGTCAGAGTCAACAGCTTTGGACAGAGTCTCCAGAGTCTTTAGGTGAGTGCACATGAGGGAGTGTTAATGGGGATGGTGACTCGGAGTGCAGCCAGGGACCCTGTCCCAATGCTGCTTCCTGCTCAGGGCTCCTCTGAGGCCTCCACCCAGACAGAGCTTTTGGGTAGGTCAGTGGCACCCAGGTCCCCTGCCTGAAGGGATGCTTGGCGGGTCCTTAGGAGCCTGGGGCAGTGGGATGGGCACATGTGGACCTGTCCCACATGTGCCCAGACTCAGGCCCTGGAGGGGCAGGTGAGAAAACTCCAGACAGAAGTTAGTAGACTGCGTGGGATCAGAGCCATTGAGGATGAGATTGATGGGTACTTCCACCCTTTTCAGGATCACTTAAATGGCAAGATGGCAACACAAGAGGGACCTGACACCGGCAGATGGAAAGCAGTCACCTCTAGTTCTAGACAATGCAGAATTAGACCTTGCATTGCTGAAACAACTCCTCCAGTGCAGCTGGGGAACTGATTGGGGGCCCTGGCATTGCTGGAAATGAGTGCAGCTACAGAAAGTGCAGCAATGGAGGTCACACCCACAACTACCACCAAGCAGGCTTTGAGGCAGCAGAGCAACCGGAGGAGAAGATGTCAGGTAATCATAGTAGGCGACTTCCTGCTCAGAGTGGGAGGGACATCCCTCAAAGTGCCATGCTCCTTATCCTTAACAAATGACATGTCCAGGAGCAATCCAGACTGTGCCATGAGTGACTACAAGGCTCTGGGAGCTGGGCTTAATGGATCAGGGGCTCAGATAGTGTTTTGTTTTTTGGGGGGGGTTGTTTTTTTTCTTCCTCTGTCCTCCCAGTTGCAGGCCATGGTCCAAGGAGGCAAGAATGCATTGATGAGGTGAACTGGCATCTCCAGCAGTGGTGCCACCAAGAAGGCTTTGGCTCCTATGACCACGATGCCCACTTCAAGGACAGAGGACTCCTGGGGAAAGATGGCATCCACCTCATGCGGAAAACTAAGTCCCTTTTCTTGGCCAGGATGGCCGATCTCTTAGATAGGGCTTTAAACTAAGATCGCAGGCAGATGTGGAAATGCTAACTGGAGCCTACCTGGGGATCAATATACAGGAAAGCTCCATTGACAATGCAGCCAAGCAAGCCACTCTTATGGGAGCTGAGAAAACAGCTCCCCTTCAATGCAACAGGTGGCCAGTGACCTTGGTAGGACTTAGTTGCCTGTACACCAATGCCAGAAGCATAGGGAACAAGCAGGAGGAACTAGTCCTCTTGCTTTCCACTGGGGACTACAATCTAGTAGGGTTCACAGAGACCTGCTGGGACTCCTCTCCTGACTGGAGCATAGCCATAAATAGCTACGTCCTTCACAGAAGGGATTGGGTAGGAAAGAGAAGTGTGGATGTTGCCCTCTATGTGAAGGTGCAGTACATCTCCCTACAGGTTGATGTTGGTACCAAAGAAGAACAGCTTGAAACCCTCTGGGTCAAGCTCTGGGGGAGGTATGGCAAGAGAGACCTGGCTGTAGGTGTATACTACAGGCTGCCTAACCAAGGGGAGGAACTTGATGTAGTGTTTGCTCGTGAATTAACGTAAGCCACGTGTGCACAGGACACGGTTGTCATTTTTTTTTGACTCTGGAGATGCACAGGCCAACTAAAGGCAATGCAGTTCTTGACCTGGTCCTGGCTAAAGGGGATGACCTGGTGACCAACTTAAACATAGAGGGCAGCCTAGACGATAGTGACCATGAAATCATTATGTTTATGGTCTGTTGCAGGGCTGACAAAACAGATACCAAGCATGAAGTCTTAGACTTCAAAAATGCAAATTTTGATAAGCTCGGGTCACTAGTAGAGAATGCCCTGAGAGCCCAAGGACCACAAGTAAAAGAAGCACAAAAATAGTCGTTCCTTAAGGATACAATCCTTAAGGCTCAGAGAAAATCCATTCCCTTATGAAGAAAAAGTAGCAGAAGGGTCAAAAACCCTCTTGGCTAAGAAGGGAAATTGCAGCCCTCCTACAGAAAAAGAAAGAGGTGTACAAACAATGGAAGCTTGAGACAGCCTCTAGGGAAGACTACTCGACAATGGCCCGCACTTGTAGAAAACAGATTAGGCAAGCTAAGGCGGAAACTGAAATAAAACTAGCTACAAGAACCAAGGACAATAAGAAGTCCTTCTTTAGCTACATGGGAAGTAAAAGGAAAACTAATGGGAGTGTGGGGCCACTGCTCGATGCCTCAAGATACCTGGTCACTACCACTCAGAAAAAAACAGAACTCCTAAATGTCTACTTTGCTTTGGTCTTTCACAAGACCAGGGGGAACAACATGCCAAGTAGGGCACAGAACGAGCAGAGTGGGATTGACACCATTGCCATAGAACTGGTGTATGATCAGTTAAAGAAATTAGAAGTATATAAATTAGCAGGACTGGATGAGCTCCACCCATGAGTGCTGCAAGAGTTGGCTGAAGTAATTGCAGAGCTTCTGGCAAATGTCTTTCAAAAATCATGGGCCTCTGGAGGAATCCCAGAGGACTGGAAGATGGCCAGTGTTGTGCCCATCTTCAAGAAGAGGAAGAGTGAAGACCCAGGAAAGTACAGGCTAATTAGCTTAATTTCTATTCCAGGGAAAATTATAGAAACATTCATCAAACAAACTATATGTGACAAACTTGCAGAAGGCATGATACTGAATGACAGCCAGCATAGCTTCATCACAGGCTGATCTTGTCTGAACAGCCTCATTTCTTTCTGTGATCAGGGGACCTGTCACCTGGGTGAGAGAAAAGTGAGAGAAAACATCATATACTTCTACTTCTAGAAAGCCTTTGACCTGGTATCCCACAAGGTACTGATCAGAAAACTGGAACATAGCGGGCTCAACTGCGGGACCATTAAGTTAGTGGAAAGCTGGTTGTGGGGTAGGACAGAGTCCAAATGAATGAATCAGTGTCGTCCTGGCAAGATGTGGGCAGTGGCATACCCCAGGGGTCAGTACTTGGCCCAGTGCTGTTCAATATCTTCATCAACATCCTGGATGAGGGGGTGAAAAGCCCATTAGCCAAGTTCGTGGACAGCACCGAGATATGGGGTTTTGCAGGCACACCCGCAGATACAAGAAGACCTAGACAGGCTGGCATGTTGTGCAGAACAGAACCAGATGAGGTTCAACATAGAGAACTGCAAAGTGTTGCATCTGGGAAGGAAGAACCCCCAGCACACCTACAAGCTGGGCATTGCTAATCTGACCAGCACTATAAATGAAAGGGATTTGGGGGTACCAATAGACCTCAGCATAAATATGAGGTGGCAGTGCAATGCAGTAGCTGCTAGGGCCAATAAAACTCTGGCATGCGTCTATCAATCCATCTCCAGTAAATCCAAAGAAGTGATTCTCCCACTTTACTCAACATTGGTGCAGCTGCAGCTGGAGTATTGCATCCAGTTCTGGGTGCTGCACTTCAACAAGGATGTGCTAAAGCATGAGAGGGTCCAGAGAAGGGCTGCCACATGATCAGGGATTTGTTTGGCAAACCATATGAGGAGAAGCTGAGGGACCTGGGACTCTTGGACTCTTCAGCCTAAAGAAAAGAAGGCTGAGAGGGGACCTGATTGCGACTTACTGCTATATCAGAGGCGTACATCAGGGGCTCAGTGAACAACTGTTCACCAGTGTGCCTTGAGGGAAAACTAGAAACAACGGCCACAAGCTCCTGGAAGATGGTTTCAGGCTGAACATTAGAAAAAACTTCTTTACAGTTAGGGTGTCCAGACTATGGAACAAGCTCCCCCTACAGGTGACGCAATCATCTATGCTAGAGGTCTTCAAGAGGATACTGGACACTCACTTGGCTAGGGTCTTCTGACCCCAGATGTCTCTCCTGCTCATGCAGGGGCTGGATCCAATGATCCTTTGGGGTCCCTTCCAGCCCTATAATTCTATGATATACATGAGATATGCAGAAATATAACACAGACAAATGAAGTCCCTCAGCTTCTGCAACAAATGGAATTTCACAAAGCAAAATTGTCTAGAGGGTCTAAATAAAGATGCGCAAATTACTAATTAGAATGAGTTGGTACATATAGGTTAAAAGAAGCGAGAGCAAGTAAAAGACATGGGTAAAAAGAGAGAAGTGTGTTCCAAAAAGAAATGAGGAGTACTGGGAATCTGCATTTTCTATGGAGAACTTTTGGGCTCTGGATTTTGAACTGCATCATCTGAGCTTCAATCCTAGTAGAACTAATGAAGAGCTTTGTTTGGGAGTTGGACTACACTCTTTCAGTCCCATCCAATAATAACTATCTGAACTCAAACATTGCCATAGCATAATATTTCTAATTATCTGAGCACCATGCGCATGTCATTGGCTATCTGTACAGAATGAAGAGCTGTTGCTTAGGAGTTTTCAATTCACCTGATATAGCTATCATATCGTCACAATAGACAGGAAAGAAAGTAGGTACTGCCATTGTATGGACTGTTGCAGATTTATTTTGATTGAACACTTATGTCAAAAAAGGCCGGAGTGAATAAAAATCTATGATTTAACAAAAATCATATTTTTGTATTTAAATCAGATTTTTTATTTCGTTGAATTTTTTTTTGTTAAGATGCTTTAAAATAAACCTATGTAGTTTTAATTTAAGGTAAGTTAAAGCTCAAAGATATGATCATGGAATAAGGATTGTAACTTCTAATTATATACTAGTTGAGATAATATATTCCTGTAACCTTTTTGGAAAAGTTTTATAAATAGGTCATAACAGGCCATGGATTATATTAGGGACCCAATCTTATAGGCTAGGGACAGACATTACATATAAACCAATTTAAGTGATCAGAAACCAGTTTAAACCTGTAACAGAACAGATGTTCAGTGCACATAAACCAGTTTGAAAATGGCTGAAACTGGTTTGAGATAAACCTGGTTGAGTGTTGTATCAGACTTAACTGATCTGGGTAAAACTGGTCTAGGCAATGCCTGTCCCAGACCCCTTGCTGGTTTAAGTTACACCAGATACCTCCAGCATCCCAGCAAGCTCTCTGGGCTAGGCAGGGCTCTCTGCTCCACAGCAAAGCTGGCCCCTCACCTCTGCTCCCTGACTGGAACTCTGGCAGAGACTGCAGCCTGCTCTCCCCCTCCCCCTCACCACTCTGAGCTAAGCAGGAATTCCTCCCCTCACCTCTGCTTTACTGAGAGCTCTCTGTGTATTAGCTAGCAGACCATATACTGGCCACGGTCCATGCTGTAGCATATGGGATGTCCCTCTGTTGTTTTCTTAATGAGTCTGGGATGATAAACACTGTTATTAATCCCCTGCTGAGCTAATCAGAGCATCCTGCCAGGGTCTGGCCACACCCACCACAGTTTAGTGCTATGGAAGGGAAGGCTTCTTTAGTGCCCCCAGCTTCTAGCCTGAGCCATTGCGGGTATGTGCCTGCATGGCTGGGATGTCTATACATTTACAAACTGATTTAGCCTAACCAGATTAGACTAACCTGCAAAGATTGAACTGATTTAGGCTCAAGCTTTTTGAATGTCTGTCCCTAGCTGTGAGTTTCCCAGAGGCTCCTTTATAGATTAATAAAGATCAAAGAAAGCTACTCTATCCAAAGGGACTTGGTGCTCAGTCTAGAAGATCCTATTGAAGTCTCAAATTGTTGATTTGTGTCTCCAGAGATAACATCCTTGTTAACAACAGTATATGGAGATGAGAGATAACAGACCTGATTACATTCCCGTCAGCCCTATTGTCTCTGCAAATTTGTGTACACAGAGTCAAGCCCTTATGTTTCTCTAAATTGGAAAATTTCAGTAAGTTAAATGAGAGGATATCAAACAACAAGAACAAACTTTTTGTAGAAAACAATGATTAAATAGAGGCTTCCTGGCCAGGCATTAAATCATAATTTAAATCATGATTTCAATCGATTTGATTTAAATCAAATCTACCCTGAAAGGCTGAACTCTTTTAAAACATTCAATCCCAGTAGAGCACTTGATGCTTTAATAGGGATTATCATCAAAGGTCATCATGCTTTAATGTCAGGAGCCTGTGCTGGGAATTGAGAATTTACCAACACATTCTTTGGCCTTTTTCCTGGCTCTGAAAATCTGGTCTGAAATGATGACAAGAGGAAACCAGACATCCCCAGCCCCATGGCTCCTTCCTACCAAACCTCAGATGTGTGAACTTCAGCTTCTTGCTGCTTTCCATTTATACATCCCCAAAGTGTTGCTTTTGTGCTTACCTTATTCCTCTGATCTCTGTTCTATTTTTCTGTTTGAACTTTCTGCCTAACAAGAACTATGTTTATTCAGCCAGGACTATTTTTACCATTGCAATTCTTCATTCTAGAGCAGTGGGGGACAACCTTTTTGGCAGGTGTGGCACAAATTAGGTCCAAATCTTCATCAGTGTATCATAGTATCATAGTAGTTAGAGTCGGAAGGGACCTGGGCAGGTCATCTAGTCCGACCCCCTGCCTTGGCAGGAAAGAGCACCGGGGTCAGATGAC
>JAGPOW010002761.1:145265-157841 GCA_030014935.1 Caiman crocodilus | reverse complement strand
CCACCGTTAAGTCCCTTTCCCCTTGCTTGCCTTTTACTCTAACCCAGAGCACCTCAGAGCGCCCTCCCTTGCTAATTGACCAGGAGGTGTATTCCTCCTCAAATATTGCTGGTTCCTTCTCCCTAGATGAAGAACCCTGCACTTGTCTACATTGAATTCCATCCTATTCTCATCCACCCACCTCTGTAACCTGTCCAAATCTAGCTGGATTCTGTCCTTCCCCTCCAGCATGCCTACCTCACCCCACATCTTGGTGTTGTCAGCGAATTTGGACACACCACATGTCCAGATCACTGATAAAGATGTTGAACAGTACAGGCCCCAGGACCGAGCCCTGCGGGACTGCACTGCCCACATCCCTCCAAGTCAAAAATGACTGTCCACCACCACTGTCTGGGTGTGACCATCTAGCCAATTTGCCACCCATCTGACTGTGTAGGCATCGATGCCGCAGTCACCTAGTTTTTTTGAGAGAATGTGGTGAGAAACAGTGTCAAAGGCCTTCTTAAAGTCTAGAAAGACAACATCCACCTCAACGCCCTCATCCAGGGGCCTTGTGACCTGATCATAAAAGGAAATTGGGTTAATCAGGTAGGATTTGCCTTCAGTGAACCCGTGTTGGTTGCCCCTGAGCATTACATCCCTGCTGGGCCCTTGCAGATGTGCTCCTTGATAATTTTCTCAAAGGTCTTTGTGACAGGGACTCTAGCAGGAGCCATGTTACTTGGGCTAACGTTGGGAGGAGTGACCTCCAATTGCACCCGGTCAGGTGGAGATGAGCAGTTGGAGGATTAGCCCATGAAAACTGGAATAAAACCAGCAATGGGACATTTACAAGGTGCCTTTGGGCACCAGAGGAGAAACTAGGGGCTAACTAAGACCCTAGAGAGAGAGTCAAATGAGAAAAGTCTTGTCTGCAGCTGGAAAGGACTTCAGGGACACTGGACTACCTGAAGATTCAACAGGTTAGATTCCCGACGAACGCTGCTGTGGTGAGTCTGGAGGGATACAGAGGCAGTGGGAACAGGTTCTGCAGAAGAGCAAGAACAAGAAGAACTTTGGAACAGTGCAAGGGGAAATAGTGCCCAGGTAAGGTCTGACCCCACAGGGACAATGACTGTTTAGAAAATAAACAGAAGAATCGGGTGGGAGTTGCAGGGAGCCACTCCCGACACAAACCACTGGCAGAGACGGAAAGACACAGGGATTGTGTAATGCTAATAAGGCAATTAGCAGTTTTGATTAGTTTAAACAAAGTTTTAATAAAAGTTTCAACTTGAGATTTTTCTTTCTATTGCAAATCAACTGTCTTTGCCAGCGGAGTATTCGGCAAGGCTACTGTTACCAGACCTTTTACTTTGAAGAAAATAAATCTTTAATTTGAGCATGTAACATCTGGGTGGTATTCATTGATCACAGGTTTTAACAACTTATTGATATCCTTCCTTTTCTTATTAAATCCAAGTCATGGCAGGAAAGTACAAGAAGAACAAGTAAATCACTCAGCACATTCACAGTTTTCCCAAGGACCGAGGTTAGACTAACTGGCCTATAGTTACCCAGGTCCTCCTTTCTCTCCTTCTTGTAAATGGGGACCACATCAGCCCTTTTCCAATCCTCTGGTACCTGGCCAGAGCCCCACAATCACTCATAGTCCCTTGAGCAGGAAAAGCCCGTGACAGTGCAGGCAGTGTGGGGGTTTACACCCCTCCCTAGTCAGAGCATCCTGCCAGGGCCTGGCCACGCCTCCCTACCAAGCTTAACACTGTGGAAGGGAAGGGAGGCATGCTCTAGTGCTGTCTGACTTCTAGCCTGAGCCACTGCAGGCACATGGCTGCATTTCTTCAGGCCAAGGAGAATGTCTGTGCAGTTGCATACCAGTTCAACCTACGCAGGTTAGGCTAACCTGCAAAGATTGAATCAATTCAGGCTCAGACTTTTTGACTGTCTGTCCCTAGCCCAAGAGTCCCATCTCATAGGGTCGCAGTAGCTTAGAAGGGAACCCACTCAAGCTAATATTCAGCCTTAAGTCAGGATGGATATGCCCAAAGGTGTAATGGTGTCAGGGGATTTGTTGGCAGGAACAGCAGGTGTTCTTGCTTTCTCCATGCTTCAGCCCTCATGGAGAACCCAGAGAGGGACATCTGAAGGATCTGGGAAAAGATGAGCATGCCACAGAATGCCCTCATGCCACAATTCCCTTTTCTCGTTCCACTTTTCTGGCAGATCAAGAACATTTAAATGTATGTGAAAAACTGATGTCACAGAGCTGGGAATCAAGCCACAGTTCTCCTGAGCTATTTCCACTCTCTAGCATGAGAGACACAGGTGAGTTGCTTCTGTAATTAGTTCTGTTTGTGAAAGGGGTAATTTACACTCAGTGGTTCAGTTAATGATGATTCAATTCCCCTTGTCAGTAGCAGTAGTAATTATAATAAAAGGCTTTCCCCACCTGTCTGTTTGTATCTAGATTGTCAGATTTAGATTGCTAGTTCTTTGAAAAAGGACCAATTTTTGTTATGTTCTTTTACAGGGACTAACAAGGTCTTGCCCAATAGCTGAGGCTTTGAGGTACAACCATAACATAAGCAATGATGGAATTAATTACATTTATATTTAGTGAGTGAAAATGGTTTTGGCAGAGAACATAATTTGATGTGTCTTTTTGCTGGCTCAAGCATGACTTTTTGTACAGTGTCTCTGCAAAACTTAAGTTAAGCTGAAAGATATCTTATGTCTGTTATCATTTTTGTGTCCCTTGTGCTTTGAAATTTTTTTTTCTGGGAGTTCTGACAAGTATTTGCTCTGAGTAAGCATGTGGCTGCCTCTAAAAGGATGCAGCAAGAAGGTTTGTATTGAAAGCTTCATGCAAAGTTAACAAAGGTGGCCTTTGTTACTCTCCCCTCCACATTCCTGAGCAATCAATCCACAGTGCGTGCCACTACCGGGAAACTGCATCACTCAACCATGAAGTGGGGACCAGATGCAAACTCTGTAAACAAAGCCAACTTAATTAATTCTGTTTATGCTAGGGCTGAATTTGGCCCTTTCATTGTAAATACAGTGTGCTGTGTTAATGGCTAGACACCCAAGGAGCCAACCCACAAGAGTTCTCTCAGCTAGTGGTTGGAGTAGGTAAGCATTTCCATGTGTTACATCAGTGAAGATAAAAACTGGGAATTCATAGGGCCTATGCTGCAGTTCTGCTAGCTGAAGGAGAGAGGCCTTCCCTGGCCCTCTAGCCCAGCAGAGGTTATGATAAGCTTGCCTCAACCAAAAGTCATTTTGGATTTCTCTTACCTACCTGCTGAAATGGGAGAAGCTGTGGTTTGGATTAGAGAATGGCAAACAAGCTCACCTGCTAGAGCAAGATCTGAAAAGAGTGAATCAGAGGCTGCTGTCTGCAAGAGTTTTTCTGATTTTTCAGAAAGAAGGTTTTTTTGCCCTTCTAAAAAAATGTTATCTGCCAAATCCATCCCCAGGAAAACATTTGGGATTAAGTCCTCAGCTAAGCAATGTATGCCTTTGAAATCAAGAGAGCTACACTGATTTGCTCCAAATGACATTTTGGTTCAGGGTTGTGAGGTCCCTTGGCTGTTTCTCCTGCAAGCCTAGGCATATCTGCAGGCTGCCCTGACTCTGAGGACTCTACAGTTGATAAAGGGTTATTTTTAATGTCTGGGTTTTGCATTTGCTTCAGTAAGATATATAACAGTGTGTTTATCAGGATGCTAACATCCTTCGCTTATTAAAGCCATTCTGAAAAAGTATGCTGTGGATTTCCACGTCCCTCCTCACTCAGAATCCTTTAAAGTGCTGACTGTGGCAGAAAGCCACCTTTTTTTCTCCCAGAAAAACTCTGCTATGTGACAATTGTGATTAGGATGGGCCCAGCAGAGAGACACATCCTTACCCTATCTCTTTAGGTAACCTGAGCTGGATACATTCCTGAGGGAAGGGGGAAACCTGCTCCCTCTGCCTACATAACTGGTATCACATACCTGGGTGAGGGGCTTCCTTCCTGGCAGCTAGTCATGTATTTCATATTGGTTGGCTGACAGCCAACAGGTGCTGACCTCCATTGGACCAGGTAAATGAGGTCACAAGGGCTATGAGGAGAGCAGCGGCTATGAGAGATACTCAGGAACAAAGAGGAGCTGGACCATCTGAAACTGGCTCTGTCCATGATCAAGGAACTGCCTGCCTCCAGAGGGAATCTCCACCTGCCTCTGGATGATATTTGTGAGTAACCTACCTGAGATCTAACTAGACATAGAGTTTGCAGTAACTCAGGTGCAAGATCAAAGGCTACCCCAGCCACAGGAGTTTTCTCTATGGGATTTCTCTGATGTTGCTCTACCCCTATTCTAACCCTCCCCTCTGTAACCAATAAAGTTCTCCTTTGTGACAGGTGTAGGAGACTTATTGAAGGGTTGGTTTAATTATGTCTAGGAGGCCCCTTGGGTCTGTGGACTAAGGGAGACTATCCTTTTTGACCCCCGACTTGGGGAAGTGCCCCAAGTTCTTGTACTGGGTCAAGTACCCATAGGACCATTAGGCCTGTGTTTCCCCAAGGATACAGTCCCTTCTCAGGGTGGTGGCATCACATTACCCCCTGAACTCTGCGGTGGGGCTCGAAACGGCTTAGGCACCCCTGGAGAGACATGTGGAGTCCGGAAGGTGGACGGGCGTGGTGAGGTGGGAGGCTCAATGCAGGAGTGCCCCGTACTGGCCCGCCACACTGACAGTGCATGCCTGTGGAAAGATGACTTCTGTAGCCACTGTGGGAAGCAGGAGCTAGTTTATATTTCGAAACTATGTTCAGTCACCTCAGGGAACTGTCACAAGAATCTGCATGGTCTGGGCATGCAGATTCAGTGGTTCTGACTGGATTCTGGCTTTCAGGCAGGTGACCGTGATTGTTTAGTATTTTTTATATGTTTCACATCCTCCTTTTCAGCTTCTGTGAATTGTATGGTTCTAGTGACACTACACAGCATTTTTAATATGCTCATCATCTGCCTGACCGCTACAGGACTAGCGATAGGCACATTTCTTTATGCTGTTGAAAATATTCTCTCTCATTGGTGGAGCTATCTGAGCCAAAGTGTAGCCTTGGTTATTCTGGAGTCTCTCTTCTGGATTCAGTGGAGTTGTCCTGTCACTCTTGGGCTTCTGCATCATACTGAGGAAGGGAACAGCTCAAGTGGCAGGGTGGCCATTTCTGAAGAATGAATAGTGCACAGATAAAAACAGCTTAAAAAGACAAGCACAATGCAGAGTTAAGTAAGGATGCCCAGATGGTAACTGGCTTATGCTGAGATAGTAACTGGCTTATAACTATGATAATTTGGGCCCGAGCCTCTGCTCTGCCACAGACTTTTTGGATGATTAAGGATTGTACGGGTAAAGACTGTTAAGTGCGATAGTAATGCCTACAGGCAGAAACTCAAGCCAAATACTACCAGTGTTAGCAACAGTATTTATCAACTGTTTGGCACCCCTGGTAAAAGAACAGCATTATGCCTGATCAAGGCAAACTGCATTCTGCTCTGGAAAACAAACTATTACCTAGATTCAACTCGGCTCTTATTAAAAGGGCTGAGTTTGGTCCCAAACTCCTACAGACATTAATAAACTGTAGGAAATACCAAGTAGGCTCAGACATTTACCTGCCTATGGATTTTAAGGCCTACAATTGCAAGACTGGCTAGTAATTCTTAGTGTGTCAATAACCATTGCTGAGTGTCTCCCAGAATGATATTCTGGGATGAATACATAAATGTCCTAGTTGGTTCCAGGGCCAGTGTAATGCAGAAGGTCCAACAAGACATTCACAGTGGTCCCTCCTAGGAATTTTTCCAGCTGTGACTCTTCAGAGGTGCCTGATTTCACTAGCACACGCTTAGTGCTTTATGAAAATGAGGACCCTTTAGGATTTTTTAAATTGGATACTTAGAATTTAAGACACCCAGAATCATTAGCCACTCGTTAAAAAACTGGGTCTTCAACAGATTTCAGACAGACTCCTTACCTCAGTATTGCCAACTTCCTGATTTTTGATAGTGTTCTTAAAGTCTATGCTTCGGGAACATGAAAACCTAGCTCTTATTTATTTCTATAATATAAGAAAAATATCATATCTTTCATTTTTATATTTATTTTTATATTTAAGAAAGAGCTAAGTTTTTCATATTTCTTATAGTTTCATAGTTGGTAGGGTTAGAAGGGACCTGAGCAGTTCATCAAGTCTGACCCCTGCCATGGCAGGAAAGAGTACTGGGGTCAAATGATCCCGGCAATTTGTTCATCCAGCGTCCTTTTAAAGACCCCCAGGGTAGGAGCCAGCACTACTTCTCTTGGAAGTTGGTTCCAGATCCTAGCTGTCCTGACAGTGAAGTAGCGCCTCCTGATATCTAGCCTGAATCTACCCTCTGCCAGCTTGTGACAGGTATTTCTTGTCACTCTTAGTAGTGCTCGGGGGAACAAGGACTCTCCCAATGCCTGCTGGTCCCCTGTGACTAGTTTGTAACAGGCCACTAGATCCCCCTCAGCCTTCTCTTGTGGAGGCTGAACAGGTTCAGGTCCCTTAGCCTCTCTTCGTAGGGCCTGCCCTGCTGTCCCCTGATCATGCGGGTGGCCCTCCTCTGGACCTTCTCCAAGTTGTCCACATCCCTCATGAAGTACGGCGCCCAGAACTGGACACAGTACTCCAACTGTGGCCTGACCAGTGTCGAGGAGAGGGGGAGGATCACCTCCTTGGGCCTGCTTGAAATGCATCTGTGGATGCATGTCAAGGTATGGTTGGCCTTCCTGACCATGTCCCCACACTGTCGGCCTATGTTCATTTTGGCATCAATAATGATTCCAAGATCCTTTTCTGCCTCTGCAGTGATGAGAAGGGAGTTCCCCAGCCTGTAGGTGTGCTGCTGGTTCTTCCTCCCCAGGTGCAATACCTTGTACTTGTCAGTGTTGAAACCCATCCTGTTCTCATCCGTCTACCCCTGTAACCTGCCTAGGTCCAATTGCACCCTATTCCTCCCTCCTAGCATGCCCACATCCCCCCACATCTTAGTGTCATCTATGGATTTGAACAGGGTGCTTTTTACGCCCTCATCCAAGTTGTTGATAAAGATGTTGAACAGTGCAGGCCCAAGGACTGAGCCCTGTACAACCCCACTGCCCACATCCCTCCAGGTCGAAAATGACCTGTCCGCCATCACTCTCTGGGTGCTGCCCTTCCAGCCAAATAGAGACCCATCTGGCTGTATATGTATCGATGCCACTAAGGATTTGGTGACCTGGTCATAGAAGGCCACCAGGTTGGTCTGACAGGACCTGCCTCTAATGAACCCATGTTGGTTGCCCCTAAGCATAACCTCCCATGCTGGCCCCTCACGAATATGCACCAGGATTATTCTCTTAAAAAGCTTACCCAGGACCAATGTAAGACTAACTGGCCTATAGTTTCCTGGGTCCTCCTTCTTCCCTTTTTTGAAAGTGGGAACCACACTGTCCATTTTCCAGTCCTCTGGCACAATGCCAGAGCACCATGAGTACTCATAAAGCCGTGTCAGGAGTCCTGTGACGACCTCTGCTAATTCCCTGCATGCTCTGGGGTGTAGATCATCAGGACCTGCTGATTTAAATACGTCCAGTCCCTCCAGAAGTTCCCTGACTAGGTCCTCACTGACCCTAGGCCTAGGTGTGCCTCCCCTGGGGCCGACGGGAGTCCCGGTGGTGGGGTGACCCATTCCCTGATCAGAAAAATGGAGGCAAAGAAATGGTTAAATAGGTTAGCTTTGCTGTCTTGTGCAATGATCACAATTTATTTCCTAGCATGTCCTGAAGAGGCCCCACAGTACCCGGCATCTTCTTTTTAACCCCTATGTATTTAGAAAAGGATTTCTTGTTGTCCTTGATCTAAGTAGCTAGTCCCAGTTCCATCTCTGCCTTGGCCTTCCTGCCACCCCCCTACAGCCCAAGCAACAGAGGTATAATCCTCCCTGGTGATGGGCCCTCCCTTCCATTGGGTGTATACCTCCTTTTTAGCTAGGAAATGTTCCTGGATGTGTTCCACGAACACCCCGGCCCTGCTGGGCATCCCCTGCAGGCTGGGGAGCAGAGGGACGCCAGCTGCCTCATGGGCTCTGGGCTCTGTCTGGGCAGAGGCCTTAGACAAGCCCCGGGCAGGCAGTGCCATCCGGGCAGGGGCCCTAGCAGCACTCAGCGTTAACATCATTTTATAAATTGCTATTTGGGGGATCGGCTGTTGTTGCCCCTGCTGCTGGCTCTGCAGCAACAGCAGATCCCCCAAAGGTAAGTGGGGCAGAGGGAGTCAGAACAGCTGAACCAGATCCGGAGGGGAAGCTCCCTGGATCCCTTTTAGTTGAGCTGGTAGGGAGCCACACCGCATGAACAGAGCATGCAAACAGGTGCACTTTCTAGGCACACCAGTGTTTGCGCCAGTGTTCATGCAGGTGAATGAGCATGAGGGGCCAGGAGGGAGACTCCAGCAAGGGTAAGGCAAAGGCACCACACAAAGATATAAATAAATAGCAACTGACCCAAATCAGTTAAGTCTGATAGTACATTCAAACAGGTTCATCTTAAACTAGTTTTAGCTAGTTTGAAACTGGTTTATGCACTCTGAACTTCTGTTCTGTTACAGGTTTAAACCAGCTTCTGTTTACCGTCATGGAACGGGGTCCCTAAAGAACAGCCATGATCTCCCAAGGCCCCTTACTGTGCCAAGTTAGCCCAATGGGCACCCTTGATTCTCACCTGCCAGGTCTTTGATGGAAAATATATAGTAAGGAGGCTGCCTTTACGTCCTCTTGGACACGGTTTGCTGTACTCTCTGACCCTGTGGGCTCCCAGACCCCTTGTGGATCCCATTTTATTATGGGTTTTTTGGGGCACCCTAGCCTTATGGGCTGTATGTGTGGCTCCAACCGTCCCTTTACCATGCTCCAAGCCTTGCTGGTGGTACTGACATTGTTTGATCTGGGCCCTGTTATATTTTGGCCCCCTTGTCCTCCCTGGACCTTCCACAGCCATGTCTCGCTCTGCGTCTTGTGGGCATTTGGACTCTCAGCAGCCCTGTCTCGCTCAGCGCCTCCCTGGCGCTTGGGCTCTCAGCGGCCTCGCAAGGTGCTTTGCCCCTCTGGCGCTGGAGTCTGTTTGCCCCAAATGCTGTGCCCTTTCTGGCACTGGGTGCTCCCTGCTGCCATGTGTCCCCTATGAGGTCTCCTCCATTCCCTAATAGCCTCACCCAAGCCACAGGTGTTATACAGCAATTAACAAAACACAAGCCCCTGGGCTGTAACATAAATTCAAACTGCTTGGCTATAACCTCAGACAAACCCTACCAGGGAATGCTCCGTCCCATCCCTTAACAGTACTGGAAGCTGCTCCTGCAGACAGACCTCTCCCCTTTGCTTGCTCTGGGAGAGCTCTTTGGCTGCTGGCAGGGTACTGCCCTCCCTGGGCCCGGTCCTGGGGTCTATATGGGACCAGAGCCTTGCCCTTTCCGGTCAGCTTACCATGTGCAGGTGCCAGCTAATTTACCCTCTGGCTTGTTGGCCTGGTAACTTGCGCCTGGGCTTCTCTCTCTCTCTCTGGGTCTCTTCCCAGGCAGCCTCCACCCCTCTAGGAGCAGGGCACCTTTGTGCCCTGTGACACATCTCCCCGCTTAAGCCCCGACTCACCGGGAAAGGCAAGGTCTTCACTTGGTGCCGTCCCATGCTCTTTGTCTTAGGCTCCTGATGCCCTTGCTCTGGCCACCCGACAACTCTGAAACATGGAGGCAGAGGTTTTCAGGCACCCCCTGCTCGCCTTTTTCCCCAAGGTCGCCTTTGTCCCCTGCGACACTTACTTAACCCAGTTTATGTGTAACTTCTGTCCCTGGCTTTTAGGACTAGTATGGATCAAACTGGTTTTTTTTAACTAAATGAATATAATCAGATATCTGATCATGCTGTGATTCTAATGGTCTGTGGCATTCAGGAGGTCAGAATGGATGATCTAATTGTCCTTTCTGGCTTTAAACTCATTGACTATGAATATTAAGGCCTCAAGTTAATTCCTATCTTTCAAGGAGAGATATTCATTCCACATATAGTAAAATACTTCATTCCAGTTTATTTTTAAATACTAAATTTGACCTGCTCCCTTTTCTTCCACCTCCATTTCTAGGTACTGGCTTGTTTATATTGTTTCTATCCTCCCAATCCCAGCTGCCTTAACTCAGGTAGGTAGTTTCCTTGTGTTCAGTGGTTCTGGCAGGATTCTGGCTTCCAGACAAGTATCCTTGATTGATTAGTATTTTGTTATATGTTTCTCATCCTCCTTTTCAGCTTCTGTGAATTGTATTGTTCTATTGACACTACATATCATTTGTAATGTGTTCATCATCTGCCTGACCACTTCAGCATTAGCAATAGGCACATTTCTTTATGCCGTTGAAAATATTCTCTCTCATTGGCTCAGATAACTCCTCCAGCTCCACCAAAAGGAGGCCTTGGTTATATTGGAGTCTCTCTTCTGGATTCAATGGAATTATCATGTCACTGCCTCTTTCTGCCCTCCTATGTTCTTCCCACCCACATTCAAAACAAATGTGTATTTGTCACCAGCTTGTAACACTTTCATCTGATCACTTCTGCTCAGCATTGTTGACAGAGTAGCAGTATTTTTTAAACAGCACAATCACTGTGTTTGCATGCATGCCTGTATAAGACTTTTGGTTCCAGTGCATTCTGGGAATGTGTGGACACCTACCCACAATGCCTTAGCAAGAGGTAGAGAGCTTAGAGGCAATGCTCACAGAGTAGCTGTCAAGCAATGCATGCTGTGATGTCTTATTGAACTGAATTGGGAGGAAAGTGGATCAGACAACCTGGTTACTTGGTTATAGGGCTACATCCATTTTCTATATTGCAGGCAGCATTCTGGACTGTATCAGCATAGTTGTCTAGCAGGAACAAAACACTGTTAGCCATTAGGGCTGTGCAAAACGGCACCATTCCATTTTGACTTGCATTTTGACAGAGCAGCATTTCAATTCAATTTTTTTTTTCGAAACTGCTGTTCTGTATTGTTTCGCTGTTTTGACACTGTTCCGACATTTTGCCCATAGGTTATAATGAGGAAGCTTGAAACAGCCTATAATCTTCTCATTTCTAGCTTGATTTGGATGAAATTTTCAGAAATGGTAGCCCCTTCTGAGGGCATGAAGCCTGCCAAATTTCAAGGAGATAGGTGCAGGGGTTTCTGGGAAACTGCACCTCAGGCTGCAGACAAGTAAAACTCGTGACATGGGTGACACTGTGTGTTAAGGCACAGCAGGGTGAAAACTGCAGGTATGCTAGCCCCTTTTGAGGCTACAAATCCTGCCAGCTGTCAGTGAGCTAGGTGCAGGGCTTCTGGGTTTTGGGGCCCTGCACCTCTGGCTGCTGACAGGCAAAACTCATGACATGGGTGCTTGTGCAACTGGCTGTGTTGTCTTAGGGCACAGGGGGGTGAAAACTGCAGGTCTCCTAGGCCCTGCTGCAGCCACGAAGCCTGCCAGCTGTCAAGGAGACAGATGTAGGGTGAGTCTGGGTTCTGGGGCCCTGCATCTCTAGCTGCTGACAAGCAAAACTGGAACACAAAGCGCAGTAACTGACACCAAGGCAGAAAGCAGGGCAGTTCAAACAATGCTGCCTTTTATGGGGCTTTTCCATCCCTCTCCCAGAGCACTGGGATTGGAAGGGACCTCAGGGAAGAATGACAGTTACTGGCCAGCTACACAGTCAGTAATGAGAGCACTCCCTGCCTCCCCTTCCCCCTTCTTCCCCCTCCCTCTCCTTACTTTAGTTTCTGTTTCCTTGCAGGCAAGCCCAGCTAAAGCTTCCAAACTTAAAATGTTTCAAAATTTTTGAAATGTTTCAACTCGCCTCGTTTCATTTCAAAGCTGTTTTGAAGCTCACTGTTTCATTTTGATTTCGCCATTTTGAGCTTGAAACAAGTTGAAACAGCATTGAAATGAAACTGCCAGCAAAATTTCACACAGCCCTATTAGCCATCCTGGTTAGTAGCCAAGTGTGAATTATGTCATATGTGGATACAAAATATATTTACAGCCATACGTAGCTGGTTGCAGGGACAGTAGCTACATATAAACCAGTTTAAGTAATCAGGAAGTGGTTTAAATCTGTAACAAAATAGTTCAGTATGCATCAACTAGTTTCAAAATGGCTGAAACTGGTTTAAGATAAAACTGGTTGAATGTAGTATAAGATTTAACAGATTTGGGTCAAACTAGTTTATGAAACTTCTCTCCCAGATGCCTTCCTGGTTCAAGGTAAATCAGAGTCCCCCATCATCCCTGCATTTTGCAGCCCTGGGGTTGGCTGGGCTGAGCTGGGCTGGGCTGTCTGCTCCAGACATCAGGGCTGGCCCTTGCCCCTCTGCTCCCTAGCTGGAGCAGTGAGGGCTGGCTCACTGGCCTCACTGGCTGGCTCATTGTCCCCCTGCACTGCCCCCAAACAAACCCCTGCTGGGGTCTGGGGCTAGGGAGGTGGGTTAAGCTTC
>JAGPOW010002761.1:114326-125626 GCA_030014935.1 Caiman crocodilus | reverse complement strand
GTGGCGGGCGAGACAAAGGGGTAAAGGGACGACCTGCAGGAGCTACACACGACCCAGGGGCCAATCGCGGTCACAGTCTGATACTGTAAGATGCTAATGTGTATATACTGCCACAATACCTCACAGGAGTTAGCATTCATGTGCTTTGAATCCTCTTTCCTCTGTATGATCCAGGCTCTCAGGCTGGATTATATTCCCCTCCCCACAGGGGTCCCATGATGCATTACCTCCCCTATTCAAGAGGGGAGACAAAAGGCATAATAGGAGACAGTGCAATGAGGAGAGGTAGTAAGATGCCCAAGCTGCTCTGCTACCACAGCCCCCTTTCGTACTAGAATAACACAATAATTCTGAAGGCTGATTCTATTCTTCCAAAGGTGATGTCATACCTCCCAAGAGTGAAAGACAGTTGGTGCAGGCATCATAACTTACTGATGCAATTGTAGCCTTGTGTAAGCTGTTATGGGTACATTCTGAGCAGATCACAGCCAGGTATGTTTGGTCATGCCAGTAAGAGCTAACCAGTTTTACATTTGCTGCTGGCTTTGGCTAAGGACCCACTGTTCAGGGCCCTCACCTCTGCTGCAGCAGAGCTAGTAGATAGCACCCCGAGGCCACCCTGGGCTTGTTAGCATGCACAATGAGCAAAGTTAAACAAATAAACTATCGTTTAATTCTTCCTCATTCACCACACTATGTCATCTTCCTTGCTGGGAGACTCACTGCATCCCAGGACCCGGATCCTCAGCCTTCGGTGAGTCCTTCCAGGTCTGGGAGGGTGTGAAGAGGTGCCCTCAGGGTGTGGGGCTGTTCAGGCTCCCCCACACCTGTAGTAATGAGGCCCAGCCCTGTTACACCTTGTCATTCAACTCCTGCTCCTGCTCTGAAGTAGACAAGGCTCGTCCCCTGCTGGCCAGTCCTGGAACGGCCTCTCTCCAGCGGTGCCTCGGGCTCCTCTTGATGGCCTGGTACCCCACCCAGCCTCTCTCCAGGGCTTCTCCAATGACCTTGTGCCCCGCACTGGGCACCAAGGGAGCTCTTGTGGAAGCCAAGCCCTTACTGACTCCCATTCCCCAGCCTCACTCCAGGGGTCTTTCCCCTTCCTAGGCCCTGGTCTGGGCACCGGTGCTCTTTTAATTTAATGCTGAGCTACACTGCAAGGCTCTAGCTAACTTAGCCAGGGCTAACTTGAGCAGCCTTGAGCAGCTCTCAGGGTTGAATCTCCATTGCCAACCTGCACACCATGCGGGGCCCTAGCAGCCTCAAGCTGCTCTAAGGGCTGGCTCTCCATGCACTGATCTACATGTTGTTGAGGCTCAGGCAGGGTCATGATGAAGGTCTTCTCTGGAGCTCTTCTCTTCGCCATCCCTTGCAGCACCTGCCCAGTATGCTGAGCATGCTGGGCTTTTATTTACACTGGAGGACTCACTCTGAAGTCCACCGAACCTGCAAAGTGCTTCAATCAGGTCCAAGGGCTCTTTGCCTCCCTCCCCATTGGAGCAGGGGTGGTGAAAGCCCCTCCCAGCTGCTACCTGATTGGTGGAAATGTTCCACCAATCCAAAGTGTCCTTCTCCAAGCCTGTCTTGCTGTGCAAAAGCGGTGAGCCCCGCACATTAGTATAGCCTTCTGGGCTGTGTGCTAAGCCTATGAAGATTCAGGGTAGAGTCCTCCCTGTGCTGTAGAGTGGTACAAAAATGGAGACTGAATCTATCTGTAACTGGCTGGCTAAAAATTTACTTTGGATAAGAGGGTCTCACCTGGCTCCAAGCTGGCTCATGCATCATTTGTTCAAACCACAGGCGTAACTGGGATAAGGGAGAGAGAAAGGGACAACTGCTCCTCTCCAAATCTCTCTTTGATGTCTTACGCTGCTTTATATTATACCAGAGACCAGGTGCCAAAGTAGATTTCTGTGAATATTGTTGTCAAAATGGCATTTTCTATTAGAGACATTTAAACCAGTTTTAGTGCTCCACAATTTTGAAAATAATTTATTTTTAAGGAATCTCCATGTGAAATTAAGAGCCATATGTTAGCTACCTCCATCTATCAAGCTTATGTGCTTTTTTAACATAAATTCTTGCAGCGTACCATAACAACTTTAGACATTTGAATTACCCCCTTCCTTCTTATTATTGTGCTTTCTTGGAGGAGAAATTTGAAGGCAATATGCATGTTCAAAACCTAAACAGGTCTGTTTTTTCAAAACAGGTCGTACTAACAATCTCTATGTGTTCTTACAATTTATTTAGCTGCACATACCCTAAAAAACATTAAAGCAGCCTTCCGTAGTAATGATCTAAACCAGTGACTAAATCTATTGTGATGGGGAAGGAATTTTATTTATTTGCTAGTATTTTATTAAGACAGTTCATTCATACTTTCTTTCACCCACTCACTCAGAAATTCTTACTCATTCCATTCTCCATACACACATCTCTATTTCCTGGTCTCTCCTGCCTTCTCTCTCACATACATATGTCGGTGGTTTTCTTTGAATTGGAAATGGGTTTATATTTGGCATCAAGTGTCACACCCCTCTTAGCCATGGTTGAACACAATTTCAGTATTTTTGTAGACAGTCTAAAACTGTCTAATGAAGAAAGGAACTGGCCTCTCAGTTTATCAGGGACTGATGACATTTTTGCACTGCCTGCCATCAGATTTTTCCCCTGTCAACTGCAGCAATATACTATATACTTTTTCTAGCAAGTGAACAAATATTTTAGAAATATTAGATAATCACTTAGCAGGAACATACATTTGAAGTTTGGATTTAGTTAGAAGACACCACCAATGTATATACAATTATATACAAATTTTCTAGGTCAGTGAACTTATTCCTACTGTTACTCAATTTCCATTGTAGACAAGGCTTCTCTCTCATCTTTTCTCTTTTTCTATATATTCTGAGAAGCTGGCAAATTAGAAATTGTCCACTGAACTGGAAAATGTGTATATAAGTATTTATTCCTTCTTAATTAATAAAAAATTCAAATGTATGTTCCCTCTAAGTGATTATCTAATTTTTCTAAAATATTTATTCACTTGTTAGAAAAAGTATATAGTATATTGCTGCAGTTGACAGGGTTGTGCAAAACAGCAGTGTTCTGCTTTGAATTCCGCTTCAACGTTTTGATGAAACGGTGTTTTGTTTTGAGTTTCATTTAATTTTGAAAGCACTGTTTCATTCTGTTCCATCATGATGTTTTTGCTGTTTCAACGTTTTGCTCATAGGCTATAATGGGGAGGCATAAAACAGCCTATAACTTTGTCATTTCCTGCCTGATTCTGATGAAACTTGCAGGGGTGGTAGCCCCTTCTGTGGGCATAAAGCCTGACACGTTTCAAGGAGATAGGTGCAGGGGCTTCTAGGAAATAGTACCTCAAGCTGCTAACAAGCAAGAGCTAGGAGTAGGAGCAGCGTCTTGTGGTCCAGCAGGCATATCGGGAGCCTGCACCCCCAAGAGGAGTCCATCAGAGCCCCTTCAGCCCTCCTGGGGGCAGGCCCCCAATCTGCCTGCCAGATGACAGGAGGCTGCTTCTGCCACCTGGGTCCCAGCACTGGGGAACTAGGCCCGGTGGGGGGGAAGTACCTCTCACCGGCAGGCTCAGTTTACAGTGGTTCACAGCATTGGGGAACTCAGCCAGCTGGAGAAAGCTCCTCCCACTGCCATGCTCAGTTCCCAGTGCTGGAAACTGAGCCCCAGTGCGGGGAGGTGTTTCCCCCAGCTGGGCTGAGTCCCCCAGCACTGGGAACTAAGCCCAGCAGTGGGAGGCACTTCTGCCAGCCAGGTTGAGTTTCCCAGAGCTGCAAGGTGCTGGGAACTGACCCTGGCAGTGGGAGGAGCTTCCCCCAGCCAGGCTGAGATCCCCAGTGCTTTGAGACACTGGAAACTGAACCTGGCAATGGGAGGCGTCTCCCCCTGCCAGGCTCAGTTCCCAGTGGCTCACAGCCCCAGGGAACTCAGCCTGGCGGGAGAAGTGTCTCCTTGCCACTAGGCTCAGCTGCCAGTGGCTTGCAGCCCCATGAAACTCAGCCTGGTAGTGGGAGGCGGAGCACAGAGCTGGCTGTCCCCACCTTCCACCACCAGGCTGAGCTCCATGGGGCTGGTGGAGCCAGGCGGCGTGCAGCCCAGCAGTGGAAGGCAGGCAGAACCGGCACTGTGCTCTGATCGGCTCTGCCAGCCCCACGGAGCGCAGCCCAGCAGTGGGAGGTGGGAAAACCAGGGCAGCACTCCCCACCGGGCTGAGCCACATGGGGCTACAGAGCCGCTCAGAGCACAGCCTTGGGTCTCCCCTGCCTCTCATTACCTGGCTGGCTGCTTTGAAATTCGAAATGTTTCAACACTTTCAAAACATTTTGACTGGCCTCGTTTGTTTTGAGGCTGTTTTGAAGTCCATCATTTCATTTTGATTTCACTGTATTGAGCTTGAAATGAGTCGAAACAGTGTGAAAACAAAACAGCTAGTGAAGTTTCACACAGCCCTAATACAAAACCCCCTTGATCATCCCAAGGAGAAATATGTTTGTGATGGCTGAGTTTGCTGAGCAACACTTCAGCATTTTTCCTGTATTGGGTAGACACTTTATCCAACACTTCCTGAAAAGTGGGGTAAGGATTCATTGGTGTTTCTAAGAGTTTTGCCATTTCTAGGGGATTCTATTCTGGCATAAACAGGATTCATTCCCCTCTGTCCAGATCACCTTGCTTCACATGCAGCAGGTATTTTTCAAACACAGCAGCATACAGTTAACTTTATCATATTCTGCTAAGCACAGCCTTGGGAGAATGTCCCTCATTTCAGCATCCAATAAGTGGGTTGTCTCAGTTCTGATATTTTCCTGAGGTAGCACGGGAGCCCTTAATTGCTCCAGCTGGTGACTGCTACCAGGTACATTTTTTCTGCATACTCCATCACTGCTTAGTCAAAAGTCCTGTAATCAGAGGGATGGCAAAACTTAACAGGGATCCAGTAAATCCTCCAGGCTGTTTCACCAGCTGTTTCTTTTTTTTTTGAGAGACAGTCTTTTGTTATTTAGGCTTTTTAGGATTCTGCATCTCTTTTTCAGTACATGGATTTGGTGAGGTGTCAAAGGGATTTTTCCTTTTAAGGTGTTTAGAACAATTTCTGAAATGGTTGTTACTAAATCCTCAGAGGCTGAGCAGAGTATAGCTTTTCTATGCAAGGGGGATTGAATAAGCAGTTTTAAGAGAGCCAAATTTCTCTTCACACAGTTAGACATGTTTCCCTTCTGCAGGCTCCGGAGCTTAAAAAAAGCCTGCTGCTACATCATCTCTTTTTATGTCTACCCACCATTTTTTTCAAAGTATAAACCACCAGCTGGTCGGGAGGAAAAAAACCCAGTTCTTAATCTAAAAGTCTCTGAGGTAGAAGTGTTTATGTCTATCACCAGATACCCATAAGGTTTTTTAGTGGCATCCTCACAAGCTTCTAGAAAGAACTGGGCCTTACCCGGGTATAGCGCCTGTAGCTTATTCATGGGGTTTGTCAACAGAACTATGTATTTTGTGTTGAGGGTAATGGTGCAACTCTTTTTCCCCTGACAGAAAACATTTTGAAATATATATATGATGCTAAGATTCCTGTGATGTATGCACTTGGCAAAGGCTTTCTCTATTTCACCACTCACAAGCAGAGTCCATCAAATCATCCACCACAAACATATGTCCTTTATTTGGAGGAAACAACTGGTCAGCATTAAGACTGTCAGGCAGTCCCTCCATAAATTTATTAAAAGGATATTTACAAAGAAGTTCTTTATACAAAGGCTGCCAGCAGCTATTGCACCACATGATATTCTCAACCATAACAGTCAACAAGCTATCAGTATTATCTGGAAGGTTTTTTTATAAAGTAGCTTTTACCACAGTTGCTCGGTCCTGCAAGAATCACAGAAAAGGGGTGCTTCCAGTGCATATCCATATTCAAAAACTGTGGGGGAGGGACTTAAAGTTTTCTCTGAAGACCCTTCTGATGACTTTCTGCATTTTCTTAATAGTCTTGGTCTCAATTGTCCCCTGCCATTTGGTCCTGACAATAGAGCTCTGCTGCACTGCAATGGTTTTAGGGGTGTGTCAGGACACCACAGGGTACGGACGTGAGGCCTGGTATCCTGAGGACATCCACTTGTCTTGCTAGTGCCAGGGTGGTGGGCGTCAGTCAGTGGAATTGGGTTCGGCTTCTGTCCCATTATCTTTCCTGCCACGTCGTTGGTGATTTTTAATTAAGTCTGGGAGGGTGATGGTTTCCCTGACCCAAAGCTGGCTGACACTCATTTGGACAAACAGTATGATCAGACACACACAAAAAAATAAGGGGACCAGAAGAATAACAGAAAAAAACCCTCCAAGACCCCGCAGCAGCTCCTCTTCCTCCTTCCTTGTTCCCGTTCTGGGTCGCTCGATCATGATTCCAATGATGGAGAATTTTTTTTCTTTTTTCCCACTCCCCTCTGTCAATTGCCATCCTGGCTTAATCGCGTGCCGGCTGTAGCCATTTAACATGGAGCCAGGGTTTCTGCTTTCGCTCTCCCACACTCTCTGCTTTGTTTTTTCTCTGAGCTCCTCCAAGCTCTGAAGACTCAATGGGTCTTTTTCCCCGTTCCCAGGGACTTCAGTCTTGGGCAGCAGGCAGGTGGTTCTCCCTTTTTTTTTCTTTCCTTTTTTTTGCTATTTCCAGTGGCAAGCAGTGGCAAGAGAAAAAAAAAGAGAGAACCCCCCTGGCCGCCCTAGCAGGAATTCTGGTGTTTCCTATTGGAAAACTGAAAAATCCCTGATAAAAAAAAATTCCCGAAGTCACTCTGTAAGATACCCCCAAATCCATGTTCCTCCACAAGTAAAACAAAAGACCACTATAAAGGGACAGAGAGAGTGAGACAGAGACAGCAATCAGTTGGACAATGTTTTATTGATATATCTATTTTATATATATATATTTTGCTGCCCTCCCACAGTGGGTTCAGCCCCCACACAGGGGCTACAGCCACCAAACAGGAGTTACAGCCCCCCAACAGGAGATTTGGCCCCCACACAAAGGCTACAGCCCCTCAACAAGGGTTATGGCTCCCCAACAGGGGATTTGGCCCCCACACAAGGACTATGGCCCCCCAGCAAGTGGGTTCAGCCCCCCAATAGGGACCAAATGACCCCTACAGAGGCTACCACTCCCCCTGCAAGGCCCACTTGCCCCAGCCCAGCCCCCTGATTGGTGCCCCACTTGCCCCCATCCCCCACCAGATGCTGCAACCCCCTGATGGCTTCCCCACCCAGCCCCAGCCACGCTCCCCCATACCCACCCAAGGGCTGCCCCACCCAACCCCACCTCCCACTTGCACCCCCAGGCCTCCATGACTGCCCCCACAACCCCTGGCACCTCCACTTTAAAGAAGAAAAAAGGGAAAAAAATGGAAACCCCTACTTTACTTACCTTAGAAGCGGGGGGGAGGATTCCAGGGCCTCCTAGCGGAGCTGCCTCAGGCAGCACAGGACAGCGGGGGGCAGCAGGGCCTGGCATGGGGCTGCTGGAGCTGTCGGCCTGCCCCACACTGTGCAGGTGGGGCCTCAGTCAGCCAGACGGCAGCTCCAATTGCCAGTAAGTGCCCTCAATAGGTTCATCTTCATAATCGTTTAGGTGGCAGAGAGGGGTCTGCACCCGCTTAATGACTTCATCCACTAGGAAAAATTCATTGGTAAAAGTTTGTTTATAACCTTTTTCAAATTTCCTTTTGGTTTTAGATACCCTCATGTGATCTCCTTTTCTGAACAGGGGTGTTGCTGCTTTTGTTTTCAAGTAGTCTCCATTCACTGGTTTCCACATCCAGGGAGAGTTTGAGGAGTTCACATCAACAGGCCTGGCATGGATAGTTCTGTGAAAGCCGTGGTTATAGCTCTTTAAAAACTCTGGTAATACATCAATGTAGCAAAAGGTGTTGTGGGCTGTAAGATATCTCCACATCTTTGATTTTTTAAGTTCTGTTAAACTGCTCTACAACTGCAGCTTTCACTTCATTATTTTTAATAAAATGGTGGTTATTATACTGCTTTAGCAGTTTGCTTAAAGGCTTATTTAACAATTCTTTCCCATGGTCAAGCTGTAGTTTCTGCTGACTTGTCTTTTAATCCCAAGGCCCAGGCATGCTTGGATAATATGTCTATCAGTGTTAAGATGTATTTAAAACCACTGTTATGTTTGGAGAACTGTTGCATATCCACCAAATCTGCTTGCCATTGTGCATCCATATCTGAAACAACAGTCTTTGTCCTTTTAAAATGTCTTCTCACTGACATATAGGGTGTAAGCAATCTGATCTGAAAGCCAGGCAATCACCTGGCTTCTGTTCAGATTCTTATTATGACTTTTGGCTGCTTCAAAAAATTAGTTCACCCCACCAAAACTGCCCATTGACAGGAGAGTAATAAATTTCCTTTAACAAAACCTCCCAGGTTGTAGACATAGCCTCCTCACCAACATGTGTACGGTGGATTTAAATGCCTGACAACAAATTTAAACTGTGGCAAAACAATGTTTATTAATCAGACAACGAAAAGCAGCACATGCAGGGTTATTCAGTCATGCCTTGAACTCCTCTCTTTTTGATGCACAGAAAATCCTTCTCTGAACAGGAGGGGAGTTCTGCAACCTTCATAGATTCCTACACGGGCTCTGGGGACTCAGACAAAATTGATACATTCATCTTCAGCCTTGTCTTGAACTGCTGTCTTTTAGGCACAAACAAATATAGTTGATGCAAGAGACCTTTATTTTCACAGGTCGACTGATGCGTAGGTTTTGATCTACCCGCAAAGAAATTATATAGTTAGCACAGACCCACCCTGTTACTGTAATAAGCCACTCCCTCCAAAAAAAATGTTTTTGACTAGTTACCTCAGCAGAGCCCTTGGAGTTTAGCTTGTCTGCCACTTCCACAATCTCTGCTGGTGGCTCCAATGCAGTCTGTTGGGGGTCTGCCAAGGTGCCTGGATCTGTTTTGAGAGTCTGTGAATCTGTCTCAACCACCAAGATCTCATCCACAGTGCTCCTGAGAGGGGTCTGAACAGCATCTGAGGCTTCCAAAGCATAAGAATGCATATTTGCTTCTGCCTGCATTGGCGTGGTCTCAGAAAACACGTGGGCTGTTTTGGTGGGTTTCCCAACAGTCTTTAAAAAAGAGGCAGGCCAGGGACTTCCAGCCTAGGTCCCAGCCCCTATACTTCCTGATTGGTTCCCTACCATTCTTGTAGGGAGGTGTTTCCTGGTTAAGGAGCAGACCTTCTGTTGAGGGGTTGGGTCTTACGATAGCGCAGACCATGTGATGGCAACCCAGTGTTCTGGGACACAACAGGGTGGCCAAGATGGCTACTAACGTGGTGACTAGGGCGTTGAGCCTTCTGATGTCATCACATGATGAGGCAGGACTTCCTGTTTCAGAAACACCCTAAAATGGAGAACTTCCAGATGTAACATGGCAGCTAAAATGGCCACCAACATGGTGCTCAGGGGTGGACCTTCTGATGTCATATGGGCATGTGATGGGCAGGGCTTCCTGATTCAGGGCCAGAAACACTCCAAAATGGAGAACTTACATGGGAAAGGGCAGGGTTTCTGGTGGCAAAGGTCAGGGGTTAGGGACGGGCCTTTCAGTTCCAAAGATGGTGGCCAAAATGGTGGCAAAGATGGTGACCACCAGGTGGGGCTAAGGGTGGGGCTGGGGCGGGGTAAGGGGCAGGGCAAGGGACAGGTCACCTGTCGGGGATGGTGCTTGTCAGTTTGACAAGATATACACCCATATACTACTGAAGTCTAAACAACTGGATTGTCTTCATAACTGTCAAGCTTTGCCTCTGCTTAGCTGCAGGCAGGGGAGATTTGCACCTTATAGACCAATTAAAGGAGATACACGTGTGTATTTATATGTGCATGTGTGTCAAGCTTTCGTGAGATGAAGCTTTCTTCATTGTACATCTCGATAAAAGTGGAGGTAGCTGTTTATTATAGAGTTTTAGATTTAGTCTATTAAATGAATGCTGCTGGATAATGTGGAAATTTCATGTCATTTTTCTCTATTAACTATCACTATTCATGGGGTAAGGTGTGAAAGTATGTTACTTTGGTGTGAAGTGTTGAAAATGAGATATTCTTCTATGCATATGTTGCTATTAGAGCTGTGTAAAACAGCACCATTTCGTTTTGGCTTCCATTTCACCATTTTGAAGGGACAGTGTTTTGTTTCATTTAGTTTCGAAGCACTGTTCCATTTTGTTTCATCAAATCTCTTTTGTTGTTTCAACGTGTTTCGACTTTTCACCCATAAGTTATAATGCGGAATCATGAAAATGCCTAAAACCTTGTCATTTCTTACATGATTTGGTTAAAAATTGTAGGCCTGGTAGCATGGGCTTGTAGCCTTGGCATCCTGCCAAGTTTCAAGGAGATAGGTGTAGAGGTTTCTGGAAAACTGCTCCTCAAACTGTTCAAAGCAAAGCTCACGACACTTGCCAGCAGTGGCAGCCACCTGTCATCTGGCATGCAGATTTGTGGGCCCACACACCCAGAAGTCTGGCACAGCCCCGCAACCTTTCTGGGGGTATGTGCGCCTGGATTTGTGTGGCAGATGACAGGAGGCTGCTGCTGTCTCCTGGGACTGGCATAGGGTTGTGGGGCTGTGCCAGACTGCTCCTGGGGGGGGCATGGGCCCCCAAATCTGTGCACAGGATGACAGCAAGCTGCCATTGCCATCTGGGACTGGTGCTGAAGCCAAGTAAGCCTGGCTTTGAAACTCAAAACATTTTGAAACTTTCAAAACATTTAGAGTGCCCTCTTTTCATTTCAAAGCTGTTTTGAAGCCTTTTGTTTTGTTTCAATTTCACTGTTTCGAGCTCAAAACATGTCGAAACAGCTTCAAAGCGAAACACCTGGCAAAATTTCACACAGCCCTAGTTGGTATATGTAAGATGGAGAGCAAACCTAAAGCTGTTTTATGGTGTAATTTGATTTGTGAGAAAGCTAACTTAGGGTGCAGACAGAAGTGCAGCTCCCTGCTGTAACTGAGAATGCTTTGCAGGAAGTGTTTTGAGTTACAAGGTTCCCCCACACCAAAGAGAAGTTCACTGTTGGTTCCAGCTGGGGGTGGGGGGAAAGGGAGGGAGAGGGGGTGGGAATCTAGCTGCTGGCTGGGAGCCTGCAGCCCATTCCCACTGGCAACTCCTCTCCTTCAGTTTGTCCCTGTTTCAGAGTGGGTGGGGGTAAAGGGAACAGAGGAAGTTCTCTCTAAGGG
>JAGPOW010002761.1:93755-110723 GCA_030014935.1 Caiman crocodilus | reverse complement strand
GGGGGGGCTGTTATTCCCCCTTCTGCTTCCGCTGCCCCCATGGGACTGCAGCTGAGGTCTACCAGACCCCAGCTAGAGCAGCGAGGGGGCAGGGCCCTTGATGGGGGCAGTACCCCCTGTCATGGTGCTCTGGAGTGCAAGCCTCTTGTGGGGAGGGGGGGGTGCGCGCACTGCAGGGCAGTTCGAGCTGCTGCAGGCTGCACGGGGCGAGCGGCACTGGGGGTGGGGGTTGGGGGGCTATGGCCACCCCTCCCAGCCCCAGTGCTACTGCTCACCCAGCACAGTCTGTGGCAGCTCTGACCCCTTGCTGGGGGCGGTCAGGGCTGACAGACCCTGGCTGTGGTCCTGAGGGGAGTAAAACTCCTTCTTACCCTCTCTACCTCAGGGGACCATGCTGGCCAGTGTCTGGCTGCACCTCTGGCCCCACCACTGAGGTAGTGAGGGGGGAGCACCTGGAGGACCCCCCACTTGGGTCTGTGCCAGTGGGTCAGGGAGTAGGGAATTAAACCGCCTTCTTGGCCAGTTGTCTCTAAGCTACTGCCTTGGCTGCCCACCCCCAGCACAGCTTCCCTGCAGCCAAAGGCACACTCTAGCACCCCTGGCGCCTGGCCTGAGCCACTACATGCATGTGCTAGCATTTCTGGAGCCAAAAGCAAATGTCTGTTCACTTGCAGATTGGTTCAGTCTAGGCAGGTTAGACTAACCTGCAAAGATTGAAACATTCAGGCTCTGGCTTTTTTAATGTCTTCCATAGCCCTGATGAGGAAGTTATCATTATGTAATTCAAAAGCAAACATATGGTCCTGTTGGGCTGTTTGTAATTCCTGGTGAGAACAAGCACACAGAGTGTGATTCTGCCCTGCTATGTTCTTTTGCATTGGCATTTACACCTGTGTGGAATCACAGTGTTGTCAGTGTGATTATGTGCTAATGCTGCTTATATCTACTGTGCACTCAGGAGCAAAGGAAGCTGGCTGGTGCAATGCAGAGAGGACCCATACCCCAAACAGTCCCACTGTCTCCTTAAGACTTGTAGGGAACAGGCCATTCTGTAGCATGAGAATAGCTATTCTGCTGCACCTCAGTCTCCTGAGTGTGCAGTACACACCAGACTGTGTTGGGCTGCAAGTCCCCTGATGAACACTTTGTAAGGACCATTCAAGGTTTATTATGTTATTTGTGCCTCACTTGCTAAGGCCCTGAAGACTGTATCTTTTTCTTATTGGAAGCAGAGAACGCCCTTGGCACACCTGTCAATTCTCAAAGCATCTCATATGTGCAGCAGCCAGGAGCAGGCTGGTTCTGTTACGAGGGAGTCTGTTCTTGGACCATTATTTGCCCCTGGGCTGTACCATCCTGAAGCACAAGCCAAGAGAATGGTCTATTTTGTTGTCTGCAAAGTCTCATTTGTAAAGCCACCATCCACTTTCCGATGTATGGTGCAGTACCACAGGCAGATGAAGAACCCTGCAGGCAGACAGAAACACCAAATGTAAACCATTGGCCACTACACTTCTTCCATTCACATCCATGGTGACCAATGAGTGACACCAAGCCTGTTGTTCGCTGGCCTTACATATCTCTTCCCATTCCTACTCCCCTCACACAAAAAGCTGCAATGCCCAGATTCAAAGGTAGCAGTAGCTTAAGTGTGATGACCAGGTGGTGGCTAGGAACTGTGCTAATCACAGAAGTAGTGGCAGCAGGCCACAGAACCCTGAACTCAGCTGCTCCTAAGAAGCGGTAACAAAACCTCTGAGGCAGTAGTCATCAGCCAATCAATTGTGATTGATTGGTCGATCTCAGAGTCTCTGACAAAATCTCAGTAGGGGGAGAGGGGGGAAGGTGGGGGCTGAGCTCAAACCTCCCGGACTGAGATACAGAGCTGAAGTTTTTCCAGGAGGAGTGCAACGCCATATGCATCCCACCACTGGACTGAGCTGTGATCCTGCCACTGGGACTGGGCAGGGTGAGTGGGACAGTCCCTTTCTATACCCTGCCATGCCTTCTGCCACTGAATGAGTGGGGCCTCAGCCAGGCCAGGTTGTGGGAAGTTCACAGCCCAGGTGGCTGGTCCAGGGGTACAGAGGGCTCCTGCCACTGCACATACCCTGGCAGAAGCCCAAAGGGCATATGCCCCCTGATCTCTGTGCAAAGTGGAGGCAGCTGCTGCTGCACACTTGGCTTTGTATTCTGAGCTCTGCTGCAGCCATGTGCATCCTGCTACGGGGTAGGCAGGGAGCGTGGCTCAGTTCAGCAGGGGGTCACACATGGCATCATGCCACTTCCAGGGCAGCTGCAGTGGGGTTCAGGGTGCAAAGCCCAATGTGCAGTGGCAGCTGCCTCCACCCCACACACAGACTGGGGAGGCATGTGTCCCCGGGCCTCTTCAGGGTACATGCAGCAGTGGGAGCCCCTCCACCTCACACCCTGCATGCCTGGATAAGCCACCTGGGCTCCAATCCTCCCACCACTCAGCTCAGTCTTCACTTGCTTCCTCATTATACTCTAGGGGGACTCATAGCTTTCTAAAACATCTTTTCATAAGGCTGAGTCTGATAAGACAACAAAGAAATCCCAGGAATTATCAACAAAAGGATCCTAATTCCAGATACTAGGGTTAAGAATAACAGCAAAGATAGCATGAAGCCCACTCGCCCCTGCCCCACTCCCTCCCTCACTGAGGGGCCTCGATCTGTGCCCCACCTTTCCCTCCCCTCCCCTCCCACACAGACTGACACCTGAGAGAGAGGGGGGTGGTGCATGGTAGATCCTGGGTTGCACATTAATTCAAAAAGTGATCTTATACTTAAAAAGATTGGAGACCACTACCCTGAGGCAAGGCAGTTGTGGCATCCAGCATTCCTGCAGAGACCTCTGGAGGGGGCTTTGTTCCAGGTCATAAGCCACTTTTGCTTTCATCCCAGTCACCACATTCCCCATCTCCCACAGTCTGAATAGGGTGCCCTGCAGTCTCACTAACCATGGAGGGAGTTTATGATGGTGAACAGGAAGATCTGAAAAGTCAAGAAGACACCAAAACTGAGGAAGGCAAAGGCCCAGGTTGTTCCCAGCAGGCATGTCAGCCCTAGTACTGTCACTATGTCCCTTCTTGCTCGTTCATTCTGACTGGGAATGTTCCTCAGCATCCTCAGTACGATGACTAAGACAACCATGTTGAAGAGCATGGTGACCCCAGCATAGCTCAGGTTGATAAAGTAATGGATACTCTTGGATGTGATCCAACACCTGCATGAGAAGAAGAAAAAGTGGAAACTATGATAATAATTTTGATGACACCAGATCATGGGGGTTAGCACTATAGCTGAGAAGAGAAGTCATAATTTGGGAATGGCACAACTTCTTGAGATTACATGATTCATAGGCAGGATCCAGCTTTTGCAGTCAGAGGGAACCCAGAGATGGCAAAGCATATGAGACAGGAAAGCAGATCTCACTGTAGAATTTCCAGAAAGCCAACTGCTTTGCCTTAGTTTTCTTATTTGTAAAATGGGGATCATGCTACTGGCTTCCATTGTAAAGTGCTTTGAGGTTTCTGGGTGAAAAGGGCTATATAGAAGCTTTGTATTGTCATAATAAAAATGAATATTATTGTTCTTAATGAATCTGCATAGAGTGCTTCATGGATAGCAGTTTCTGTGGAAGTACAATACAAGGCTTTCTAGAATATTGCTACTGTTTTTTCATCCCGAGAAGAAAGAACCAGAGCTAGGACACAGGCACTTTACAATTGGGAAAGGAAACCCTGGATCTAGTCCTACTAGTTGCCATTACAGCACAACATGGTTATTTGTCATGTGAAGAAGATCCTTTATTTGTTCAGCACTTACATGGTAGCAGTGTAGTTGTGACCACTGGTTTTAATTTGATGGAACCCGTAGACCTCTTTCTTAGCGATGAGAATGCCAATCACTATTATTGCTGGCAGACCTGTGAGGTTGCAAAACAGAACAGGCTTTATCCAGGAAGGAAAAGCCAGGTAAAAGATTCCTACAATTGTGAATAAGCACATGTACACATAGATGGAATTGTGTTGGGAAGCTGGATAAACTACAAAGGAATTAGTCCTTAGAAAAAGGAGTAGATTGGAGAAAGGAAGAAGGGAAGATCCAGTTGGGGAGATAGAAGATGAAAGAATTATGGTGCAGAGCTGAGCGAAGATGGACAAAACCTTCTCTATAGAAGGTTGGAGAAAAAGCTGTATATAGCCATGTTCGAGAATAGAAACATCAAGACAGGAAACTCCTTTGTGAGTTGGATTCATGTCCCACATCATTACTGTACACTGAAGTGGCCACCCAGGAGAATGTTTCTGATGTTCCTCCTCCAGGTTAACAGGAACATCTTTTATTAAATACTTAACACACACATTAAAAATTAGCAGTAATCAAAACCCTGCAGCTTTTGGGGAGGAATTGGAAAACAAATCCAGACATCTATTTTATAATCAGCCCTTGTCTCCCTAACTGTGCAAGTCAATATGATACAAGCAAAAGACACAATTTTTAAACAATTCTTAGATGAACTAGCCAACTGCCCATCAAGAATGACCAAGGGGGGGAGGCAGTAATGAGCTACTGTGCAGTCAGTGTCACCTAAAAGTCATTTGTTGACATTACTGTACAGTAATTCCAGTTACTGAACAGTCATTTAGTACTTGCGTATACAAATACTAGATGTCTGCGTAGCAACGACTCATTATGGGAAATAACTTGTCAGGTAGGGAGGCTTCAGGACAAAGGAACCTGTGCTCACCCCAGCCAAGCATGCACAACTTGTGGATGTATCTCCTGATGTACACGTTGTAGACTTTGATCAAGAGCAGGTAGAGGTGGAAGCCCTCAATGGCCATCCAAGTGAAACAGCAGAGCAGAGAGTAGTGGAGGAATACAGCAGCAGTCCTGCAGAGCCACATGAGATTAAACGATGCTAGGGGCTCGCTGAGTAGGAAGAAGCCGTTCAGAAAGAAGAGGCCACCCAGGAGGTTCATGTGGATTTTCGTTGTATTATCACCCTTCTTTTTTCTGAAATAAAAAAGTCAGTAAAATGGAAGACTTCCCTTTGGCTGCACATGCTATAATGAGTTGAAAAACAGACAACATACACCTACTTAAATTAGTTTTTCCTTCTTTAACACCCCTCCCTGCCTTTTCAGGTAAATATAGTTTTGAAAGGTCAGTGTGAGGTTCAGACAAATGCCATACATGTGTCATCTTGCTGATCATTGCAAGATTGTCTCATCATGGGGTATTTGGAAACTGCATGTTTTCCAGGTGTAGTGTAGTTGGCAGTTCTTTCCATGGAAGCTAAATCCAGTCCAGGATTTAAGGAGACCTTGTATGTTGTTTACAGGCAGTATACACAGTTGGGCAAGATGTACTTTAGAGACTTTTGACACTAGCAGTGTGGGTTAGAGAGGGTGCTATTTGTGTCAATTTTCTACCAGCCATAGCCCAGTGGTGACAGTTATGCTGGCTTAAAGTGCTCTTGCTGGTACAGTTTATTTTAAGGGGAGCAAGTCATCCTTGTGGTGTTAAAAAGTATCTCTCCACAGGGAGGGTTGACTGGTATAACCCAAACCTTTCTCCTGAAGACTTCCTAGCCTTCCTTGATTCCTCTGTGAGCTAAAAAGTCAGAAACAACCATAAGATTGTTATGTGCCCGGCAGCCTCAGTAAATCACTTCATAACCATGACAGCCAAGACCTCAACTAAATCACCTGTTTTTGTAAACTCATGTCTCTCCATAGACCTTAATGGTACTATACTGACTGGCACCAGCTGAAGAGTTGGCCTCTTGACTTTTCTACTGTAAAGGCCACAACAATGGAAAGGGGTAGCTGGATCCCTCCCTGGAGTGGGCATGGGAGAAAATGAGTCAATGATGAAGATATTAAGGCAAGGGTATGACAGCTTGGGGATTGTAAAGGCAAATGTGTCTGTGCAGAGAGGGATGATTTCAGCCATAGTACAACTCTAATGGACATCAGAAGCAATTCATCTTCAGGGTTCAGCTTAGCTCAGAAATGCTCTAGAGGGTATCCATTGGACCAGCTCAGCCAGAATTCCCTTCTTCACTTCAAAGACATAAAAAAAACAATGGCAAGGGTAGCTTTATGAGATTTACAGCACAGTTACCTGGAGACAAGGTATAAGAGGATGGTGAGAAGAGAGGCAGTAGCTGAGATACTGCAACCTATGATGGTGATATAGGTGAGAGGAGCCAGGAGGTTCTCATTGATGTCCTCTGAGGAGATTTGCTGCATAAAAGAGAAGAGGGAAGGGATTAGGATTATAAAGGACAAGGCTTTCTGTGCACATTCTTTCTTCATTCGAGCCCTGATCTCTGATCCTTTCCTCAGACTTCTCACTGACCTCCTAGCCAGGTCACTCCCTGAGTCTGGCAACACATCCTTGAAGCTTTCCAGGTACCACTGGTGTCTGTCTGTCCTACCTCATGCCTGTTTTTATAGCTCTGTGGGTGATTGAGGGGGAGCCTTCTGTGAAACTTCTGCACCAACCCTCTGCTTCTGTTTAAATGAAAGGCACTTTGTCACATCCATAAGGTGCTCTCCAGATACATGCCCTGCCCTACTGCACCTTACTGTCTGATCACCAAACTCTCTTCTGTAGTCCTACAGGGGCTGCCAGGCACACACATGTATCAGCCCCACAGAACTGAGGTTATGGAGTGAGGCTGTCCTAGAGTATGGCCATGTGTGCCTCTGAAATCCTGCACACACTGGGGAAAGAGGTGATGCTCCCTGGCTCAGGATCATTCTGAAAATGCCAGGGAAGACTTGACAGAAGAATAGGGTAGTGGAAATAACCTTGTGATGGAGACCAAGGGGGCTTTGAAGGTGTCTGACTAAACAGAGGGAAAGAGGGGAGAGAGAACAGTGCAAGCGTAGTGGGAGGTGCTCTTGGATCATTTCTTCTGGAGTTCCAAGACAGGGGAGGGAAGAGAGGAAGGGAGTGAAGGAAAAAGAAAGTGGGAAACAGGCACAGAAGCCAGTACTGTTTAGAACAGCTAAGAAAATGAGTCTGTCTTTGCTCCATTTGTCTCCCCCATTACTAAGCAAGAGCCATGGGGAGAAATGGCACCTTTACCAGAAGCACAGCAAAGTAAGTGAGGTGGTTACACTGGCACAGGACCATGTTCCTTTCATGGATGGTCTTGCAGCCTTCTCTGCTCCAGGTCCCTTGGCTGTTACTCTCTGCAAGAGGGAGAAATGATCTTAAAAAAAACCAACAGCTCGTGACTACAGAGCAACAAGACCAGCCTTGTAAAAGGCCACGAGCAACATAGTGAAGCATTTAAGTGATTTAGCAGCCCAAGTCACAATGATTTTCAATAAGATTTCAGTGTCTTTCCAAACATAGCTTCATATTTTGCTCCTGTGGCATTGGGAATATGAACAGAAGAGCCAGCCAGTTCTGGGATGTGGGGTGAGTTGGGACTCAGGATCAGGGCTTGGGTCAAGGCTAAAGCAGGACCAGGATCTGTGTTTGTTGGTGCTGAAAATTGAAAGCTGTTCTCAAAGTGTGAAGAGGAACATCTGGATGAAGCTGACAGGAGAAAAGATGCCCAAGCTAGCTTCTCAGTCCTGCTCAGGCAGGATATCCTGCACCCCCATCTTGTCAGATCCAGCTGTGAGCATTGCCAAGCCCTGGAAGCTTCTGTACTGAGGGACCCTGCCAGGAAGCAAAACTTTTAAGTGGAGATTGCTTTCCTGAGTGTGCAGAGGCTGCCAATGCCCTGATTGTCTGTGTGCAGGGTGCCTTGCCTGTTCTGGTGCCAGATCTGCACCCCTGTCATATGTGATAAGGGGTATAGGATTTTGGCCACTAGTTTTAGATGTTTGGGTTGACCCCGAGGTAGCCCTAAGAGCTGCAGGGCCTGGCCAAAGTGAAGTGTGCTGGGGACTCTCCATAGATAGTAATGTGGAAAGGAAAGGGACATGGGGGACTTGATGTACTTGTCACTGTCAGAAGTCCTATCTTTCAGGGCTAGAGGGGTGACCATAGTGGGCAGGGGAGGCCATAGCATGACTCTTGGTAATTCTCAGCTGCATATGTTCTCCCTACATTTATCCAGGTTTCTGAGGCAGCACAGTCTCCACTGACTTGAACTTTTTCCTTGTTACTCTCCCTATTCTGGCAGGTGGCACCATGAGGGTCAAAGATGCTTTAACAGAGCTAGGGGGTGGCCCACGAGAGTTGTAATTACCTGCTTCTTCCAACCAAAAGACACAGGTTGCAGTGGAGTTGTCCTGATGGGAGAAGGAAAACAGGAGACACATGAAATGGTAGCTCTTTCTGAGGGCATAAAGCATACCAAGTTTCAAGAAGATAGCTGCAGGAGGTTTGGAGAAACCGCACCCCAAAATCTTGAGAGCCAAACTTGTGTCATGTGTATGTGTTAAGCCACAGCGGGAGCAAAACTATAGGAATGCTAGCCCCTTCTGACGCCACAGAGCCTGCCAAGTTTCAAGGAGATAAGTACAGGGGTTTGAGGGAAACTGCACCTCAAGCTGCAGACAAACAAAACTCATGATGTGGGTGACACTGTGTGTGTTAAGGTGCAGCAGGGTGAAAGCTGCAGGCCTGCTAGCCCCTGCTGCAGCCACAAAGCCTGCCAGATGTCAAGGAGAAAGGTGCAGGGGTTCTGGGGCCCTGTACCCCTAGCTGCTGACAGGCAAAACCTATGACACAGGTGCTTGTGCAACTGACCATGTCTCTCTTGGGGAAGTTGATTGTCTGTATTCATTATTGCCTCTCCTTAGCCTGTGGTTTTGTAGGCATGCTTGTTAAGTCGTTATGCAGTAGCTAGGTCCTGTATTGAGCTGATCCCTGAGTGAATCATGATTAATTGGTAACTGGTAACACAGTAGCTTAGCAGCCAGGCCTGCAGTTTCTCCCAACCCCCTACACCTATCTCCTTGAAATGTGGCAGGCTGTATTGCTGCAGCAGGGGCTAGCATCCCTGCAGCTAGCACCCCTGAAGTTTTGACCCCGTTGTGGCTTCACACATACACACGTCATGAGTTTTGTTCTCACAATTTTGGGTTGCACTTTCTCTGAACCCCCTGTACCCATCTTCTTGAAACTTGGCATGTACCATGCTCTCAGAAGGGGTTACCATTCCTACAAGTTCCATATAAATCTGGCCAGAAATGACAAAGTTATAGCCTGTTTTGACCTTCCCCATTATATCCTATGGGCAAAATGTCGAAACAGGGTCGAAACGGCAAAACGTTTCAACAAAACAGCCAAACAGCCATGTTGGCTCGAAAAACATCAAAACGAAACACTGTTCTGTTGAAATGTTAAATCTCTGGTTGAAATTAAACGCTTCTGTTTTGCACAGCCCTAATGGTGAGGGGGGTGTGCTCCCTTCATTCCCTGTGATGAGTGAAACTTGGTCTCATGAGGGAAAAGTCTTGCTATGGGGGATCACTCTGTCCATCAGTCCAGGAAGGGCAGCATTGTCCTCCGTAGTGGATGCCTTGCAATTCTGCCCAAGCCAGTACTGACTGGATTCTTGTGATGAGGTGGCCTCCCTTAGGAGGCTCCCATAATGTAGCAAGGCAATATTGGATATTCAGCCCACTCAGCCTATTTCATCCATTACTCCTGCCTGCTGCTATGCACTGGAGCACCCTATACCTTCTCCTTCTTTCCTTGTTCATGCCCAGATTTCCAGCTGGCATAAATGAATATAGCTTCCATAAAGCAGATATACAACAGCCTGGTGATCCAGCCCTCCATTCTTATCAGTTATTCTACAGCTTATTAGTTACTGTTTGGTTAACAGACATCCTTTTGCTCTTTGCATTCTTTCCCTCAGTTTCAGTCCCTCTCCCCCAAAATCAGCTACAGGTTTCACTCACTTTATGCTGTGCATGCGTTCCTGGAAAACAGCACATAACTCAATTTTGCAAAAAGGGAACCCACTTTACAAAGTAACAAATAGAGATACATTCCAAAATCTCGACTGTACTGACCCCCAAACCCACTTCTACCACTTTTACAAGACAATTTGGTACTCACCAACAGCACACAGTACACACAAGCACAGGGTGGTGGTGAATGTTACCATAATGGAAATGGCAACTACAGAAACACGTGTTGCAGACAATAAGCGAGGAGCACAAATCTATACAGGAGACTATATTTTGGTGCATGTCACTCCTGCAATGCAGCACACAAAGCAGCTGACTGGGCTTCTACCACACTGATTGCACAAGAGTGAATTTACCTTGCATATAATGATTTTTTGGTATGAAAAGGGTCATTGCATAAGAACCAATTTACACATACATAAAGTGAGGGAAAACTGTACACTGGTTCTTTCAGAAGTGCCTGCAGGAAGATGGAAGAGAGCACACAGTACTGAGCAGGGCTTAAAAGTCAAATGGATAATTTATAGAGCCACACAATTTGTTTACCTTGACCTATACTGACTTGGCTGGCATTCTCTTCACCCAACGGCTACCACATTTTCCCCAGTCTCGACAAAGATAGTAGACACAGGGGCTGGCCCTCAGAGTCTCAACAACCCCTTTTCTCAGATAGGAATTGGCAGGAGGCAATGAGGTGTTCTGGGTTTGCACAAAGACCCTAGCTCTGCTCCAGGGACTGTTCCTGCTGTGGCTCTACTCAGGTCCCTGAAGACTCTGTTCCCACCCTGCACACACCCTTCCCTCCTGGGTTCAGGGGGAGGTCATTTTCCAAGAACTGTTCCCTGAAGCAGGAGCTTCTGTTCTCTGGTACATCTTATTCTGCTAGAACTTATTTGAGGGGCTCCTCAGCAGTGTGCAGGGCATGTCTGCCACATCCCTTCATTGCAAGAGGAACACAGTTCCTTTGCTGTGCCCAGGCAGTACTACCATGTGGTACAGAGTGAAGAAGACTTAGCTGTCAGCCTGACTTTTCTCATCCTCTGGCAGGCAACTCCACCAGGGGAGACAACTAGGAGAGAGCAGGGGATGACAGTTACTTTTGAGACTCCCTCTTTATGCCTCACTGTCACCTTTGCATGGATAGCCAGACACTGGCCAGACTCTTCCCCAAAAATAGCAGACTGGAATCACACTGAATCTGAGTGATTACTGTGACAAGTTCATGAGATACTAACTTCACTGGTGTCCTTTTTCTCCCTCCAGCATTCTGGAGACCTGTTTTACTTCACTTGCCCCAAGACAGATGGCTGCTGGTAGCTGCCCCTGCACCCATATACAGCAAAGGAACCTGCTTGAGCCCTCTAAAGCCACACCAGGTCCCTTACCAGCACACGGTCATGCCAGAAGCGCAGCTCCACAGGGTGGCTGAGGTTCCTTACAGAGGTATTTCTTAGAGTAGCCCCTAAGATGTAGTTGTTTAGCAGTGTGTTGTTATTTTCATCCTGCAAAGCCAGAGGAGAGATGTAACCAGGACATTATCAGGGACAGAGAAGGCAATGGGACAGGAACCTTTCCTCTGAAAGTTGCTGCTCTAAATGCCCCATCAGCTGGCCATGACCAAATTTGCTCCTATCTGTGGGCAATCCAGTGGCATGTGTAAAATGACCAGAGTAGTTTCAGTTCACTTTTCAATAGGCAGATGCCCACAATGAAAACCACTACCACCATGCTCCTGAGACTGAACAGCCATAAGGACTGAGCTATCCTGTCACTGCTGGGCATACCCATGAGACATGGCGGTGGGCAGCAAAGAGCATCTCACACTGTTACTGCCCATGTTACACTTATTCTGTGGGCAGGGCATTCTCTGGGGCTCTCAATCCAGCACTATTCACTAGCCCTAGATACTTATGCACTATGGGTGCTTGTACTGTGGACACCTACAAATAGTGTATTAGGTCTGACTGGACAGACTGATTATTTAGAGGCCCCTTTGCTCCATTCCAGTGTGAAGCTCTGTAGGAAGCTATTCACTTAACATTCAAAAGGTTGGAGGAGGCCTGGTTGTGCACTGCCATCAAGCTGATAAACCCAGCTGGCATTCCTTGCTGTAGCTTGGCTGCAAGCTGGCTACATCTTTACAAATTCCTAGGGCTTTCATTGCAAGAGGAGGTATGTTAGCTTGTGGTACCTAGGCTGGATACAATATACCTCATACCCTGGCTCTGTCTGAATTCCTATAAACTTCCAGTTCTACTAGGTTCCCTTCCATTTCCTCTCTGTAAACCAGCAGTGTTGCTGTGTGCTGTGACACAGCTGCCATGATGTGCCTGAACTTGCCTGCATCTTAGTGCAGTGACCCACGTGCATGCTCTGCTAAACTGGTCTGCCAAGATCTCTGAATGAAAGGGGCTATGTACATGCAAACTGTCTTTCCCTCCCACCTGTCCCACCCTCTGTTAAAACCTCAGAGCATGTCTAACCTGGAAGGCATAAGAGGTATTGATGTAAATACAGACAAGTCTGTATTCTTCAGTCCTTTGCCGGACTCCCTCCAACAGCACAGGTGGGAAACTCATGGCATGTCCTTTCTTCTTGGATGAGGATATCCGCTTAGAGAGCTGATAGGGGGAAATGTTTGTCCACTGCATCCAACAAAAATAGGTTTAGTGCTTAAAAACCAGGAAAAGACAATAGCTGAAGTAGGGGGAGCAGGTTGCTGTGATGAAACTTGATCGTTGTGGTGCCTTGCAAACCCCTCAACCCAACATGCATTTCAGTACAGTGTTCACTAGATAATAGCTGAGGAAGGGAGAAGTAAAGCAACCAAAGGATAAAAATAGGGGTGCTCAGCTGAGATTTAACAGTAGCTGGAGGGACAGAAATATTCTCTTATTTACCTGACCCTATCTGGACCACTAAATAAGCAAATTCCTAGCAGTTGAGCTAGAGGATGGTAGAAAGATGCCAAAATAAACCTCTTATATGGACCAGCCAGCAGAGGAGGCCAAAGACCATCATTCCCTTTGGTGTCTTTTCTATGCCTGTGCATTGCTCACCACACTGGCAGCTTGTTCCTGTCTGCTACTTTTGGAGTCTTATCTGCAATAGATGATCAAGTATAGTAACAGGATATGCAGAGCAAAGTGGCAAAGATGTATATAGGAACGGAGTGGAGGCCAGTGTTAGATAAGCTGAAGGAACAAGAAATGAAGGGTGGTTCTAGATGTAATAGAAGAAGGAAGGAGAGGGGTTATGTTTTAATTAGAGCTGTTCCCAGAGAGCCACTCTAATTAAAATGCCTCACTGTCATGTATTTGAAGTGTTCCACATTTCAAAATGGCAGTGGGGGTGTTTTAACTAAAGCTCATTTGATGATTTTTAGTTAAAGCTCTCCTGCAGCTATTTTGAAATGCAGGGAACTTAATACACGTGATGGTGAGACATGCTGGTGCACTGTAACTGGAATGCTCCAGCAGGCTCAATTAATTAAGTCTGCTCCAATGCATTCTAATTAGAACACACTGGAGAATGTCTATAGGCACCCAAAGAGAAATAAGATAGGGTTGCAGCAGGTCAGCTACCAGGATACCAAGGTGATAAATGTAGCATAAACACCCAGCTGCAAACTATGATCTTGCTGAGGGCTTTTGGGGAAATACTATCCAGGAATCAAGATTAGGTTAAAGGAGGGAATAGTTTAAAAAGTGGGGAAAGGAAATCAGGAGACCTCAGATTTCCTACTGCCCTGTGGTTAGCTTAAGACAGTGGTTCTCAACCTTTTTAGACTTGAGGGAGTGCTCAGAAAATGCCAGCTGATAGCTTTCACTTGTTTTATGGCCATGTGTAGATGAAACAGGCTCCCTAAATTGAAGCAGTGGGATTTTTAGAACACCACTTCAATTTAGGGTGAAGTAAACCCCCGTTGCATGCACACACCCATGTACTTACCTGGCTCTCTGGTGGAAGGGAGGGGAGGGTGAGCTGCCAGCAGGTGGAACTGGGGGGATCTGCTTTTTCCTTCCATGGCAGCAGTGGACCCCCCACAGGCAGCACCTGCCCACAGGCACCCACCTTGGGCAGTGCTGGGGGGCACTGCAACCACAGAGGGAAGAATCAGGCCCCTGCACAGCTCAGACAAGCTCCACTGCCAGCCAGGCAGGCTTTGGGCTGCTACCAGGCTGCCTGCAGAACTTCCTGCAGAGATGTAGGGCTGCACGGTGCTTCACTTTGCAGCTGTAGTTTTAGTTTGCTGTGCCTCAAGTCATTTAAGGCTCATTACACCACCAAATTTCCTACAGTGGCTAGAATTACTGCACAATACGCTGTGGATGCATGCAAACACCAACACCATTAAACTGGTGCAAAAGCATTTAACCCACTTTAAAGTGTTATGCACACATGCCCCTCATTTCATCTACACACGGCCTTTGACTACAGAAAAATACTAGAGCAATTCCTATTGCAAAGAACTCAGAAAGACCACAGTAGATCCTTATGTTTTTAACGCCATGAATTCCTATTTGAAATCTCTGGGTGTATCACTTGAACTATATTTCCACACCTAACAGTACTAATAATGTGTGGCAAACTTTGACGCCCTTGAAAGGATCTCAAGGCACCCCACAGCACTCTGGTGGAGAATAACTAACTGGTTTAGGATTTAATTTGATGACAGTGCACATTTGACTAGGAATGTGACTGAGGCTGATAATTTTCTCAGTCACCTAATAGCAAAAGTATTAGAAAGGATGGAGGCAGCCTGCTCAGTTTCCTTGATTCACACCTTTATTTACAGAAGCTTTAGAGATATCTGAAGTTTTCAGCTGCACCAAATGTATGAAGACAGAAGCAGTTTGCTGGGCTCTTTGATGTAATGGCTTGCTTTAGAGATGAGGCCCAGTTTGAAGGTTTGGTTATGCACCTTAACGTAGTGCAGTCTGGATAAGAGGGTTTACTTCAGATCAATCACTGCATTAAGGCTTGTACCAAGACCTTGGCAAGCAGCCAATGATTCCAGCTGTCTTGATGCTTAGAGACCTTACGGTAAACACCTTAAAAGGGCCTGATTTGCAGAAGATTTGCACACCTGCCCTCTTCAGCATTGTCTCAAATTGGGCCCCTGGAAAGTTGAGGAACTTAAAATCACCACTCACTTTTCTTACTAGCAGAATTGTAAAAAAATACCAGCACATTCACTTTGCACATTCTTGATGCTTCCTTATGCTTGAGTTCATAGGCAGACCTAGGATTTTGAAAGGAGGGGGTGGAGGGCATCACCAGTACAACACAGCACACATTTTTCTCTAGCTAAAAAGAAACTGGAAGTTTCACTATTAAGTAGAAGCTTAGAGCTATATTATTCAGTTTAAGAGTAAAGAAAAAAATATTGGAATGTGCATTAATTTGCTATATCACATAAAACACAACAAATTAGTCAAAAATAATCCAAAGATGTTGTTTTATTAGTCCTGGAATCATTATAGTTAAATATAGGTCTATTTTTCAGGATCATAAAACAAAATCAAGTCTTCCTGAGCTTATGGACGGTGCCTCCAATGCTACATGGAAAGTGATTTCCACATCTGAGCTGAAGTTCACCTGACTTAATATTTCTACACCTGGGTTAATGTTTTTAGCTACAGTTAAAAAACAGTCTGCAGGGCTATGAAATGGGAGCTACATTACTAGAAGCAACTAGCAGACAGCTGCACTGCAGAAGCACAGCAGCACTTCCTGCCTCTGGGGCAGGGGGCTGGACTTGATGATCTTCCAGGTCCCTTCCAGCCTAACATCTATGAAATCTATGGAAATCTATGCAGTAAGCATAGCTGAAGAAGTGGAACCATTAAGGACAATTTAAAAGAAAATAGGGTCGTTAACACCTATAGAATGAAGAGTTTACAAGGAAACAAGTAAATTATAATGAGCTATTAAGTCAGTGTTGCCTGACTAGAAGCGGTGCTGCCACTGCTAGGCAGTTGGCCTTAAACTTTGGATGGACCAGGAATCAAGGGGAGATGCACCTCAATGCACTCCCTGCCCCCTCCCCAATCCATCCCTGCTTGGGTTTGATTCCTGTGGTTCAGGGGTGGGCAAAATAAGGCACATTGGCCAGATCTGGCCCACTGAGAGATTTTGTCCAGCCCATGGTGGATCCCTTGGTTCCCAGGTCCAGGGGATGGGGCAGAGTGGGGGCACAGCCCAAGCTGAGCTGCATGCAGCTGGTCCTGCTACTCCTGTGTGCACAGTGAGGCTGGGGCAGTGTGGTGGCTGGACTCTATTTTCTGGTAGCCCCACCAGCAGTAGCTCCTTCCAGCCTGCAAACCCAGCCCCACTGCCTGGGCACCCCAGTCTGTCTGCTCCACACCCACCTTTAATGGCTAGGCCCTTGCAGGCAGAGTGCTCGGCTGGAATGGAGCTGTGGGAGGGCAGGGAACAACATCCAGAAGCAAGATGGGTGGGCAAGACCAGGGATCTTGGGGCAGTGATGGCACAGGGCTGGGGCCCAGAATAGGGGCAGAGCTATAATCTGCTGCCTGCATGCCCATGGAAACTGGTTGAGATCTGCATGGGCATGGCGTATGGCTGGGCAGTTGGGATGGGGCTGCGGGTGGGCAAGGAACTGCATCCAGGGCTGGGGCTAGGGCTGAGGTCGGGATCTTGGGATGGTGACAACACAGAGTTGGGACCAAAATCCACTCCCCACATGTCCCTGCCTGCAGAACCAGCACCCGTCACAGGGACATGCAGGTAGCATATCATGACTCTGCCTTGGGCCCCAACCCCATGCTATCACCTCACCATGACCCTGCTCTGTGATCCCAGCCTTGTCCACCTGTCCCACTCCTGAACACTGCTCCCCACCCCTTCTGTGCCCCCATCCCACATAGAGAGTTTTGGTGAGTTCATAGTTGACTGGGAGGGGGAAAATGCAGGGGGAGGATGTGCCCCTCTCCCCCCCGCGAGGTTGGCCCTTGACTAGGCACCACTCTGGATGGGGCAGTTTTTTTGTTGCGCGGGCCGGTGGCACATGGGGGGGG
>JAGPOW010002761.1:76497-93655 GCA_030014935.1 Caiman crocodilus | reverse complement strand
GGGGGGGGAGGGGAGTTGTACTAAGCTACTACGCAGAAATATAGGAATGGATATGGGGTTTTTGGCCCACACAAAAATTGTGATCCCCCCAGACTCAGGAGGTACCAGTCACCCCTGGGTGAGTTATTGCATGGAGGGAAAGGTTGGAGATGCTGACCTGTTCCACAACAGCTCAGCAAAACTTCCTATGAGGCCTGCAGGCCCAAATAATTGCCCACCTTTGCCATGGATTCACTTTACCCTACCCTCTGGTAAGCTTGATCTTCATGTGAAGAATTGGGACACAAAAGGCTAAGGGCCAGTTCACAAAGATATTACCATGTGTAACACCCATTGTATTCAACAGGAATTAAGCACATAAACACGTTTGTGGAGCTAGACCAACAGAACTTGCTAGGGTAATACAGTACCCATGTGGTGGAGCAGGGACTTCAACACAGGTCTTTCAAGCCAGTGCCCTAACCCCTAGACCAACCTTCCTCTCTAGGCTCTTAGAGTTGTGTAATCTGTCTTCTTCTGCTTTTCCTCAGTTAATTGGAGGTTGAAAGTCTAGATTGCAGCCCTGGTGTGCTCACTTACCAACTGGACAATGACTGTGATAAAAACAGATCTGTCTCGATTTTGATCATATAAATGGCTCTCCAAGGCAACAATGCCAGTAGAGAAAACACCTCTATTGGTGTGAATTGTTGCAGTTCCACTTCTTTCTCAATGAAAAATCATTCAATGAAGTCAATGGATGAGAATCTGCCCTACGAACTCCACATTGCTTAGATTCTTATAGAAATTAGGAGACACCAAACCTTGATTTAGACAAGTCTGTGACCCTTCCTTACAGCTTCATGCAGGGTCATAAGGCTGCATGCCTTTGTCAGCTGCAGACTGAATTAATACAGTGATACTCACGGTTCTACTCAGCCACTTCCCCTAAGGCAACACAGTCCACACAACTAGTGCAAAATAGTCCACATCACCTAGTGCAGGAACATATTACAGATATGATTTCATAGACTGAAACTCACATCCAGATGCAAGTCCAGAGGAAGTTTTGAATATATACCATGTTTTCATCAAGAAGGCCTTTATTCTGGAACGCCTTCTCCCCTTCGCCCAGCAGAGTGAGAATGTGAACATCAGGGTATTTTGCAATGTCCTCTCTTACCAGATGTTTTTTACTAGGGCAACCTGAATGAATGGGGGCAAGTATTAACAGACTCCTACTCTGGGTGACTTGAAAAGGCTTTTATTGTGGGTTCTAGCCCATGGATGTGGTGGTAGAGTGGTTAAGGTGCTTTGCTATGGCACCAGTAGTTTGAGATTGAGTCCAGCTCTGAACTTGTGCCGAAGCCTGCCCTGTACAGATCTAACCCCAAGCAGGTATCTGGTCTTTTAAGTTGAGGAGTCAGGAGCAGCCAGATATGATGCTAGTCATCTTCCTCTCTTGTGTGCCATTGGCTGAAGAGGGTGATGTGCCTTGACTATGCTATCCCAATGGGCTGCTAGTTTTGGGAGGACTTGGGTTTCTGTTTCATTTTGTCTTGTCTACGTGATACTTTAGATGGGCCTTGTCAGTACCATGCATGTGCCCAGAGCAAAAGGTGGAGTGCTTAGGAACACAATATAATAAGCCATGTAAAACAGGAACTCTAGCTAGTGTGTGGGAACTACCGAGGCATTGCCTTCCTCTATGTTGCTGGGAAGATTCTTGCTCACATCTTTCTGAATCTCCTCCTCTCCCTTGCTGAAGATGTACTTCCAGAATCCCAGTGTAGCTTTAGACCATCTTGGGGTAATACCAACATGATTTTTGTTGCACGACAGATCCAGAAAAAAGTGTAAAGAGTAACACCAAGAGCCGTTTATGGCATTCACTGACCTAACCAAGGCCTTCGACTCCATCAGTCATGAAGCCTTATGGAAGGTGCTGGCTAGGTTTGGTTGTCCACTGAAGTTCAGTGTCTGAAGGCTCCATGATGGGATGACTGCCAGAGTGGCTCTTTCAAATATTTGATGTTGGGCCTCTGCAATAAAACACTCAAAACCTTAGCCTGGATCTCAGCTCAGCCTCTAATGCACAGCCTTGTTCAGGGGAGAAGCTTAAGGTATAAAAGAAAAAGCCACTTTGAATTCTTCCTTCCATCAAAAGTTGATCCTCTGTGTTCCAGCTTTGCTGTTTGTGTGCAGCTCATGTGTTCAGGTTGCTTCAAAATAGGGGTTGTCCTGGCCTATAAGGAGCATCTCCATCACCAGGGAAGCCAGCTGGTACACTAAACTAATCTGGCCCTGATGGGGTATCATTTGCAGAGCTTACAAGAGCTTCACATCCAAACAACAGGGAAAAGGAAGCCCAGCGGGGATGGCCCGAGTCCCATGAAAATGAAAGTTAGCATTGGCGTTCAGTCCCCGTGGAATATGGTCAAGATGAGAGCCTTTGTGATGGGAAGAACTGTGAAATGGCAAGGTCTGTGGCATCTATTACAAAACAAGATATGAAGCTGATACTGACCTTTTGTTCATCACTGCTGATAGAAAACCCTGAGAAATTCCTGGACTTGATACTGAATACAAATGTCTGGATGGTGGATGCCATGTAAGAGAAGTTCTCTTTGGAAAACGTGGCTTGCAGCAACAGATTTTCTAGCATTTTTATGCTGTAATAGAGAAAGGAAAATTTATGCTCAGAAGGATAAATAGCAAAATAGGGCTTGGCCTCCCAAGGGGAACTGAGGGAGGGAAGAAGGAACAGTGAAGCGATACTGTGTGCGTTTCCAATGCACAGGCTGCAGAGCTGGCAAGAAGTGATAATTGCTTGGGCTCCTTAAGTGGTAATTCTTCCTTGCTTAAGCTTGCCCCTGACACCATTAACTTCTGAGCATTGTTTCTGAATGTTCTTCAGACCTTCAGAAAGTGGTGTCTGCCCAGTGAATCCTGCCTTCAAGCCAGGGGGCACAGCTTGGGCAGTGAGTCACCAGCTCAGGGCGTCCCTGGGCAGCTCCAAGAAAGTCTACAGATAGGAGCCAAAATACTTGCCCCAAGCTTTGGAAAAATATGATTTTTTTCATCTCTCTAGGCCTTGGAGGTGTATTAAGGTGTACTGGGGCTCTGGGCAAGCAAAAAATTGGAGGTTTCCTCCCCCATGGGAGCTGGGTTGTGGGGGCAGAGGGAGAGGGGCCCCTTCCCCTCCTCATGCTGGTGGGAGAGACTGGGTGGACCCTGCCAGGCTGGGGGGGGATGGGACGACATGCCCACCTCTTCTCCCTATTCAATGCCCCCACTACAATCAAATGTACACACATGGCAGACACGGTTCTTTGGGTAAATCTGGTATCTTTTATTAGACCAACTAAATAGCTGGAAAAAATTTTCTTAGCAAGCTTTCAGGTTTAAAAACCTTTCGTCAGGCTGAGGAAGCATTTGCAGTTGGTGTGTGCTCTTCCTGGATGGAATGAATAGTAAAGAAGCCAGAGGCTGGTACGCATGCAGGAAAGCCAGTCAATGAAAATGTAAATTGAGGAGTCACTGTGTTTTGTCGAACCAAACCTTAAATTGCTTGTCACCCAAACAGTGAGTTTTGTCCAAGATACTACAGACTTTCTTTGAAAACTTAAAAACATAGACCGCCTTCCCAGCAATATCCTTCTAGCCACCAAGGATGTTACCAGCTTATATACCAAAATCCCACACCAGGACAGCATCCAAGCCTGCCTTAAATACCTACAGGAGCAAGATGATAACTCTGAGTACAGACCCAAAGATACTACTGATCTTATATACTTCATCTTCACACACAATTTCACTTTTAAGTGAATTCCTTGAAGACTGCACCATCAAATCTTTGCTATACTGAAGATATATTGATGACATATTTATCATTTAGACTGAAAACCCGCAATCTGATTGAGTTCCATCAGAAATTCAACAATAATCACCCCTCCATCCAGCCATCTCTTGAGTACTCCATCACCAGTATCTCCTTTCTAGATATAATGATCAGCATCCAGAATAGTAAAATACAGACCATGTTATACAAGAAACCCACAAACCACCACATATCTGCACAAAACTGGAAATCACCCTAAACACACTGAGAAAGCTGCGATATACAGCCAAGCCCACTGAATTTGCACTGAGGATAACACCCAGGATCGTCACCTCACAAATCTTAAGACAGCTTTCTCTCAACAAAGACACTCCTCCAGAGAGACAGATCACACATTTGAAAGAGCCACCTAGATACCACATGAAGAATTGCTGCAGTACAAAAGGAAAACCCCCACAAATTGCAGACCATTGTTTATGACATATCACCCATCCTCAGAACCTATATAGAAAATCCTCAAAACAACTGCAACCCATACTAGAAGGAGACCAAATTCTTAAGGAGATCTTCCCAGAGCCACTCATCCTAGCCTTTAAACAAGCACCGAATCTCACTAGCCTCATTACCAGAAGCAAACTTCCAACAGCTCAAAACACACCAAATGGACCCAGACCATACCAGGACAAGAAATGCAAAACCTGCTGTCATGGTGCAGGGTCCTGCGGGCTGGCTGTGATCTCCCCAAGGCCCCCTTCCTGTGCCAAGTTAGCCCAAAGGGGCACCCTCATGTCTCTCCCGCCATGTCTTTGATGGAGAATAAATATATGGGAGGCTGCCTTATGGCCTCTTGGACATGGGTTGTTGTAATATCTGACCCCGTGGACTCCTGGACCCCTTGTGAGTCCTGCTCTGTAATGGGTGCTTCAGGGGCACCCTAGCCTTATGGGCTATGTGTAACTCCTACCATCCTTTTACCACACCCCAAGCCTCGCAGCTGGAGTTGACATTGTTCAAGCAGGACCTTGTTATAATCTGGCCCCCTTGTCCTCTCTGGGCCCCCATGAGGTCCTGTCTTGCTCTGCCCCCTCCTCTGGGGCTTTCCAAAATGCTGCCCCCTCCTCTTGGACTCACCACACCCACACTGGGGCTTCTCATCAATGCCCCTCTCTCTGGGGCTTCTCAAGTGCTCCCTTTCTGAGGCTGGGGTCAGTGCACCCCAAATGCTGCACCCTCGCTGGCACTGGGGTCCCCTATGAGGCCTCCTCCAACTACTAACAGCCTCACCCAAACCACCAGTCTTTAAACAGCAGCAAAACACAAGCCCCTGGACTGTAACATAGATTAAAGCCACCCAGCTAAAACCTCTTTCCGGCCTCCCAGGGAATACTCCATCCCTCAGCAGTCAGACACTGCTCCTGCAGTCAGGCTTCCCCCCTCCTCCCTGAGAGAGCTCCTTTTCAAACCCAAACCTGGCTAAGAAACATTTTTCCAACTATTTAAAATAAATAATAAAATATATGAGATTTACACAAAGAACCTTGTCTGCCCATGTCCTTAGACCAACATGGCTACAACCTACACCTCCCACACATACATGCACACACACAGGTGTGCAGAAATGGGTGCATGCACTCTACTCTCACTCTCTGCACATGGACACAGACCCACACACACAGACCCCCTCCCACACCCATACATTCACAGACCCACAGACAGACAGACCCACACACACACACAACCACACACACACACACACACAAATAGCCCTCTGCCCTACCCCCCCACCCCTCAGCTGCCCCTGGCTCAGTCTCACTTCCCGCCCAGCCACTGTTACACTTATGTGCAGAGAGTTGCTGCCCAGATGTCCCATGCAGCCAAGCAGATGCAGAGGTCCAGGCTGGGCTGGGCTGGGCACTGGGAGGGGTAGCTGTGGTGGGGCTTGAGCTAAGATGAATTTTGGGGGGCCATAGCCCACAAAGGCATGGCATAGTGCAGTGGGGTGCTCCTGACCTGGCTGGCCTGGCCCGGCCCCAACTGCCTGCCTCTCCCCACCTCCCCAGTAGGGCACAGCTCACCCAGCCTGGCTTGGCCCCCTCCCCGCAAGATGCGGTGCCAGCTGACCTGTCCCCCTCCCCCAGGTGTGGCACGGCTCTCCTTCCCCCAGTCCCATTGGTGGAGGAGAGGCCCTGCTTCCACCTCCCAGGGAAGCGAATGTGAAAGCCACAGTATTAAACTTGTTGCGAAAAATGGGCGCTGAGTTTAAACCTACAGCTTTCACTTCCCTGCTGATAAGGATCCCGGGGCCTGAATTGGTAGGAGCCTTTAGGCTCATGACCAGCTTGCCAATTCATTCATTTGCTTACACTAGGCCTTAGCTTCCTTATCTGTAAAATGGAAGGTAATAAAGCTAAACTACTTCAGAGGGGCATGAAGAGGGGATAACAAACTTTGGATGTTGTGAGAGGCTGTTGGTAGAGCTGGGAATGAACAGCTCCCCTCAGACAAATGTCAACAGAAAAGAAAATTTAGCATGCTTTTTTATGTGATTTTCTTCATGCTGTCATTGCAAAACCATACTTTTTTGCTTTAAAACCAAAAAGAAAGTTCTATTTGTTGATAAAACCAACACATTTTTTACCAAACCCAAATAATTTCAGTGTCAGCTTCCATTTTATTGAAGGGCCGTTTTCTACTGAAAACAAGGAAGTTTTCTAACCAGTTCAGGCTGCTTGTGGTTTGTGGTTCTACTCAGGGTGCCTGCTTATATCCTGGTCCCTTAGGTTTTCTGATGCATCTTCTCCTGAGCCTCTGACTCTAATTGCCCCCCTTGCTTCCCTGATCTTGTCTGTTCCTGATCCCTGGGTTGTGAAACCTCCAGGGTCAAGACCAGATAGCTTATGTCCCTTTGTACCCCTGACAGTGAAGGCATATCTGAGCCCTCACTTGGTTCTCATGCATGAACTGATAACACCACATTGATGGCTCTACTCACTGTTGCAAGGCCTCTCCAACAGCTGCACACTTTTGCAGTTGGGCATCAGTTCGTTGCTGGGCAGTTTTCACCTCTTCCTCATGCACTTGGGCCTCTTCCGTGGGAGGGGAAGGAAGCAATTCAAGTCAGGATATCACAGCAGCAGCCCTGACTCCATGCAGACAGTTTTGATGCAGCTGCTACCACATGGCAAAACCCAGACTTTGGCATATATATTAAAATAAAGGGGTATAGGTTTAGCTAATGCTCCCTTATTTCTGCTTGGCTTGATTAAGTGGTTTCTCCTTAAGCTGCTCTCACACCTCTGATCTGGGCTATAGGAGGCTTCCTTCCCCACTGAAGTCTTTTAATTGTTGTCCCTTGTTATTTAAGTTGTGCTTGGAGGAAATAGCCTACAGAAGAGGAAGAAAGAGTAACAAAAGAGGAAGAATGGCATTTAAAGAAATTACAGGAGACCCTGGGCCCAGCAAACTGCTTTCACTCTCACTGCAGTTTCACATCTACCTCCTGTTCCAGAGCCGACTCCAGCTGTCCTTGCTTTGAGTATTTGGAAGCAGTCCCTTTTTCTTTGTTGCCCTCTCATGATATTTGGCAGATGGGTACCTCCAGAGTATTGTCTGATGCTGTCACCCTCTTACTGTGTTTCTCTCTCTCCTTTGTCCCTTTTTGCTTCTCTGATATTTTCCCCTTAAATTTGATTGATTTCCATTTCCATATTCCACTGTGCTGTACGTTTATGCCTTTCTCTTTCCAGTGGTGGTAGCTGCCTAGCTGCCTGGGGGGCTGTCTCCCCATTCTCTGCTGCACAGCAGGGTTCATAATTGGCTCTGTAAGACTGGACCAGTGCCTCTCTGAGCCACGAGAGCAGAGAACAGAGAGCTGGGTGGGCACTTTGCTTCCTACCATGGTTCTGTCCATGCATCAGGGTGAGGGGCTCTTGAAAGAACAGGGGGGTAAGCCAGGTGGCTAGAAAGAACAGGTCATGCCTTCAGCAGTTCTAGGAGCATGTATTCTCAGCTGGCATGGATGGGCCTCCCTTGCTGCTCCTCTCCATTTCCTCTCTGGTTTGTACCTTAAGCAACCAAATCTGTGATTCCAGTCACAGATACAGTTACTTTGATCAGCATGCCAGAGACTACTCCTGTTTGCTGCAATCACTGGTTGAGGTGTCAGCATGGGCTTTTAGGTAAAACTATTCCCAGAGAAGTCAGAGCTTTAGGACAAAAGAATTGGTACCTGTGGGTTGGAGAATCAGGGCTCTGAGATGCAGTAGAAGGCAAATCAGTAGACAAGAGTTCATCCCGGCAATGCTCCAAATGCAGCACAGATCCTACAAGACACATCCAGGCTCTACTTAACTGATACATTACCATTGCTTTTAAACTTCAGAGACAGCCCAAGACAACAGGAAGTACAGCCATTGCCATATGCACTGAAAACAAATTAAACCAAATCCATTTAAGTCCCATGTTAGGACACTTTTAAAAGCATCTGATCAAGTGAGTGTGTCACAGCAGCCAGCATTTTAACAACAATTACTGATTTAATGGGCCAAATGAGACTTGTGGGAACACAGACTTGGAAGACACCTCCTGGAACACTGAGTCCAGTCCAAGGCTGTGGCAGGCATTTCTAACATATGTCATTCACAGACTGGTCAAGTTCCATCTTAATGCTAGTTAGCTCATGTCCTAGGATCTCCTTCCTCTCAAAAAAGTTTGCTTTCAGCAAGTGGATGTTCAACACAACCTGGCATTCAGTCTCTTTTACAATGTCTCTAAAGTACCTAAATCAGTAGTCACTCTTCAAAATGTAGGCCAGCATTTGCCCAGAGCTCAGTTAGTGCATGTGGACTCAGGTGAAGAAATGAGCATTGAGGAAGGTTTCAGTAAGGAGAGGGGAGCTGCCAGGCTCACCAAGGAAAGGAGCGAGTTATGAGAGCAGTGGGAGAAAAAGCTGATGGAGGCCTGGATGAGTGAAGGAGGGAAATATTTCTGGTCAGGCTGGTGATGACAGTGTAGGAGTGATAGAGAAGCAGGTGCAGCGTCAGATTGAATACTGTTCAGATCAATAATTCAAATAGCACTGCAGTACTAGAAGTCATAGATAGCAAAGTTTACCAGTGGGGCTTCTGCAGCTGGGACTAGCAATCAGGTGTCTAAATTAGCAAATGTTGGTTTTGTGATTCAGATAACTTGATTTTATGGTGCTAGACTTCAGTTCTTAGATTTAGTGCAGACTTCCTGTGTGTGACCGTGGCACACAGTTAACTTCCATGTTCCTTGATCCCTGGTTTGTATAATGGAGAGGTGACATGTCCTATATCTGCCTTATTCATTATGGCTGTAAAATCTTTCAATCCCTTGCACCTGAAGGAAACTAAGTTCACCAAGAGCAGCAGAATCTATTTCCAGTTCCTCATCTTTATTTATGCTGCAGGCTCTAAAATTGTCTTGTGCTTTTGCAGTACAGAGGTATAGGTTGTAGCCATGTTGGTCTAAGTACATAGGCAGACAAAGTTCTTTGGGTAAATCTGTTATCTTTTATTAGACCAATTCAAATAGTTGGAAAAATTCTTCTTTGCAAGCTTTCGCATATAAATATCCTTCATCAGGCTGAGAGCATCTGCAGTTGGTGTGTGCTCTTCACTGACTGGCTCTTGCAATGCAGCACACGTTACAAGCAGCCATCAAGTGGTGCAGGTGTTTGGTGGACAGTTTGAATGTTAAAGTTTGCTCTGAGTTGGAAAAGTGCAGCTGCTATCCCAGTACAGTGTGCAGCTTTACCACACAAACCTACAAGAGGTAGGTCTGTTGGTTAGGTGGAAGAGACTCACAAGAATAAAAAGAAGAAGAAACATGATTTAGAAACCTCTGCTTGCTGTTCTGCTTCTTGGGTTAGCTGTTAATAAGCTTTATGAACAGAAAACAGTTTTTCTACACTTGTCTACTTTTACTCATGGTAGAAATGTGATCTTATCACTGCATTCAGTGATGAATTTTTACATGTTGATTTTCACGATATCATTGTTGCTATAGGATGCTGGATCAGTGCCCTAGAGGATGAGACTTCTACAAAGCCAGGTTATAATTTGTTGGAACCCCAAACTAGGCTCCAGCAGAGAGAAGAACCTCTTTCTTTCTTCCTTTTCCAATACTTGTGCTGTGGAGGTGTGTCACACAGGTCTCTCTCACTCACTGGAAAGTTACAGTGAACAATATATAGTAAATAAGAAGAGGACTTATTTGCATATTTCCAGTGTCTGGTATGCAAATAAACCTTCTTCTTATTTGCTTTACATTGCTTACCGTAACTGGCCAGTGAGCAAATGAGAACCGAGTCAAAATTGAAGAATAATTTTCATAGGTCTGGTAGCACTGAATCTAGTTTTCTAGGCACAGTGTTGCTAAGTCTGTTTATAATAAGTAGAATTTGGCTTGGGGTTTTTTTAAGTTGTTTTTGGGGGCGGGGCAGAGGGGAGCTGAGGTTTTCCAGGCTTGTTTTATTTTGAAGTGGTTTATTTTGGGTGATAAGGTAGGGCTGGGGTTTCCTGTCCCAGTGGGGAACTGTTCCAGGGCTGGGCTGGGATTACAGTGGTGTTGGTGTGGTCTTGAGCTGGGCTAGAGCTGTGATCTGCAGCTTCCATGCCCTCAGTGGGGGCTACAAAGACTGGGGATTTGCTGCAAGGATTTTGTCCCAAGCTGGGATATGCTTCAGCTGTTCAACATGGGAATATATCTGATAGCAACAGAGACCACAGAGGGTAGAGAGTATGAAGATGAACTTTTTAAATAATGTAAATACACATACATTTATTTTAATATTTCTATGTGTAATTTAATATTATATGCAGCAAAACTAGAACTACTAAAAAATATGGAATTTGAACAAGTATCCCCATTCCCCTCTCTTTGAAATGGGTTGGGTTTGTTTCGGGCTTGTTTTTAAAGGCAGTGCCACCTTTTTTCTTGTGAGACTTGGCAATATTGCCTGGGCCTCGCTGGCCTGTATGTTAATCTGCCTATGTGCTGTTTTTAACTTGCTGACAAATTTCTATGGCTACATCTACACATATGTTTTACTGCAGAGTATACTAATTAACCACAGAATAAAGCCTCATTGTCTACACCGTCTACAGAGGCAGTACTATTTTATGGAGGAGTAATTTACTGTGATTTAAATACACATGTGGATGATGAGCACAGGTGTAAATTGTACCCAGTCAGCCCAGCCAGGTGGGGGCCAGACTCCTGCTGCCTAGCTACAAGGCTCCACCTTTTCAGCATCCTGGTGGCCCAGCCAGGTCCCTCCACTGCCCAACATCGCCACCCGGAGCCCTGGGCAGGGCAGGGCAGGGCAGGGCAGGGCAGGAGTGACCCTCGCATAAACTGCTCTGCCCTGGCTCTAATTCCTGCTGTTGCATACACAGCTGCACCCAGCTGCACCCAGCTCCTGGAGATGCTGCACCCAGGAGTTGTTTACTCTGGCTCAAACTGCTCCAGAGTTTATTGCTTTGAATTAATTGCTGTGTAGATGGATCCTATGTGTTAGTTCTGCCACCTGTAAAATACTGAAACTGCTCTGAAGGCCACAGATGAAAAGTGCTTTTGTAATGGAAGGAAGCATAATGGCCCAGTATGCTGGTGTGGGTAAGACACATAAAAGGCTGATGTGGCCATCATCACATCTGGCCACATTTGACCCTGCAGCTTGAATGATCATCAGGGATCCTAGTTTTCTCTGTTTAAAAATCACAAATTCTCTGATTAAAAATCCGTGTTTTTCAGTGATTAAAATGAAACACCACTATATATACAGGTATCAGTTGAACACAGTGTTTTATTGATATACTTACAATGTTAAGTCAATTTGGAAGCCTACCAGTGCTTCAATCATTATAATAAAATAAATTCTAAATACCTATATATTTTAGCATTTGATAGTGGGGAGGTTGTCATAGAAAATCAGAGCTCATCCTGCCCCTTTCACTTACCAGGATGTAGTTCCAGATGCAGCTTTATGGTGCTGAGCAGCCCTGATATGCTGATGCCCCTGCCTTGCCATTGCCCCTCAATCCTGACCCACAGCCCCTCCAGCCCTGTCAGTGCCCCTCACTCTCGACCCACAGCTCCCTCAGCCCTGCTTGGCACATGCCCCCCAGATTTATGTCCCCACCATGGCACACATCACTACAGCCAGGCCAGACCAGCTCCAGGCACTGCCACCTCCACAGTCCAGTGGGTGGGACCCTTCAAGAGGGAGTGCCACCCTGTGCCCAGCTGGCAGCAGTAAGGGCACAATTCCATGCCACTGCTGCTGCACCTCACCTTGGTGGCCATGGCAGCACAGCACTCCCTCCCATACCAGGTCCTGTATGCTCTATACCAGGTGGCTCCTGCCCAGAGCTGGTCCGGCTTGGCTGCAACTCCATGCTGTACTGTGGGCACAGAAACCTGGGGGGACATGTGCCTCCTTGCTGTGTTACCTTGGGCCCCCATCCCTCCAACATGTTGCCTGTGCCCCCACATATGCAGGTGGCACCCCCGCCCCCTGTGTCCCACTTCCCCTAACTCCAAGCAGTCCCTTGCAGGCTAGAACTCTGCCAACCTGCAAGGGGAAACACATGGTTTCCTGGCTTTTCTCGTTTAAAGGGAAACATATGTGATTTCCCCCTTTAAAGTGGAAATTCCTCATTTTCTCCTTTAAATGAGAAATTCCTCATTTTTTTTTGTTAAAGGGAAAAGCATGATTTTCCATAGCAAACAGAAGATTTGGATCCCTAATGACTGGGTACCCATTTGCAACTGTCAGCAGCCTTTGGCATGAGTCTAGAAGAGGTCTTGAACTCAGCCCCTTAGACCTATAGAAAGATGAGTTAACAGCTCTTCCAACATACCCCTGTTTTCTAACAGCTAAGGATTATTATCAAAGCTTCAAATATTGCTGGACTCTGGCATGCTGCTCTGCTAATGAACCTCAGCTATAGGGGGATCCATTCTAAACATTTCAGTCACTCGGGCTTTCTAATCTTTTTCTTCCTAATCAAGAAGGATGCCCTGTGATCAAGCTAAACCTGAATTCTTCACCTCATGGAGTAGCTCAACTAAGTCACTCTAATGGGACTAAACTAATGCACAATTTAAAAATATATTAAAAATAATTTTTGCTGCTTATGATATAAGGTCTTTACAGCAGGAAATCACTAGGCCAGACACACTGGCTGCCAGTGGAGTTGTGGGCTGCCATTCTTGAAGCCACAGACATATATTTCAGACTAAATGCGTCTGATCTCAGATGCTCAGAAGTTTCAGGTCCCACGGGTACTTGGATGGGACACCACCTCAGAATCCTGGGTACAGGATATTTTTTGGAGAATCAAGCTACCAACAATAGGTAACTCAATAAAGCCATGTGTAAACTGTGTCTCAGAAAGGAAAAAACAGTATTTGAAAGTGAGTTATGGGGATTATATTGCAGAAGCGTACTCCATTATCACAGGAGGGAGGACAACACAGTAGATTTTAAACTATAGTAAAGGAGATTTAGTTCAAAACTCAAGGAAAGCTTCCTAGTTATAAAAGCTGTAGAGCAATGGGATGAGCTGGTTAGAGAAGTTGTGGAATATCCTTCACTGCTGGTTTACAAAAGGCTGGAAAGTTATATATCTGGGGTAGTTTAGGAAAAGTGAATCCTGCCTCTCTCCAGATGCTGAAGTAGACAACCACAAAAACCCCTTCAAACCCTAAGTTCTACACAAATACATACAGTACATACACATTTCATATTTCTTTTGGGCCAGAAGAGAAAACTTCAGAATGCTAAATAATACAGTTAATATCAGCTTTTCCTCATATCTCCTGTTACACTAAAATGCAATTCTAGTATCCCCTCCCTTTAGTTGTTAACAAAGGGAGTGCTGCTGAGGCATCCTGAAATCCATTTGTGATACACCTGCTGCCCCCTGACACAACCATACTCATTACCCTGCAGGCAGAGAGAACACAAACTAACTTAAGTGGTACAAGACTGCGTGAAAATGACAAAGGGAAAAAAATGTTCTGTCTAGTAAAGCAGGAAAGGTGGGGTGAAGGGGGAATGCTAAGAAGAAAAAAGAAACAACTGGACCAACCCCTGAGGAGCTCAGGAGAAGTAAGGAACAGGACCCACCATGGACAGTACTTTGCAGTTGTGGGGTGACCTGCTGAGGGCTGAGATGCTCAGATAACAGGCCCTTGGAGAAGGGCCAAGGAATGATCCAAAATATTGGATTTTCTGGTGCACTCAAGGAAGCCTTGGAACCAGAGGAGGTCAGGATAAATGAATTGTCCAGGTTGGAGCAGAATAGGAAGGAAATACATGACAAACCACAGAACAGATCTGAGCGGGGGGGGATAGTAGGGAGTTGTGGTGGCATCTTAAAGTGGGAAGGAACACTGCAAAAATTCCCTAACTTCAGTTAACTCTCTTGAGGAGGTATGGTAGCTCCTGTTCTGTAAACTCACTCTGCAGTTTACCACGCACCCATTTCCTGTATTAGTTTTAGATCTGTAATTGGCATAAACCTGATCCTGACATACTCTACTGTCTACAAGATCAGAATTGAGCCTGGACAGCCAGACTGTAGCACTTACTTGCTGATTCTTTGCAGGATTGACAAGGTCTTCAAGCCGTTCTCAATTTTTGCTTTTGCCCTAGGTGCCTATGCTTGTCTTCTAGCCGCTGGCTCTGCACACGGTCCACTGCAGGATGCAAGCAGCTTTCTGCCCTGAGCTGTGCGTGCAGGTTTTGCAGCATAGAGGGAAGTGTTCTCATACAAAGTCAGAGATTAAATCAAGAAGGGGAGGGATGAAGGAGCAGGGGAGAACAAAACAATGAACTTGCTGAGTCCTCAGCTGATGCAAGTAGAGACAGTGCCACCAAAGTCAGTACAGCCATGCTGGGGTATGTCACCTGAAGAGCTGGCCCTCAGTAAGGCCATTACTTGGTAAAGGAGCTTTTAATTGTGGCTAAATGAATTCTTGCATGGGGGTTTGACAATATATCAAGGAGATTTCCACATCCTGTACTTTTCAGAGCTGTTTTCTGAGAAGCATGTCAGATCAAAACCACTTTTTCCTCCTTCTGAAAGTTGAAACACCAGGTGCATGCCTTAGTTCTGAAACGAACAGCACTGGTTGATGAGCCAGTGCAGTTATTTTCAACCCTCTTTTCTATATGCTTTCTTTTCTGTTTACTAGGTGAAGGAATAAGCAAGGTTGTCAGTGGGATAACCCTTGATACATGAGCTCAGATCCTGATTTAGAGAGCAAATAGTGAATATGGCTTTCTTCCCAAGTTTGAAAATAGCACCATCCATTCAAGAGGAATGCCACTGAGCAACCATTTTAAAAAAATCCAACCTTTGTGCAAGGCCTATGCAATGTAACTCCAAGACTGTAGTTCCCACAAAACAGCCATTGACCCGTGGTGGCATGTCTGGAAGGCTCATCTCATCTGAGGAACCCAGCATGGGATGCTGAAGGATATGATCAAGGCTCATTGGCAGAGCTGTGTATGATGCTTGAATCAGGCTTGGAACAACAAAAGGGGCTTCAGGGCAGGATTGAAGGGTGTTGGTAGAAAGGGTTTGGGGATCAGGGTATGACATTTACCTAGTACCTGCCCACACATGTTCCTTGAGCTCAAGAAGGAGTTTCAGCAGCTATCAGAAGACTGCTGAAACTCCCTGTTTAAAGTGTAAAGTGTGAGAAGAACTTTCCTCTGCTGCCTGGGGCAACCCAGAGGCCAGTAATAGTAAAAAAAGCATGGACTGAAAGGGACTTTTTGGGTCAATGACTCCAGTCCCCTGATATCATGGATAGCATCATAGAATCACTTTCATAAACTTACCAAACTACCTGGGGTTTTGATGCCACTTCTCTTGTTGAAGTGGGGTGTGGTAACATATTTTTGCTGAAGGATGTCCCTCCTCTCTTCCCCCACATTGGGCCATGGAGTCAAAGGTGGCTAGATGTGATGCTTGCCACATCAATCCCTTGTGAGCTGTTGTCTTTAAGAGGTTGTTTATTTATTTATTTAGCATATGCTATTTCAGCATATTCTTTCAGCCATCTTTCGGTGATGTCATCATCAGCATGAAGAGCATGAAGGCCACCAGGCAGCATAGTAAATGGACACAAGTCAATAATGTGGGACATGGTTTGAACTTGTCCACAGGGGTATGTGCTGTCACTGTAAAGATCCCATTGGTATTGGTTTGAGGCATAGTGACCCTGTCCAGTTCAAAAACGGTTGAGAACTGCCCAATAATGGCATGGGCAGTTAAATCCTAGTTGACTGACTATAGAGTTAGAGATGATGTGGTGATTGATTGGTGCTTGTGCTGACCATTCTTCATGACATCAAGTATATAAGGAAAAATCAAAGGTTTTTGAACGGGTTGACATATTGGACAACTTGAGGGGAGCTGAGCTACTGGTAGGTGGAATATGTCCCAGTGTACCGGCAGCATAGGATTATCATGAAGTCTGGCTACTAAGTTTACTTAAATATTTGTGTAGTGGAGATGGGGGGGAGAAATGTTACTGAGGACTGGTAACCATGGGAGTGGGGTGGGATGCTATGAGCCTAAGACGCATTGTACCGTGCAGTTAAGAGTCCACTAATTTGCTGTGCAACGATTGAGCCTGTTGGCTACAAATGATCAGGTGGGGATCCTTAAAATTCTAATTTATTAGGTGGATTGAAACACTGTAATGAGTTAAATCATAAACCTTGGGGCTGGTTCCCATACACACACTCACATGCACACACATACACACACACAGAGTAGCAAGCTACAGAGTCAGGTATATCTATCCTACAAGCTCTGGAGTCTGCCATCGATGGCCAGCTGAGGCTTCTTTCAGTGTGGTGTTATCCTCTAGAAGGGGGTCGCCGGCTGGTCCTTCTGGCTGGACAGGCCTGGTCGAGTTGGAGATCAAGAGGGCGCCACTGAGGGTCACTTTTCACTGCCTTTTATCTGTCCCTGGCAGACTTTGGTGACTCCCCAGTTTTCAGGATTGCCCAATCCAGGGGTTGTTGACCCTTGTGGGACTTCCCCCCCTCGGTGGCTACTGGATGGCATCTATCAGCCCCAGGGGTTGTCCGCACAAACGTGCTGTTTTGGGAGTCTGTTGATGAATTTAGAATAGGACTCTGGAAGTGGTCGATCCGGAGATATTCAGCCCAAAAGTTGGTCCCTGGCATTGATTAACTCAGGCCAGGGCTTCTAGCCCTTGATCAGTGATGTTTAGAGATTTCCCGGTTGTTACGTTGTTTTCTATTGAGTTCTTCCCTTGGTTGAT
>JAGPOW010002756.1:0-22343 GCA_030014935.1 Caiman crocodilus | reverse complement strand
TGTCCTGCCCCTCGCTTAGGGACACTGAGGCAAAGAACTTGTTGAGGAGTTCAGCCTTGTCCCCCCGTCCATCACCAATTGCTTCTGCCCATTTAGTAGAGGTCCTATTCCTCCCTCAGCCTTCCTTTTACTCCCTATATAGCTGAAAAACAATTTCTTGTTATCCTTTACCTGGGATGCCATCCTCAGCTCCATGGTAGCTTTGGCCCATCTAACTGCCTCCTTACAAGTGTGAGCAGAGGAGGTATACTCCTCTTTGGTGATCTCTCCCTGTTTCCCCTTTTTATGTGCTCCCCTTTTGGCCCATAGGCTGCTCTGGATCTCTCTGGTCAGCCAGGGAAGCCTCCTGGCCCCTTCCCCTCTTTTTCCTTGCATCGGGATCGTCTCCCTCTGTGCCCGAAGGATCATTTCCTTAAGGCACAGCCACCCTTCCTGGTGTTCCCCTGCCCTTCCAGTGCACGTCCAGGGCTGGGGCCGTGCTGGGGAGGAAACACTTTGGGGCTACTCCACAGCCTTTCATCTCCTCTGCTCCCTGCAAGGCCCCATGTTCATTGCCATGGCAACTGGGGGCCGAGACCTGATCCCTCCTGAGCAGTGCCGGGGCTCCTGGAGGGTGGGAGCATGCCCTGTCCTGTCATGGGGGGCAGGGGTTGGCTGCCAGCTGCAGACAAAGAGGCCAAATGGCTGCAACTAACCATCCCTCCCACCTGCACCTGGCTGGGGCTCTGTGGTTTGCAGGAGGGGGTGTGGGGAGAGTGAGCAGCTGGGAGGGGGCCTGAGCGGCTCAGTGACCGCTCAGCTTGGGGCTGACTGTAGGGGAGGGGGAAGGTTAGTCTCCGGGTGTGCTCCGTCCCACCCCTGGGCAGACGGGGTGGCTGCGCCAAGGGGCTTGGTGGGGTGCAGGGCCGAGCTGCAGTAGAGCAGCGGTGCAGGCCAGACCTGGGGGGTGTTGCTACCGCTGTTGCTGGCACTGCCTGGCTTGGTTGGCTCACCCCAGGAGGGGAGCGTTGTCTTGTAGGAAGGCTGTGGAGGAACGGGGCCAGACTGGGGTTCCCCCAGCAACAGATACTGAGGAGGATGGCGATGGAGCTGGAAAGCAATGCTGAAGAGTCCCAGGGCAGGGCAGGGCAGGATGTGACTCCTTCTTGTGACTGGGACTGTTCTGCTTGGAGAAAAGATTTGGGGTGGGGGTAACAGCAGCCATGAGTGACCTGCCAGCCTGCTGTGAAGGATAAAGAGAAGCATTGTTCCTTGCCCCTGCAGAAGGTGGGACACGTGGCCTGGTGGTGGGTTTCAGTGGCTGCAAAGCAGATTAGGATCAAATCTCAGGGAAAACATCCTGGCTGCCAGAGCCCTTGGGCAAGGCAGCAGGGCAAGGGGCAGTCCCCTCCGGGTGTGTTTGAGGAGAGCCGGGGTGGGTGCCTGCTGGGGCCAGGTAAGAAGCAGGGAGCCTGCCCTTGTGCAGGGCTTGGACAGACTGACAGCTGAGGTCCTTCATGAAGCTGTCGCATGTTCAGGGCAGACAGCCAGCTCTGGGGCAGAGCCATGCAGCAGCCCAGGAGAACGCAGCAGGGTGGGCATGGGGGCACCTGTGCCCCATGAGAATGCAGGAGAGGGAGGCCCAAGGGGGGCCACGTATGATGCCAGGGGGGTTGATGCTGTGACCCTTGTGGCTGTGGTGCTGGACATCTGTACACAGCCCTGGCCCTTGTCCTGTTTGTTTTGCCCTGATGGGAAGGGCAGGGGCAGGGGGATAGCAGGTTTGGGTGGGATTTAGCTCAACTCTGGACACTTGGGAATGCGATGTGTGGTATACCCACAGTGCGGGTGGCACTGGGGCTGCCCCAGAGAGGAGCACAGTGGGGTGGAGGGCAGCAGTGGCCTGAGTTTGGAGCTGGGTGGGTTGGGGTAAGGAGTGTCTGGCCCCGCCGCCTTTCTACAGACGCAGGGGGCTGAGCTCTGGTCTGGGCATCTTGGGAGGGCTGGGTGGAGCACCTGGATTTACAGCCCCGCAACCTGACAGCAATATCTGGAAAGTCACAGAAGCAAACTAAAGACCTGGTGGGGGCAGGGTGACCGTGAGCCACCCGCATGGATTTGCTAGGAACAAAACATGCTGCAACCACTTGATCTCCTCCTTCGACACAGAAGAGGGTTAAGTGGATGGAGGGACTGCTTGAGGGAGACTTTAGCTCTCATAAAGAAACTGGAGATATGTGGGCTGGATAAAGTTGCTCTCCAGTAGATGCACAACAGGCTTGGTAACCCCAAGCAATGTGTCACCATGAATGGGTCCATGTCAGAATGGTGGGAGGTTTCAAAGAGAGTTGTTCCTGAGTTGGGGGCCAGAAGAAAGCTCCCTGAGCAAATTCTCACACGACACATAGTTGGAAGGCTTACAGATACACAGAAGGACAGGCTTGGACTCTAGAAAGATCTTGCAAGCCTGAATGGGAGGGCTGGAGGTATCACCGTGAAGTCTGTACAGGCACATCCAAGGGGATGCACCTAGGGAAGAATGAGAAGCCCAAGTGCTGAATAGGAGATGACCAGACAGGAGGGGCGGCAGCAGTGCTAGGCAGGGCCTGGGTTTTGGGTGCGCCACATATGAGATGTGAGGCAGCAACCTGCAGCAGAGAAGGCAAGTGGGGTTTTGGGCTGCATCAAAGGACTATCAGGCATAAGATGTAGGCAGCAACCGTACCACTCTAGGTCTTCTCTAGACCACAGTGCACAGGGCTGGGCTCCACGCTTTAAGGACATGGGGGTGTTTGAGGGTCCAGAGGTGGGTGGCAAAAATGATCTATGGGTTGAAATGTGGTTGGGCTGATATTGTAGTCATGACAGTCCAGGACATGTACGAGAAGTGAGGTTTGGTTTTCTTGGTGACCGCTGTTGGACAAAGCATATACTTAGCAGGTGTTGCAGACCTTCAGACATTGAGTTTGGCAGCTGTGCAAGGAAAAGCTATGTTCAGCTTGCAGAAAAGGAGCTTAAGAGGGGGCATGGTAACAGTCTGCAAATGCCTGAAAGGCTGCTATGGAGGGGGAGGGGGAGACCTGTCCTCCCTTCTTTGGAAGCAGGAGACATAGCAATGTCTGTAATGGGCACCAGGAGAACCTCGTTGCTGTCTGAGTAGGGAGGCAGAGGCACTGGCTTCCCCGGGGGATGGAGTCTCCTGCACAGGAGAGCTTGGGAGGAGGCTGGATCGGTCCTGGGCAGGGAGGGTTCAGGAGCAGCATCTGGCCTTCATGCAGGGGGCTGGACCAGGTGTTCCTCGAGGTCCTTTCTGAACTCACCCACCCTAAATGCTGGTGTGGCTGCTGGGGTCCCTGAACTGCCCAGGGTTGTTCCACTGGCCCAGGGCAGGGATAGGATGGGGTGCCCAAGCCATGCTGCCACTGACCCAGGTGTCCCTCTGCCCCACCTTGTGCACTGAGTGCCCTGCTCATGCCAGAAGCAGCTGTGGGGTGGCACTTCCTGGGCAGGATGCTCCGGAGGCCAGGGGACTGCTACTTGAAGGACACGTGTACAATCTGGGGTCCTCCCGTTGGCAGGGGTTCTCCCCATCAGCGAACCTGAGACAGGGATGGGCATTGCCCAATGGAAGGGAAGGAAGTCTGGCCCCCCCAGAGCCTGAGCCTGGGAACCATCCCTTACTTCCCCTCTTCCAAGGAGAGGTCATTGCGTTATTAGTGGTGGCCAGTTACTAGCTGCTGTTGTCAGGGAGCTGTTAGCCTGTCAGCTGGCTCCTGGGGGCTGGGGTACGGTGCTGGCTCCTGGAGGCTCTGTCCCCTTCTGGGGCTGCACAGCCCTGGCCGAGGAGTTGCAACATGTGTGGGATGATGGGGCGGGAGAGGGAGAACTATGCTTGCCTCTCAGAGGTGACGGCCAGACAGGGCCGCAGGATCTTCTGCTCCAGCCATTGCCCCCCACCAGGCCTTGCTCTGCCTTTTGCTGTCTGCCAACCCCCAGCCTCCCGCTCTCCAGCCCACAGATCATTCCTGGGCCCTCCCCCATGCGACCTCCAGGCCCATGCAGATGCTGGTTCCCAATGCAACATCCCAAAGCCAGTTTGCACGGTGCTGCCTGAGGGCCATGGTGGACGTGCTGGGCTGCAGGGCCATCTGCATCTCATTAGCCAGCAGTGAGAAACACGCTGGCTCCCAACCCCAACTGCCTCAGACCTGGCTCAGCAGGAGCCGGAGCCAGGGCCTGGCCAAGCCAGAGGGTTTGGAACGGGTGCTCGGGCAAGGAAGGATGTGCCAGGGAGAGCTCGTGCTAGGGAGAGCCCGCACTGGGCCTCGGTGCATGGAGCATCTCTGGCCTCGCCACTGTCACCAGTGGCTGAGCTGAGGGTCCTGGGGCCCAAGGCGTGGTGCTGCTGCTGCCCACTGGTCCCCTTGGACAGCCCTGGAGCCCCAGGTAGTCCCATGGCTCCTGGGACAGGGGGCAGATGGCAGAGGACCGGGGGGAGGGGAGAGGGGTGCAGCCTGCCACAGGCATGTTTGCTGCTAGCTCAGGGCTCCACTCATGCTCCCTTTTCTCTTCCCTTGCCAGGTGTCGCCCATGGGCACTGGAGCTATGCAGGTAAGTGTCCCAAGGACAGGCGCTCCAGCCTCCTCTGCTGCGATGTTGGGACCCTGCCAGCCCCAGTTAATCATTCCTGGTCCCCTGGCTCACTCCCATGCTCCTTGCCCCAGCCCTGCTGCAGCCGTGGCGCGTGCTCCAGCCCTGCCCTGGCACTTTGCAGGCCTGGGGAGCATGCGCACCTGCTCTCCTCCTGGGAAGGAGCTCTTGGATTCATCGATTCGTAGATGTTAGGGCCCGAAGGGACCTCAATAGATCATTGAGTCCGACCACCTGCATAGGCAGGAAAGAGTGCTGGGTCTAGATGACCCCAGCTAGATGCCTATCCAACCTCCTCTTGAAGACCCCCAGGGCAGGGGAGAGCACCACCTGTGGCCATTATTTCTTGTGACCCCCCAGGGGGGCCTTGGTGAGTAGAGCCTCACCAATTCCCCCCTGCGCCCCCGTGATGAACTTACAGGCAGCCACAAGGTTGCCTCTCACCCTTCTCTTGCAGAGACTGAAGAGGTCCAGGTGCCCCAGCCTCTCCTCGTGGGGCTTTGCTGTGTGCTCTGCAGTCCCAACTCCTCCCTCGCAGGGTCCCCGAGGGGTTCTGGAGGCATCCGGCCCCCCAGGCTCTGACAAAAGCTTGCTGCCTCCCCTGTGGCTTCAGCCCTGACTGGGGCGCTTGCACAGCCGCAGCTCAGCGCTGGAAGCTGCCTCTGGGCTGAGCCCAGGGAGGGAGGGCTGCTATGCGCTGGCATGGGGCTGGGTTCCCCTCTGCAAGATGCTGCCTCTAAGCCCCGGTGCTGTCCAGCCACAGACCTGGTGCTGGCACTCGCCCATCTGGGCGCGTGGCCGGCTGGGCCCTGTGAGCCAAGGGGCCTCTTGCGGGGGGCAGCACGTGCCCAACGCCTGAGCTGCAGTGCCAGCAGCCCCTGTCTGCCTGCCAGGCTGGGCTGTAAATCATGTTGCTTGGCCTTTCCAGCAGCCCCTAAAATAGACATTCCAGGCAGAGCGCTGCGCTCAGACCCCTGCGACAGCTGCACGTGGCGCTGCCAGTGCAGGCGGCTCCTGCCAAGGCCTTGAGCAACCTTGAGGAGCTGGAGTCTGAGCCCAAGGGGAGACAGTGAGTAGACGATGGAGCAAGGGGTCTGTGGGGCCCACTGAGCCCCAGCTGGAAATCGCATCCCCTCTCCAGCTTGGGCAGCAGAGTCCAGGCCAGGGGCACCTGGAGCCTGTCTGCGGGGTGTCCCATGGACACCCTGCCCCACATAGGCTCACTCCCCACCCCCCATTGGTGCCGTGGCCCCTAACACTCCCTTTGGCGCTGCTGTGCTCATGCCTTGCACACCCTCGCCCCTTCCCAGACATGCCGGAGTGGAGCCAGGACTTCCCGAAGTGTAGTGGCCAGAAACAGTCGCCCATCAACATCATCCCTGAATCAACACTCTTCAGCCCCCAGCTGCAGCCCATCCACCTGTCTGGCTACAATCTGCCCCCCTCGGAGCAGCTGACACTGATGAACAATGGACACACAGGTATGTGCCGCGTGGTGATCGGGTGCTGGGCACGGGTGCTTGGTGAGGGGGGGCAGCATGGAGGCAGACTGGATCTAGACTGTGCCACTCTAGATCATGCTACAGGTATAGATGGCCTACCTCCCTCTCCACCGCTCTGTGGCTGCGCCTGTCGCTGCTCTTGCTTATGGCTCGGTTACAAGAGCCCCACACGGCTGGCCTGCTCTCTCTTTGTCCACCGTTCGGCCCTGTGCCATTAACTGGGAGCTTTTCCAGCATGCTTTGCTGCTCCCCATGATAGCAGCATTGCCGTGGGCAGGCTGGGCATGCACCCTGGCATGCTTCCCCCTGCTCAGGGCACCCCGGCCGCCAGCTGCAGGGCGCTGACTGGTCCGCAGCCCCCACACGTGTGCTGTCCTGGTATATTGTGGCGGGCTCTGGCAGCTGCCTGCCTCTCCCATCCTATCAGCCTCCAGGCTCACCCCCTACCCTCCCAGGACCACAGCCCCACAAAGCGTGTCCTCTCCTGGTGCCATGTCATCTGACCCCGGTGCTCTTTCCTGCCAAGGCAGGGGGTCGGACTAGATGATCTGCCCAGGTCCCTTCCGACTCTAACTACTATGATACTATGACCTGGCCCTTCACTCCCTGCAGTCGAGCTGCAACTGCCCACAACCCTGACCATGTCTGGCAGCAACGGCCAGCAGTACCGGGCTGTGCAGCTGCACCTGCACTGGGGCTCCCCCACCGGACCCGGCTCTGAGCACACTGTGGACGGCCAGCGCTACCATGCCGAGGTAAAGCACTGCCCCGGCCCCCGTGGCAGCCGCTCGTCTGCAGGGGCGTGGGGGTTTGGTATCCCAGCCACTGCTGCCCTGCTGCTGAGGGGGCACCAGCCCCCCCTCCTCCTGCAGAGGTGAGAGTCCACTCTCCGCTCCTCGGCCAGACCGCCTGGGCACCAGCACAGCACGGGGAGCCGGAGGAGGCAGGACCCTGCTCATGCACAGGCGGCTGCTCCTGCTCCCTGGCACTCTGGGGTGACTGGGGGCGGCTCCTGGAAGGTCTCTGGGCCAGGGAGGGCAGCTGGGCCGGCTCCCAGTGCCTGTTCCTGTGTGCTTGGCAGCCTGGCCACAGCGCTGCTGGGGGCTGTTTGTCCTGTACACAGACACTCTGCGCTCCCCGGTCTGGTTCTGGGTGGCTTGATCCTGCTGTGGCTCATCCCGAGCCCGTGACCCGGTGCAGCCCCTTGCCTCGTGCTTGCTGTGGTGCCCGGGGCAGGGGAGGAAGGGCTGCACTTCATCCTGGCTGTGGGGGGGAGCACGCGGCGGGTGCAGCCAGAGGGAGCCTGGGGAGATGCTGTGCATAGCCCGTGGTGGGAGACTGGCACTGGGCTTGGCCCGGTGGCTGTGGGGCCCAGCAGCGGCAGAGCTTTTGGGCACTGTGGGTGGAAGGGCCCCATGTCAGTGCCGGTACCTGCCCCGCTGCGCCTCCCCCTGCCCACGGGCAGAGCTCAGGGCCTCTGCTTTGGTTTCAGATCCATGTGGTGCATTACAACACCCGGTACGACAGTATCTTCGAAGCCATGACCCAGCCTGACGGCCTGGCTGTGCTTGCCGCACTTCTGCAGGTGAGGCCTGGGGCACAGTCCTGGACTGGGGCTGGGCTAGGCACAGGCATGTCTTGTGAGGAAGGGCAGGGGCAGTGCCAGACCGGACCTGCCTCAATCACCAGTTATCGGGGGTAGTGCTGGGGGGGCCCCTTCTGGCCCCTGGCCCCTCGCCATCTATGGCTAGGCTCTGGGTGGCCTGAACCCTGTTGCTTACCCCAGGTCTCTGTGTTGTAGGTTGGGCCGGAGAAAAACCCATCCTATGAGCATGTGCTTGAGCACCTGGAAGAGGTCTCTGCGGAAGGTACTGCCCCTCCTGCCCCTATGCCCATGGGCTGGGAGCTGCACCTGTGTGGGGACATGGCACATGTCAGGAAGGCAGTGGGAGGCTGCGCCAACAGGCTCTGCGTGGCCAGCTGCACTCAGGCTGCGGGATCAGCACCCGTGTGCCCCACTTGCCTCAGGAGCTCTGAGTGCCAAACCCGCTCTGGCTCCAGCGCCTCTCCTGAGCTCCAGGACCAGGGGCCCAGGCAGTCCTGGAAGCGCTAGAGGCACTGTGCAGCAAGGCCGATGGCAGGGCAGGCTCTGGGCATGTCCTAGCTCGGACATGGCGGGCAGGGGACTGTGATGTTCTAGATCACGCTGGGGATCCAGACCTGGCTTGCACCGTTCTAAATCATACTACACGTCTGATTGAACTGTTCTCGATGCTTAGTTCTTGGTCAGGTTCTGGGTCAAGCTGTTCTTGACTGAGATTTCCCTGCACAATTTGGATCATGTTGTTCTCAATTATGCTGTGGGTCTAGGTCTAGACCGTGCCACTCTAGATCATGCTACAGGTATAGATCTGACTCTTGCTGTTCCCGATCATGCTGTGGTGGCCCCGTCAGTGGGGAGGTGCAGCCCAGCCACATGGCCCGTGGGTGGTTGCCGACTGCTGCTCTCTTCCAGGTGCCAACACGCCTGTGCCTGGGTTCAACATTGCTGGGCTGCTCCCTGCCGATCTCAGCCGCTACTTCCGGTACAACGGCTCCCTGACCACCCCGCCCTGCTACCAGACCGTGATGTGGACCGTCTTCAACCAGACCGTGCGCCTGTCTCTGGACCAGGTCGGTCAGGGGTGGCGGGGCACCTACTCTACTGTGGGCACTCACAGGGGCGGTCGGGGAAGTCCTGGCCCTGCCTGTGGCTCCAGGCTCCTGCAGCTGGGCCCTGCTCATGCCCGTCTCCCCACAGATCTTGGAGCTGGAGGAGACACTGTATGACGACCATGACAAGCACCTGGAGAACAACTTCCGGCTACCGCAGGCCATGCATGGCCGGAGGGTGCTGGCAAGCTTCTTGGTGGCCCGTGGCCCAGGGGTGCCTTCTGTGCCAGGTAAGGAGCCTGGGTGGGTGGCCATCATAGAGGACATCCTGTTTTTCTGTTACTCTGTCCTCTATTGATGTGAAACCCAATGCCTTTGTGTCCTCTATTTTTCTCTTGATGAGAAAAAGGACATAAACGTATCGGGTTTCGCATCAATAGATGACAACCAGAGTGCCTAGCCCGAGGGAGTTGTCTCCCTGGTGCCTTCCAGGGAAATACTGCCGGAGGAGCAGGTCAGCACCACGTGGCATCTGAGGTGTGGCGGCACCGGCATCTCCCCATGGCAGGGCGAGGTGCATGGCCACTGAAGGGAGCAGCAGTCCCAACTCTGAGCCTGTCTTGCTCTGGCCTGCGGCTGCGACACCAGAAAGGGCTAGGGAGAGTCTGAGCCAAGGTGCTTGGCAAACCCCGAGCTGTGTCCTGGGGCTGCCTCTGGGCCCAGGACCCCAGAGCTTGCCGGATGTGGGGGCAGGCGAAGGCATGCATTGGCTCCCAGAGCTGACTGGTGGTGCACTCACCCTTAAAAATGAGGCCCTTTTCCCCCATTTTCACTGCTGTTCCCTTGCTATAAGGCTTTGCCTGCTCCTGTTCCCAGGCCAGCTCACTGCTCTTGTCTCAGTTGCACTGTCCCTCATCTCGAGTAGCTCGAGAGCTGCCCACTTGCCAAAGCTGCTGGACTTCCCTGCTCCTGCCCATCCTTCCAGAGCCCTGGGCTGGAGCTGGCTTCCCCAGCCTGGAGCAAGGGGAGTCTAGAGTTGCTCCCACCTCAGTGGTGATGCTCATGCCCACACTCCCCTGCCTGCTCCACCCTGTGTCCAGAGTCATGCCACAACACTGCATTGCTGCAAGCCTTGACCCTGCCCTACCGGGGAGTGCCCTCCTCCATCCCTTCCAGGAATGCTCCCAGCCCTGCAGGGAATGAAAGAGCTCATGCAGGCTCCTTTATTGACTCTTCCTGAGTCACAGCTACCTTGTTTTGCTCCCCGGTCACTGCATCAATGGGGCCAGGTCCCAGCAGTGGGCCAAGACCTGAAGTTCTTTGTGTTATGCCCACGGCCCCAGCACCCGTGCCTGACACAGCCGGTGCATGATGCTGATAGTGCTCCAGCGCCAGTGGTGATACCACCTGGACAAATATTTGCCTGCAGAGCCAGGGGCTGCACTTGCTCCCAGCGTGTAGCGGCTGGGCTTGGGTGACTGACCCCTATTGTGGAAGCAGACAGCTTGAACGCGGCTGGGGCCTGGCACAGGCAGGGCAGGACGGAAGTGTTGGCCCCAGAGATGGAGCTGGGCCTGTGAGTCATGGGCTAGGGCAGGGTGGTGCCAGGAGCAGCAGGAAGTTCAGGGCTAACTGCAACCTGCTGGGAGCTGCAGGGACTGGTGTCTGGGCTGGGAGGGAGTGCAGCTGGGGTGCTGCTGGCAGTGTGATGGGTAGCAGTACTGCCCTCGCACCCCCAGCTGCAGGGAGCAGAGTGCCCTTGTCACGTCCATGTCGTATGTGACCCAGGGCTCCCTTACAGTGAGGCCAGGGCCTGGGGTGACCATAGTATGGATCACGGGTCGCCCATGCTCAGACAAGCTGGGGAGTGCATATGGGGCTGCACGGGACCACCAGCTCGGCAGGGGCCATGGCTCAGCCTCTGGGCTCCTGCTGTCTCCCTGTCCTGCAGCTGCCCTAGCGCTCACTGCAGTTCAAGCACTCTGCCCCAGCAGAGCCGGAGTTGGCCGCGCGCTTTTGTTTTTGTGAGATCTGGGACCTGCTCCAACCAGTTTCCTGAGTCCCACGTGCGTCAAGCAGTTCTTGGGAAGACGCAGCTCCTGTGGCTGTCTATATCCCAGGGCTGGCACTGTCCTGCCAGCACTTGCCTGCCCCTGTACCACCGATGCTGGGTGCCAGCAAGGGGCGGCTGCAGGAGGCTCCCAGCACTGCACTTGCTGCAGAGGCTGGGGGAAGTGCAGCGCTTGCAGCTGCACCAGGGCTGCTGCAGGCCCAGAGCTCTTCACGGCCTGCAGGTGCAGCCCAGAGGCACCTGTGTGTACGTGCTGTGGCCTCGGGCCAGCACATGCTCACCTTGCTCCGTCCTCCCAGCAGCACCTGGGGCACAGCGTAGCGGGGGAGCTGGGGCACGGGAGAGGGGAGGGAGGCGGTAAACTGGAGGCAGGTGTGGAAGCCCCTGGCCATGGGGTGATGGGCCCCAGCCAAGCACAGGATGCTGAGGGGCGCAGGGGGCTCTAGGGAAGCTCCCGGGGTGGTGGGGTGGTATTGGACATCTGGGAGCCGCCGGTGGGTGCCTGAGCCTTGCACTCTCCCTGCAGCAGGTGGGGGGTCCTCTGTGCCCCCCACCTCTGACAACGCCACAGGGGCAAGCACCAGCGGAGCACCGGAACCAGGTACCGCTCTGCAGGCAGCGCCTGCTGCCAGGTCCTGGTATCTGTCGGCCTGGCTCCGGGGCTTGCTGAGCTGTGTGGGCTCTTCCTGACAAGGCTGTGGTGTGGCTACCTGCCCGGGTCAGCGCGACCCAGGCCCTGCCTGGCCAGATGCTCTGTGCTGTGGTGGCCTCTCCCTTTCCCCCCCCACCTCACCCCCACCAGAGGCCAGTAGTGGCTGGCGGTTGGGATTGGGGAGATGCAGTGGTGGTGGGCTGTACTCCAGGTGCTGCTGGGGGGGGGGTCTCGTAGGGGCTGGTTTGGTTTTTTTTGTTTGTTTGTTTTTGGGGGGGGAGGGGGGCAGGCAGGGCTTGGGTTTGCTAGTGGCTTTTCCATCCTCCACCCACCTCCTGCTTTTGACGCTGGCCCCAGCTCTGTAGTTGTGTTGGTTTCTTGCCTCCACCATCCTTGTGTTCCCTGGAGGGGGAAGCTTGGCTGTTCCTGATTCAGGGGTGTATGGGGATCCCTGGGAGCTGTGGCAGGTGCCTGAGCCCTACACTCTCCCTGCAGATGATGGGGAAACTGCGACGACCCCTGTCCCTGACGGCCACGCAGGGGCCGGTGCTGGCCGACGACTTAGACCAGGTACCACTTGCCTTACCTATGCCCTCTCCCCTCCTGGTGCCGGCTGTGTGTGCAGGCAGGCCGTGTGCTCAGGTCCCCCCGGGCGCTCCGCTGGACTGGGCTCTGGGTCTCTGCATCCTGGCTGCAGCTGAGGCATGGTGTCCAGTGGTCCCTGGCTCTGGCAGATAGCAGGGGTGGACTTGGCCAAGGCAGGGGCTGGCAGCCGGGGACCTGTCGGTGCAGTGCCCGGGGAGGGGGCAGCTAGGGTAGTCAGGTCTGGAGCTGGTTCCAGAGCCAGGGGCAGAGCAGGGCTGGGGGCTGCAGCCAAGTGTGTTCAGCGGGGGTGCTCTTCCTGGGGGTGGCTTGTGACCAGTCCATTATGGCAGGGATACCCCCACCCCCATGCACAGCCCCAGGCTCCTCCTCACAGCCTGTGCCTCTTGCAGGTGGCAGCAGCCCAGAGGGTACAGGTAAGACGCTCACAGGGGCAGGCCTGGGGAGGGTGCTGGGTACAAAGTTGTGGGATGAGGGAGGATGACAGGGTGGACTCACCACAGCACAGCTCATGCTTCCTCTTGCCTTCCCTGGCCAGGGCCCGAAACGCACCTGGGCTCCTCATTTCAGGCAGGTAAGTGCCACCCCCCCCCCAGCCATGCCTAGCCTGCCCCACAGCCCCCTCCCTTCCTTCCTTCCCAGCCCTAGCTCCAGTCCCAGCCTCCTGCAGCCTCTCTTCCCTGTTCTTGAGTCCCCCTATCCCCTCCCTTCCCACCCAGCCGAGCCCACCCCCACTCCCGCTGCAGGCAGCTCCCCCCTGCACCCTGGGGGCTGCCCCCGCAGTCGCTGTGTCCAGCTGTCCTCACCCCCGGGTTGGCTGTTGCTGCAGGGGACGTGCTGGCCGTGCTGTTCGGGGTGCTGTTTGCCGTCACTGCCCTCGCTTTCCTTGTCTACGTCCACAAGCAGCGGAGCCACAGCCGCAGGTGTGTTCCCTGCCCTGGTCTCCCCCCCATGACCCCAGGAGTGTCACCTCCCCCGCTCCACTTGGCCCTGCTTCCCCCTCTCGCCCTTGGACCCCTATTTGAGCAGGCCAGAGCAGCTGGTCCCCTGCCCTGAGAGCAGTACTGTGGGCAAAGCAGGGCACAGGGGCTATGCTCTGGGGGCAGCTGGGGCCCAGGCTGATGCGGGGGGGGCAGGCAGGGGCTGCATGCTGGCAGGAGCTAGGCCCCAGCTCATCGCAGGGGGGGCAGGGGGTGCGTGCTGCGGGGAGCTGGGCCTGAGGCTGATGGGGGAAGAGGGACAGGGGCTGTGCATTTGGGGGAGCTGGGCCCTAGGCTGGGGGTTGGGGGGGTGAGGGTGACAAGGGGCTGAGCTGCCTCTGACCCCTTCCCCCCTGGTGCTGTGCTCCCCAGGCTGGACTCCCCGGACAAGCCCAAGGTCATCTACACAGCAGCCACTACGGAGGACAACACAGTGTAGCCCCCCCACCAACCTCCACCAACACAGCCCAGCTCCTAGGGCTGGTGGCTGCGGCAGCTTGCCTCCCACCCATGCAGGTCCCACTCCCTGCTGTCCTACCCACCACCCCTCGGAGACCATATCCTGAGCCATGTCCATGCACCCCCTACCCCCCCAAAAAAAAACACAGATATTTTTGTTATAAAAAGATAAAAGGTACAAAAAAACACCCTCTCAAACACAAGATCCTGTCCCAAGCTTGGGAATCTGCTCATGCCCTGTGCCCAGCCCAGCTGTGCGCTGCCTACACCCTTTGCCTGTGCAGATGCTCCTAAATCATGATGGAGGGGTGGGGGCATGGGGCTGGGCAGGGTCTCAGCCTCATAGCTGCTTGCTGCAAGATGACCACCGCTCCTGCCCCCCATCCCAGGAAGCAGAAGCTGGTCGGGGTGGCAACACGGGGCAGCAGCCCTGGCACTCATAGCTCTGCCCTGGACCGTCCAGGCCTTGCTTGCAGCAGGAGGAAGTGGAGCCTTCCTCACCTGTCAGCCCTACACCCTGTGCCATAGTTACCCCTGGTATGCAGGGAGCCCCAGATGTCTGCTTGGTGTGGTTGACAGCACACATAGCCATGCCTCTGTGGAGGAGCACCCAGCACAAGGTGCAGGGTGAGGACAGGTGTATGCAGGGCAGGGACCTTGAACGAGACCTCAGGAGATGGAAGCAGGACAAGGGTATGGGGGGGCAATTGGGAGGCTTGGGGAAGCTCTCCCCCCAGGAAGGTTCCAGGAACCAGAACTGTTTTCCATGACCTGAATGGGATACTGTCACTGACACAGCTCAGACATCACCCACATCCCACTCTTGGCCGCAGGCGGGGGGTAGTAATGGATTCTCTAGAGACCTCAGGTCATGCCCCTACTATCGAGGAAGGCAAAAATGCCCCCCAGTCCGACCAGGGGAAAATCCCTTCCTACTCCAGTATACTGCCAGTCTGAGCATAAGCACAGGGGCAAGACCCTCCAGCCAGAACTCTGCAGGGTTGGTCTCAGCAAGCGCATTGGCACCGCCCTGTCCCATTCCCAGCCTGGGCTGCAGCAGCACCCAGGGCCTGACGGAGGTGTAACCCCCCACCCAGGGAGCAGAAAGGGCAGAGGGTGGGAGAGCAGGGAGGTGTGCAGGACACAACTGGCTGAGCCCAGGAGCTGGGCAGTAGGGCCAGAGCTGACACCTGCCATGGCAAGTGCTGAAGCCTAGAGCAGGCTGACAGCAGGACTACCAGGGCTGGATGCTGCAGGGCTCAGGGGTCCAGCCCATATGGGAGCAGCTCCTAGCCCTGCCCTTATGCCTGAGCCACAGTCAGGGAAGGCTCCTGCTATGTGCATGCTAACCACATCCCACCCCAGCAGCAGCTGCAGCACAGCTGGGTAGTGCCCTGCTCACAGGGCACTACCCTTGGGGCCACAGGGATCCCTGGCCCAGCTTCCCTGCTGCCCCATGCCCATCAGCCCACAGCCCAACAGGGCAGTGATACCCAGCCCAGGGTCCACTTCAGCTCAACCCCCTGCTGCCCTCGTGGCCATAGCACTGCCAGCCTGGGACGGCACTGGCCTTCTCTCCAGCTGTGTGGGGCTGGGTGCTGGCCAGAGGCCAGAGGAGAGGTGCTGCCTCATTCAGGGTTCTTCACTGCAGGCACCCCTGCTTTGCTCTCATAGGCACCATGCACACACCACACTGGTGGCACCTGGCTTGCGGTTGGTCTCTCTTTATTAGTATCAAAGCCTACAGATGATGCAGTCACACTCTCTGCTCCCCAACCCTGCACCTGGCTCTACTTCTGTAACCCCTCCCTCAGCCCCATGCAAATCTAGGAGCAGCCTCCCTCATGGAGTGCTGGGGGGAAGACAACCCCCCCACCCCCAACTGCATCCAGCCTGCAAACACCAGGCAAGCAGCAACCCCCACTTCAGCTGGGGCTCAGCCCTTGCCCCCCCCTTTGCTTCTCAGGCTCTCATTTGTCCCTCGCTGACCACCCACCCCTTGCCAGCCCTGGCCCCGGGCTGCCCTGCCTCGTCTAGTCCCCATGGCTATGCCGGGAGTTGCCCCTGCTGCCATTCTGCTAGGTGATGGGGCAAGGAGGCAGCCCTCTGGCTGGGGCAAGTGCAGGGAGCCCTGCCCACCTGAGCACATCTGGGGCTGGGGAGAGGGGACCATAGCCCCCATCAGTGTGGAGAGGAGCACTCTGGCATGCTGGAGGCAACAGAGCAAGCCTGGGGAAAACCCTGCCGTGGCCAGGTGCCGGGACAGTCAGTTCAAGGTGTCCCTCAAGGACAGGCAACACCATTGCCCCACTGCAGGCTTGGGGTCAGGTCGAGCTTGCAGGCAGTGCTCTGGCTGCGCAGTGAAGGCAGGGTCGCACCAGTCCCTTGTTCTCACATTCCCTAGCTGCTCCCAGGCAAGGGGCCCCAAGTGCCACCTCCAGGCCCAGATCCAAAGGCGAAGTGTAGAGGAAACAGCTGAAGTCCAGGCCCCCAGCACCCAGGGGAGGGGGGTGGCTCTGGGACAAGCGCTGCAGGGCCTCAGGATCCCAGCTGTGGGGTCGTCCCACTCCGTAGGCCTGTGGGGAGGCAGATGCTGGTGGTGAGTGTGCACCTGGCTACCCCATCCCACTTCTCCCACCAGAGCTGGGGGGAGCATCCCTCTGCAGTGAACATCAAGAAGGGCAGTTCCTGCTTGGGAGAGGGATTAAACCACTGCTTACACTGGAGTTCAGGGAAGGCTTCTACTGGCCCGCCCTGCACCTCTGCCCAGGCTCTGCCTGCTCCCTCCCTCCCCACCAACACAGAGGCAGCCATTGGGAATGGGATGATGCTGCACCCCTACAACCCAACCCCTCTGGGGCAGGGCCCTGTCAGGCCAGGCAGCACGGGGCTGGGGGCAGCTGCACTCACACAGCAGGAAGCGACGCAGGTTCTGAGCAGAGCCTCCTGACAGCAGGTAGGCCCAGGCAGCTGTGGCGACCATCAGCAGGTAGGCAGGGACCAGGCTGCCCACGTACAGTGGGTTGAAGAAGGTCTGGGCAGGAGGAGAGGGGAGGAATGAGGGCAGGTGCTCAGGAAAGCAGCAGGATCCCCAGGCATCCTGGGAGGCTGTCCTAAGCAGCAGGCTGGGCCCCATGCCCTGCCAGAGCACCTGGAGCAGGGTCGAGACAGCAGCATCTTGCCCTCCGGCTTCACTGTTTGGATGTGACAGAGGACCTTCGGTACTCATACAGGGCCCTGGGGCCACAGGGAAACCCCTGGTTTCTTAGGGAGAGAGCACCTCCTATGCTAGGCTGGCACCTGCACACCAGGTGCCTCAGCTCCTGGGTGAATCCCTAGCAAACTGTCCATCCCCCCTTGGCATGTCTCTGCTCCTGGCCAGGCCAATCAAGGGTTGCATCAGGCTGGAAAGCAACCCCCGCAAGCAGCTCCTGCCCTCCCTCACCACCCAGGACTCACCAGCCCCGAGACAAGGAGGTGCGTGAGGATGACAGCCACAATCTCCCACCAGTGCCGGGTCTCACAGCCATGGAAGAAGAGGATCCCCCAGAAGGTGTGAAGGAAAATCAGCACCATGGTCATGAAGGCTGCAGGGGCATGAAGGAGAGTCAGTGTAAGGCACAAGCAGTCATCACCTGGTGGCCCCAGGCAAGGCAGGGCCAGGGAGAGCAGGCAGAGGCTGGGAAGAGCTGCAGGGCAGTGGCAGAGGGGGTGGTGGGGAGGGAGGGGGCAAGCAGCTGGGGAGCATGGTGGTGAGAGCAAGGACTGGTGTGTGAGCAGGATGTTAGTGTGAGACACAGGCAGAAGGGGGTGGCACTAGGCTGCAGGCAGGCAGCATGGGCAAGCAGAGGAAAGGGCAGGGTGGCCCGGGGCGGGGGGGGGCAAAGAGAAAGCAGCAAACAGGGCGAGCTGCTGTGAGAAAAGCAGCTCAGTGGGGCTGCTGCAAGGAGGCTTTTCTGGAAGCACAGGAGGCCAGAACAGAGGCAGGGTCAGCAGCTGTGACCTGCATAGTATATGCCCTGGTCCTGCTCCTCATGGAGGACCAAGACCACTTCATCTGTAACAGGTGTAAGCTGGTTTCTGCCCAGGTGAGAAAGATGAAAAAGGATGGAAGCATGGGGATCCACACTGCATTGCATCAGGGAACCTGTCTGGGTGGCCTATAATAAATCCCCACCATTACATTGGTGGCGCATCTTTCATCTTCACCCTGATGCATTTTGCTCTGCCATCTTCTTCCTCCTGAACCAGGGAACAAGTGTATCTGTGTCTGACACAAAGTGACCCCAACGTTTCTCTCAACCCAGTCACTCATCTGGTTAAAGGCCTACAGAAAAAAAAACCTATGTGGACCAACTGGGAGACCTGAACCTCTTCAGCCTCCGCAAGAGGAGGCTGAGAGGTGATCTCATGGCCACCTACAAACTCATGGGGGAGGGGGCAAGAAATAGGGGTTACAATGTTTACCAAGGCGCCCATCAGGGTAACTAGAAATAATGGCCACAAACTGTGAGGGAGCAAATTCAGACTGGGAATCAGGAAAAAATTCTTTACGGTGAGGGTTGCCAAAAGACGGAATATGCCTCCAAGGGAGGTGGTGCTGTCCCCTTCGCAGTTTCATAGTTGTTCGGGTCAGGAGGGACCTGAGGAGATCATCTAGTCTGACCCCTGCCATGGCAGGAAAGAGTACTGGGGTCAAATGACCCTGGCCAGATGTTTGTCCAGCCTCCTTTTAAAGACCCCCAGGGTAGGAGCCAGCGCCACTTCTTTTGGAAGTTGGTTCCAGATCCTAGCTGCCCTGACTCTGAAATAGCGCTTCCTAATGTCTAGCCTGAAACTACCCTCCACTACCTTGTGTCCGTTGTTTCATGCAACTCCCGGGAGTGCTCAGGGGAACAGGGACTCCCCCAATGCCTGCTGATCCTCCTTGACTAGTTTGTAGGCTACCACTAGATCCCCCTCAGCCTTCTCTTGTGGAGGCTGAACGGGCTCAGGTCCCGTAGCCTCTCCTTGTAGGGACTGCCCTGCTGACCCGATCATGCGGGTGGGCCCTCCTTTGGACCCTCTCCGTGCTGTCCACATCCCTCCTGAAGTGCAGCGCCCAGAACCAGACATGGTACTCCAGCGGCGGCCTGATCAGTGTCGCGTAGAGGGGGAGTATCACCTCCGCTCTTGGAGGTATTTAAAAGGAGATTGGATAGACACCTGACTGGGGTCCCCTGACCCCAGCACTCTTTCCTACCCAGGGCAGGGGGTTGAACTCGATGATCTAAATAGGTCACTTCTGATCCTAACACCTATGAAATAATGAAACTATGAAGATGGAACTGCTAAACAGCTACTTTGCCTCAGTCTTCACAAAAAGCTGAGACACCTAATAGGGACTGTCTAGGTAAGGAAGGGACAAGCTGAGGAAGGAGATAACAGAAGAGACAGTCAGAAAGCTTTTGATGGGTCTGAGCGAATTCAAATCAGCAGGGCCGAATAAGCCTCATTCCAGGGTACTGAAGGAACTGGCAGAGATCTTGGATCTAGCAATTATCTTCATGAAGTTGTGGGAGATGGGCCACATACCAAAGGACTGGAAAAGGGTGAACATAGTGCCCTTCTTGAAGAAAGGCAAGAAGGAGGACCTGGAGAACTAGACTGCTTAGCCTCAGCTTGATACCTGGGAAGTTACTGGAGCAAACAAATCCAATCTCCTTCTTTGACAAAGTAAATACTGATGTGGATGAAGGGCCTGCTGAGGGTAGAGTGTCTGGACTTCAGCCAGGCCATTGTTGAGGTCCTGTATGATCCTCTCATAAATAAGTTGAAGAAACATGGGCTGGTCAAAGCTACTCAAAAGACAGATAAACAACTGGTTCAATAGCTCCAAGCAGAGGGCAATTATTAACAAATCCATGTCAGGGTGGCATATTTTGAGTGGAGTCCCACGGGGGTCTGATCTGGACCCAGTGCTGTGCAGAACGTTTACTGACAATGTGGATGCTGGCATAGGAAGCTTCTGGAGCAAGTTTGCAAGCGACACAAAACTGGGAAGGAGTGTGAACATGGAGGGCAGGAGAGCAATTCAGAAGGATCTTCACAGACTGGAAAGCTGGGTTGAAGCTGATGGGAAGTTCAGTGCTGATGAAGGCAAGGGGCTGCACCTTGGGAAGGATAAATCAAAAGCACGAATACAAAATGGGAGACACCTGGCTGGATGGCGGCTCTGCAGAGAAGGATCTGGGAGTCTTGGTAGACCACAGACTTAATACAGATCTGCAGTGTGATGCAGCTGAACAAAGTGATAATGGTTTTGGGCTGCCTCAATAGAACCGTTAGGTACAAAACACAGGAAGTGACAGTGCTTCTCTGCTCAGCACTGGTTCAGTCTCATCTGGATACTGTGTGCAGTTCTGGGTGCTGCATTTTAGTAGGTCTATTTGTGTGCCTTTAGGCCATGGGCAACGCCCACCAAGTTACAAAGAACCTCAGGCTCTTTGTTGGGGCGGCTAGAGAGGAAGGCAAACAACAAAACACAGGAGACAAAAAAAATGACAAATGGCCTATATATGTGGACCATTCTTTATGTGGGCCTAAAGCCCACTATTGGACCAAGAGCCATCTCAGCAATGGCAAGAGCAGAACGACCACAAGTGACTGTGGGGGAAAACAAATGACAAAAATGGACTGTGCAGGTGGGTCAAAGGTTGATAAGAAGTGAACCCTTGGGGGACACTGAGCAGAGCACCCTAGACAGCACCCACTGACTCTCAAAAGGCAGCCAGAGAACTGGCAGCTACTGCTCAGTGGTGCTCCACTCAGAGATGGGAATAGAGAAAGCCCAGGAATATGGCCCCAGGGGACACTTGCCCAGAGCCTTCTTCCTGATAAGATACATGGCCAATTTGGCCAGGGCCAGAAGGAGGCTGCCCAGGAGGTCCCAGAGCTTGGTGGGGCCACGGATGGGGTGTGAGAAAATGAACAAGCATGGGGAGAAATGAAGAGGTGGTACAGGGGTTGCAACCTGGTGCACTCGAGGAAGAGAACGAGCACATCGGGGCAGGCATAATCCATGCCAGATACAAACCCATGGTGACAGCTCCGTGGAGGACCTGCCAGCTAAGGTCCCCAGTGGCGTGTGGGACCAAGGTGGAGCACAGACTCAGTCACCAGGGTCCATCGGCCTTGTCCCTGCTAAAGATGTCCCACCACTTGGTGTCTGCGTGGGATGCAAGGGTGGCGTGGTGAAGCGTTTGGTGAACAAACATGTAGAGCTGGTACCAGTGGGCCAAGGAGAAGTGAACTGGGCTCATGTCCTCCAGCCTGCTGAGATGATGCTTCACTGTCAAGAGCAGGGAGTGCTGCGGGGCCTGCTGAGGTGCAGGACCCACCAGCAACTCCACTGGGCTGGAGGACACGAGGGCGGAGACCACCCTCACACATGACATGCTCTAGGAAGGCAAGGGTGTCAATGAGCAAAGCAGCTTTTACTTCCTCTGCTAGGCAGGACGCACGCTCCACAGGCACACCCACATAGTTTCATAGTATCTAGGGTCAGAAGGGGCCTACAGCAGGCCATCTAGTCTGACCCCCCCGCCAATGGCAGGAACGAGTGCCAGGGTCACAGGACCCCAGCCAAGTACCTATCCAATCTACTCTTGAAGATAGTTTCATAGTCTATAGCCACATGCCAGGCCTGTGCAGTAGTCTACCCGCTTCCGCTTGGCAAAGGCCAGGAGGTCTCCGATCCAGGAGAGACCCACCTGGGCCATCCTTTGACGTGCCCAGGGTGTTGCCACGACCATGAGCTGGGGGTTCCACAGCAGTGGCTCGGCAAGTAGGTCAGCACCCTGGGCCACCCGCAATGGAGACTTGGAAGCAGAGATCAGCCCCAGGCCACGGGCGAAGGTCCTGGTAAAAGACTGGCAGCTCCCCCAAGCCCCAAGCAAGGCAAAGCCCATAGGAGGAAGAGCTGCTAGTTGTAGTGGAGCCCTTGGAGCTGGCAGAGGAAGACGTACTCCAACTGGCTCCATGTCACATGGCTACTGGCACTGTACAGGCAGACCTTGACAGGCTCAGGAAATGGGCAGACAAGAACCTGATGGTGTTTAACACAGAAAAATGCAAGGTTCTCCACCTTGGGAGGAAAAACCTGCAGCATGCTGATAGGCTTGGCAGTGCTATGCTGGTTAGTGCTACAGGCAAAAGAGACTTGGGGGTCACAATTGACCACGAGAGGAACATGAGCCTTCAATGCGATGCAACGGCTAGTATAGCAAGCAAAACACTGGCTTGCATCCACAGATGCTTCTCAAGCAAATCCCAGGACATCATTCTCCTGTTGTACTTGGCCTTGGTGAGGCCGCAGCTGGAGTAGCGTGTCCAGTTTTGGGCTCCACCATTCAAAAAGGATATGGAGAAGCTTGAGAGAGTGCAGAGGAGAACCACATGCTGAGAGCCATGGGACTATTCAACTGGAAAAGCCCAGGCATAGGGGTGATCTGGTGGCCACCTATAAGTTTATCAGGGTGCTCATCAGCGCCCCAAGGGATGACAAGGCTGAAGGGTCACAAACTCCTCCATGACCATTTCAGGCCGGATGTAAGAAAGAACTTCTTTATTGTCTAAGCCCCGTTGGAATAGACTGCCTGTGGCAGAAATGCCACCATGGGTGCCCCTCTCCAGAAACCTCTCCCTGTGCCAGCCTGAGAGGCTGCTGGTGAATCCCTCAGGGCAGGGATGTCATCCCTGTCCGCATGACAAAGGCCCAGAAGGAGATGCTGTAGTCACCTGGGGGGGGGGGGGGA
>JAGPOW010002743.1:4202-15212 GCA_030014935.1 Caiman crocodilus | reverse complement strand
TAATTTCTATATACAGTTCCTTTTCAGCAACCAGCCTTGTTTCACAAGAATGAACACATGCCTTTCCCTCTAGTGAAAGCTAATTCTTAAGCCCTAGTCCTCCTCGATCTCCTCCTGGTGTAATATAAGCCAGAATTAAACACCCACTACAGGCTGGCTTGAATCAAAGTGAATCATTAATGGACTTTTTTTTACAGACGTCAAAAATTGCAATAACTTTGTAGAGAATAAGCTTTATTGCTATAATCGTAACATCCCACCTACCTTTGCATCCCTCTGGTTGAGAAACTCTACTATAAAACCACATCCATTACTGCATCGCTGATGTTACTGGGATTGAAATGGCTAGGAGCCCCAAGCCATACGGTTTCCACTTGGATCCATCCCCTCCTGCCCCCAACGTGAGAGGACGTGTAGCTGAGGCTCACTGGTTAAAGGTCATTACGCTTAAGTTTGAACCCGGATCTGGATGGTCTGAGTTTGGGGTAAGATATTTAAATCCTCACATTAGGTCATAGCCCATCCACACATTAAGGCAAAAGTTAAATCCACCCATTTCACTTTCTTGCTTCAGCCAGTCCACAACTTAAGAATGAAACTGGCCCATCAAGTTCAGTCCCCTGTATCCACAGGAAACCAATTTCCCCCCTCCCCACCACCACCACCACCACCCCAGAGCAAGCCCACTCAGAAGAACAAAGTGAGGTATAGTTTGAGCTTCTTATCCAGCAACCGAATACCACTTCTTGTCCTGCCAGACTCTGCCCATTCAAAGGTTAATTGTCCACTAAAAACAGGATCTCGCAATTAGCCAGACTCTGCCCATTCAAAGGTTAATGCTCCACTAAAAACAGGATCACACAATTATTCACTTCCATTTAACCAAGACTACAGTGATGCACAGTCCAAACTGGGATTCATGATGAGTCTATGTGGGCAAAACCTCAGCTAGCATCAGTTGGATTTGTTTGACTGAAATCAAAATTGCTCCAGTTTACACCAGCTCAGGATCCAATTCCTTTTTATCTCTTCAGGTCCTTGCTAAGAAAAATACCAGCTGTTTCCTGGCTGCCACCCCCACAGCAGCACATAAAACAGTCTGAAAGCATCTCTTAAATTGCTTGTTTACACATTGCTTTTTGATCTGAGAAAAGCAGTGTCTTAGGTACAGCTACTTGTCTCACTGGTTGCAGGCAATTTATAAAAACGCTATGGTGAAGGTATGAGCTTTATTGACATAACACAAGGCCTGCACTGGCGTGTTCAACTGGTGCTTATGGAGTTGGTGCCACCAGTTGGGCCTTGGGTTCCTAGATAATGATGCATGCTTTTGGGTGGGAGACTTGCTGGGGCAGGACGGGCTTCACCTCTCTCCTAAAGGCAAGCATGTCTTCTCTTCTAGGTTGGCTGATCTCATACAGCGAGCTTTAAACTAGCCTCGTGGGGGGAGGGAGCTACAGGAAGATGTGGAGATGCCACCTGAGCAAGACAGGTGACACATGCAAGGAGTGCGCAGGTAAGAAACAGGGGACCAGATAGTCTTCCTAATTGGGGGGTGGCACACACAGCTATGCAAGGCCTTAAATGCCTGTATACCAATGCTCAGAGTATGGGGAACAAACAGGAGGAACTCGCCCTCAGAATAGCCAGTTCAAACCCATACATAGGGATTACAGAAACATGGTGGGATTCATCCCATGACTGGGCAGTTAGCATTAGGGGCTATAGGCTCTACAGGAGGATAAAGATGGAAGGAAGGAATGGGGTATAGTGCTCTATGTCAAAGAGCAATGCACATCCTGTACCAGCAAAATGGGGTCAGAGGAGAGGCAAGCTGAAATGCTTTGGGTCAAGATACAAGGGGGTCATGAGGAGAGAGATGTAATGGTGGGGGTCTACTACAGATTCCCCAACCAAGGGGAGGAGCTGGACCAGGAATTTTTGGGCCAGCTTGCAGAGGCACTTAAGGCAAGGCATGTAGTTGTAATGGGTGATCTAAATTACCCAGACATCTGCTGGGAGGAGCAGTCAGCCAGGTTGGACCATTCCAGGAGGTTCCTGGCTGAGATACAAGATCTCTACTTAACCCAGGAGGTGCAGAGTCCCACCAGAGGAAGTGCCCTGTTGGACCTGGTCCTGGCCACAGACGATGATCTGGTTAGGGGGCTCCAGGTCCTGGACCACATGGGTGATAGCGATCATTGCTTGCTGGAATTCATCATCCAGCACAGGGTGACAAGGGCCTGCATCAAGGCGGTAGCCCTAGACTTCCAGAGGGCCAACGTCAATGAGTTGAGGAGATTGGTGGGAGAGGCACTGGGATTCTTGAGGGTAGGGGAACTCAGTGCTCAAGATGAGTGGTTGTCCCTTAAGGAGACAATACTCAGGGCCCAAGGAGTGACAGTCCCAACAAGAAGCAAGGGGGACAAGAGTGCCCAAAAGCCTCCTTGGCTCACAAAGTATGTCTGAAAATGCCTGGTTGTCAAAAAGGCAGTGTACACCCAATGGAAGGTGGGGGGATGGCTATCTTCAAAGAAGTGTATACCTCCACTGCTTGGGCCTGTAGGGGGGCTGTCAGGAAAGCTAAGGCAGACATAGAGCTAGGACCAAGATCAAAGATAATAATAAGGTGTCCAAGATAAAAGATAATAAAAAGTCCTTTTTCAAATATATAGGGAGGATGAAGAAGGTGCCGGAAAATGTGGGGCCCCTCCAAGATACGCTGGGTAATCTGGTAGTTGCACAAAAGTAGAAGGTAGACCTCTTTAACAAATTCTTCACCTCCATTTTCTTGTGCAGTGACTGGGACTCCCCCACCGTGATTCAAGATAGACTCAAGGGGCAAGCCTCAAGACCTAAGGTTGAGAAGGACCAGGTTAGACTGCTTCTGGAGGGGTTGGACATGTTCAAATCAGTAGGTCCAGATGCTCTCCACCCCAGGGTGTTAAGGGAGCTAGCACGGGTTATTGCAGGGCCCTTGGCACAGCTTTACGAGTGCTCGTGGTGCTCAGGCCAGGTGCCGGATGATTGGAAGATAGCCAATCTGGTCCCCATCTTTAAAAAAGGGAGGAGAAAGGACCCGGGCAACTATAGGCCTGTCAGTCTTACCTCAATCCTGGGGAAACTCTTTGAGAAGATCATCAAGGAGCACATCTGTGATGGGCCAGCATCGGAAAAACATTGGATGCAGGTGTCACCGTGGATGCAGTCTTTCTGGACTTCAGCAAGGCCTTTGACACTGTCGACCACCCCATCCTCATTAAAAAAACTAGGCAACTGTGGCATTGATGCCTACACAGTCAGATGGATAGCCAATTGGTTGAAGGGTCGTACTAAGGAGGGGGGGTGGATGGGTCATATTTGACCTGGAGGAAAGTGGGCAGTGGAGTCCCCCAGGGCTCGGTCCTTGGGCCCATGCTGTTCAATTTCTTTATCAGCAATTTGGGCAATGGGGTGAAAAGCAACCTGTTCAAATTTGCTGATGACACCAATATATGGGGTAAGGTGGGCACGCTATTAGGGAGGGAAAGACTGAAGAAAGACCTGGATAGGTTGCAGGGGTGGGCAAACAAAAACAGGATGTGTTTCAATACTGACAAGTGCAGGGTGCTGCACTTGGGCAGTAGTAACCAGCAGCACATTTATAAGATGGGAAAATCCCTTCTTGAGAGCACGGAGGAGTATGGGGAACAAACAGTTGGAATGGGAAAGGATTCTTGGAGTCATCATTGATTCCAAGATAAACATGGGCCAACAATTCAAGGTCATGGTCAGCAGGGCTAACCGAACCCTATTGTGCATCCACAGGTGCATCTCAAGTAGGGCCAAGGAGTTGATCCTTTCCCTCCACACAACATTGGTCAGGCCACAGGTAGAGTACTGTGTCCAGTTCTGGGCACCCCAATTCAAGAGGAATGTGGACAACATTGAGAGGGTCCAGAGGAGGCCACCTGCATGATCTGGGGAGAGCAGGGCAGACCCGATGATGAGAGGCTACAGGACTTGAACCTGTTCAGCCTTCACAAGAGAAGGCTGACGGGGGACCTGGTAACAGTCTATAAACTCACTAGGGGGGACCAGATGAGTTTGGGGGAGACATTGTTTCCCCTAGTACCCCCCCAGAATAAGAAGGTATAACGGCCACAAGTTGTTGGAGAGTAGGTTTAGATTAGACATCTGTAAGAACTACTTCACAGTCAGGGCGGCTAGGATCTGGAACCAACTTCCAAGGGAAGTGAGTCCAGTTTCCTTCCTGCCCAGGGACAGAGTCGGACTTGCACATCTACAAGGTCCCTTCTGACACTACTTCTATGATTCTATGATCTAATCTGCAGAAATCCACAGCACCGCAGAGACAATGGAGTCCAAATGTGGGAAAATGATACTCAGGCAAGCCAATGTGGGAAACTAAGTTACAGATGGGACTTTGATGTGGCTGGTCAGAAAAGTTGCATTGGGACATTTTTCTGTTGGAAAATGTCAATGAACTGAGAGTGAAATTTTGTATGGGGATGCAGCCGTTTTGACAGAATCTGGTTAAAAAACAAATTAAGAGCACTCCTTGTAGAGCTGAATGTTTCGCTTTTCCACTGCAGTATGTGTTTTTAATGTTTTTTTTCTATATTTTGGAATGCCCCAGGGAAGCTGGGGTTGCAGGAGGGCCCCAGGCTAATGGAGAGCCCCACTTATCTCCTGCAGAGCCCGAAGAGCCAGAGGAGATGTGTGTGAGACCGCTATTGCGGATGATTAGCCGCACGTATGTTCACCTGCAGCCAAGCAGCGTGGATGGGAGATGCTGCCCAGCGGAGATGAAAAGCGGCCCTGATGATGCAGCAGGGCAGCTGACGAGCAGAGGCATGAGGGGAGAGCCCTCACCCAGAGGGGTTCAGCTGCTGCACCTGGCAGCCTGGAGAGTTGGGGGCGGAGTCTGGAGAGGCTCTGACAGGAGAGCCAACAGAGTTGGCGATGACACTGACAACGAAGCAGGCAGGAACTTTAGCAGAGAAGCTGCCAGCGAGGCCAGCAGCGGAACTGGTGGAGTTGACGGTGACGCCGTCAGTAGAGGTAACAGCAAAGCCAGGAGTCACACTGGCAAAGGAGCTGGCGGAGACCACAGCAACAGCACCCATGGTAGACCCAGCAGCAGAACTGGTGGAGAGACCGGTAGCAGACTTGGGGAGAGAGCAACATTAGGGGCACGTCGGCACTGAGAGCAAAGAAGGAACCAGCATTAAAGCTTAGGAGAGGAGGTAACTGGGGGCATGGCCAACAGGGCCTCGGTGGGCTGCACTGGAGGGCAGTGGAAGACCCAAAGAGGGACTGGACAGGTGACCTACATGGCCCACTGCGGCCCTAGGAAAAGGCGGGGACTCAATACCCGAGTAGGGTGAGCCGCCATGGTTGTGGATCCCAGGCCCAGGGGAATCCACGCAGCCCATAGACCAGAGGTACCCTTTGGGGCCTCCTGGCCTAGTAGCTTGGGGGCATCAGTTGTCACAGTGGTGGAACTGGCACATCACGTCACAAGATGATCAGTATAGGGCAGTATAAGACTAGGTCCGAGGACTTCAAGGACTGTACACCAAGGGCCAAAGACTCAGGGACATAGCTGACTAGCCGTGGGCAGAGTTTGGGGAGAGCTGAGAACGCCAAGGGGGCGTGAAGATCACAACTCAAGGTGGCGAGTGACTGGGGTGTAGGGGAGGTCAGAGCCCCGTGAGTGCCCACCGGGAGGCGCGATGACCCTGGAGGCTGCCCTGAAGGGGAACCCCTCCACTGAAATAACATTCCAAGTTGTGGCAGGCAAGTTAAGGGGATCCCCTGACGTCAGCAGGGATAACCTGTGGGGTCCACCTGTAAGCCCAGGACAGGCATGGTCCATAGTCTGGGCTAAGGCCCGATTGAATGGAAGCGGGCATGTGGAATAAGTAAAACAACATTAGAAATGGACTGAAATGTGTTCACTGAGCTGAAGCAAACTTTTTTTTATTTTTGATCCATTGTGGAAAAGTCTTCTGTTGTTGCTGCTATTTTCATTCTGCTGGACAATGAAGAAAAATGTTGAAACATCAGTGTTTTGCAACAGGGACAATCCGGTTCCTGCTCCACTCTTGTTCCCCAATGCAGCAGATCTAATGTGTGGATAGTGAGCAGGATATAGCAAGGCAATAAGAGAAGGTGCATTCAAGGAAAGGAAACACGAGGACCACAGGCATACAAATGCGTCAATCTTGCAAACCAGAGCCATAGAAGTGTGATTGAGACAAGTTTGGATGGAGTTCTGGACAGAAACTGTAATTCATTCTACTAACCATCAGCACATGAAGTCTAACCATAGCCAACGGTCTTGTGTAAATTTAGAGAATCTTTTTTTTTTATTAACGAGCCACTTTCATATAGCTAAGGTCAAGATGCAACCTATCATATGAAATTCCTCTCTCCTGTCTCTATTATGGCCAATGGTAGTAAGGAAAAAAAAAAAACACCTGGGGACTCATAAACCAAAGAGAACCAAAGGGGATAAACTCTACTTTCAGATACCCTTTCACAGCTCCCAGGCGCTGACTAGTATCTTGCCTGTTTTCCTGAAACCGAACAAAGATGCACAATATGTTTGGTAGCGTGCCACATAAAGCATATCTAGACTAAAGCTGGGTTGACCACTGATGTGTTTTCCTGGTCTGGTAGCAGGTCGAAAAAAAAAAAAAAAAAGAAAGAAAAAGAAACAAAGGCCGAACACAAAACAAAAACTGTATGTTTGGTGAATGACCCAGAATTAGTTTTTAAGGGTTTTTGACAGAAAAAAAACCCAAAAAACCAAAAAAAAACACCTTGAAAGAATATCAGTTTGGGGTTCTCTGAAACATTTTGTTTAACCAGAATTTGAAATACATTTCAGACCAAAATGTCTTTTTGAATAAAACATGCCAAAAGGCTTTATTCTAATAACATCTTAACTAAACATTTCAGTTTTTCAGATTAGTGTTAAAGGACAGTTCAAGGAATAAATGATGATTTGCAAAATGTTTTACTTGATCTGAATATCTATTTTTCATTGAGAAATCTTTTCAAAAAGATAACTCCACCCAAGAAAAACAAATGGCCACCGCAGGAAAACACTGTACATTTCTGTTAAGTTTGCACAGGAGGATTGGGGCAAAAGGTCTTTGCTACTTGAATGCTGTATTTGATTCGGCTCACCCTCCGCCAGCACTATCATAATTTTCTTGTAGGTCCCACTTAAACAAGACAGAGCTGATAGTGGGCTAGTTTCCACTCTTGCATTAATGTAAACCCACAGTAGTTGTATCTGTTATTGACTGTGGCTTGAGTGAGAGCTAACGCTGTTCCAATGACTAACCACGACAGAGCTCTCTTTTCTGAAAAGCTCAGTGTTTTATAAACCAATTTATCAACTGCATACACTGCACGACAAGTAGATCAGATGATGTATCTACAGCTACACACAGAAAGAAAACAGGTAGCCCAGCCCTGAAACATAGGATGTTTTTGGCAGCAACAGAGCTAAGGCTGTCCTTCAGCTACAAGCATGATACATAACCCCATTTAGTGAGAACACAGTTCTACCTCCCCAGCAGCAATGTTTCAGAGAGAGGCACTGTGATGGAGATGTCATAAGTTGAATAATGCACAGAAAAGTCTCAATTTTCATGTTAGAAAAGGACTTGCTCAAAAACTTTGAAACTCTGGGAAAGATCCCCACTTTAACAAATCACCAGAATTTCAGTTACCATTTGCTTTATTTTGCTCTTTTGTTTTACCTTTGGGCTTGCCCTTTTGAGTTGCTGCATTTCCCTTGCTGTACATTGCCCTGAGCCTTCCTTGGGAAGGGTGGGATGCAACTCAAATAAAGAGGTTGTAACCAAACACACGCTTGCATTTTACCTTAGAGAACTCAAAATTGAGGTTTTGGTGGTCCAATGCATATATCACACAACCAGGTATTTTGGGCTTTTCAGATTCCTCTCAACCTGGCAGCGAACCTAGTGTCCCTCTGTCCTGAAGGCTCTTATTGCCGCAACGTGCAAGTGAAACTTGATTAGAAGGGCTAATCTGATTTTAAAAAATAAGGGGTATTTGGGGTGTCACATGCTAAGGCGCTCACTTGAGGCAGTGACAGTCTGGCTGTTGGAAAGCTCCAAAAACAGGGCCGCGTTTTGGGGCAGGGTGCCAAGACCACCCACAACTTCAACTTGTAAGATGTTGGCATGCCTGGGGCGGATGGCGGGGAAGCCTGATCCTGGTGGCCAGACAGCCACGGCGTCTTCTCTGCCATCCACCCAGAAGCACCTGTGCCAAGCAAAATGTCTTTGAGTGCCACACTTTGGCATCCTTGCCAAGGGTTGCCTACCCCTGTCCTAAAAGTTGTGTCAGCTCCTCTGGGTTGAACAGGGTCTGGATACAGATATAGATATAGGCAAGTAACTCATTAAACCAGGGGTTTTCAACCTTCTGGGGCCAACATACTTCCGATGGCCAGTTGAGAAGGCAGGAGACCCTCAGCAGCCAGACAAGCGGGGGCTCCCCACAGCCAATGGGTGAGACGTTCCCCCAGTTGAAAACCCCTGCATTAAGCTAAGGCTGCTGCTCCCCTGCTCTGGGATTTCCTGACAGAAGGTACTTGGTAGCTTGAAAAGCCTTTATTGCCAATGCAAGCAAGGAGATGGAGTCCACCCACTCTGTCAGGGCTGAACTAATGCAGAGGCAAAAAAGGCACATGCCTCAGGTCCTAAGTGAAGAAGGGGCCTGGTTGTGATTACTTTACCCATTAGAGTAAAAAAAAAAGTCATATAAATATACAGTATTAAGTAGGGGGGCACGAGTTTGTTTGCCATGGGCTCGCTAAAGAGTTAATCCTGCCCTGCACTCCTTGTCTCTCAAACAAGTGATGAGCCTTTAAGGGCTACAGTCCCCTGTCAAGTAGAAAACATCCTTTGTTTGTAAGGGCTCTTAGAAGCACAAAGGCAAGCTTAGGAAAAATATTAGAGGACAGATTTCTCCCAGGGCTAAGCAGCACCTGGAGCTCGGGCCCTAAATGTTGCCAATTCCTGAGAGCGTTGCAAGATGTGGTAGCTTTTGCTCCCCACCCTTTAGAGTTGCAGCTCCAAGAGCGTGAGAACGTCCTGAGGTTTCCAGATGTCTCTGCAATGGAATCCATTCCCAGCCCTGGGGAGAAGGCTGGCAAACTTCTGAGCCCTAACAAACCAGGCAAATCAAGGCAACCACACAGTTAGTACTCGTTAAAGCTGCCTTTACACACACATGTATACTAGTAGGCACACACGTATACATACACATGCATATACACGCACACACCTGTATACATACATGCATGCATGCACATGCACACCAACACATACATTCCTTTGCTCTGGAAACCATAACCAGACACATGCTTGTGTTATGCTTTAGAGAACGCAATTGAAAGTCCTCCGACAGTCCAATGTACACAGCATTCAAAATACTACCTCTGTTTTTTCATATTTCTCTCAGCCTGGGCAATACAACCAAATGTCAGGTCTGTTTAGGCCAATCCTCAGTGCTACCACATGCATTTGAAACCTCATTGGCTAAGGCTTACCTCCCCACATTCACTACGTGTGTGTAGTGCCCATTGCTCACTCAGGTCAGTCGGGGCAGGTCACCAGCCATCTCATAAACTGAAGTCTCCAGTCAGAGGGCACAAGTGAAGCCCAGACCTCTAGCTCATTACATGAACAGAGGAAAATGGCATGTGTACACCCCAGACCTGCTTGCAGCAGGGGAATCTGAGGAGCCTGGCTGTTGGGGAGCTCCTCACAGTGGCTGGAACCTACAGACTCATCAGCTCCTCTGAGCAGGGCAGTGCAGGAGCCTGATACAGGTGTAAGCAATAAGTGGTTAGGGTCGGCCTGCTGCCACCTCTCTCTGGGATCCTCCCCAGAGGCTGCTCTGCCAGCACAGAAAGCTTTTGGCAATGCAGCAAGGAGCTGGAGTTACCTTGCTCACTGCCTTTCTCAGATAAGTGATTAGTATTTAGCAGCTAAAATACCCTATCAAGGACAAAAGCCCCTTTAGTCGGCAAGGGCTCCTCAGTGCTCACAAAGGCAGGCTTAGGAACACATTATGTGGCTTTGATTTCTCAGAGGGCTGAGCAGCACCTCCAGGTCTGGCCTGAAGTGTTGCTAATCTTTGTAATACCTATGTAGTGGGCTTTCTTGACCCTTCTTACAGTGCCAATTCCTTCAGGACCAAATTATGTGCAATTTTCTGTCTTCACTTGAACACCCACACACTTCTTGCTGTGGGTGCAGGCAAAAGCTGGAAAACTTTCGAATCAGAAAAGGCCAAATTAAAAAGAAAGATACCGACAGAAAACCACAAGTCTAGGGCTTGTAACATTTTAATTTTGGTGGTGGATGAAGGGGCAAAGGAGGGATTGAGGAGCTGGCCTCACCGCCCGCAAGCACACACATGTTTATGCAATACCTCAGAAAATTCAAAAGAAAAAACACAATTAGAGCCAGAAGTAGACATCACTCAAAGTGGTACCTTGGCTTTTTTTTGTATTTCTCTCAACCTGGATAATGAAACAAGTGTCAGCTCTGTCCAGTCCGCTTATCAGGGAGTGGTGCCGTGAGCATTGGATCCTTTGGTGACAAAGGCTTTGTCACCCCAAATCCCGCCCCCTCCTTCCTATTATGCACCTAAGTCAGCAGAACATGCCTATAAACTGAAGTCCCTTGCCAAAGGGGGCAAGGAAAGCCCAGACCTCACACTGGGTCCGCGGACCAAGGTGAACGGTACCCACACACCCCAGAATCATTCGTAGCAAGGAAAGTTTGCAGCAAGTGTTAAGGGCAGGTCCTGTCAGACCAACCTGGTCGCCTTCTATGACCAGGTGACCAAATTCATGGAAGCGGGGGTCCCTGTTGACGTAGTCTTTTTAGACTTCAGGAAGGCGTTTGACACGGTCTCTCACCCCATCCTCATTAAAAAGATGGGGAGCTG
>JAGPOW010002742.1:58319506-58332528 GCA_030014935.1 Caiman crocodilus | reverse complement strand
ACAATGCCCCGGCCCCCATCACTTACCTGGTTCTCCCGTTTGACCGATGGTCCGGGCTCATTGGCTGTCGCAAGGCCTGGCAGTTCAAGGTCTCCTCCGACCTCATCTTCCCCCTCCCCCGGCGAGCCTAGTTTAAAGCCCGCCGAAGGAGGTTCACCAACATAAAGCTTGTTGAATCCTATGAAAGGCTTCTAAATGTTTCTCTTCCCATTTTATAGGCCTGTTGCCTCATCCTCTTAATAAATTGGTCAAGGGGGTAGTTATCTTAACAAAATGTGGTATGAACCTGTGGTAATAGCTGGCTAAACCAAGGAAGGCACGCATTTGTTTTCTTGTCTGTGGAGGCAAATAACCTCATATCATTTCAACCTTATCTACCAAGGGGCGCATGCATTTTTGTCCTACTAGAAAGCCAAGATATTTAGTTTCTGACTTACTTAAGGCACACTTCCCTGGGTTGGCTCTGAGACTTGTTTGCCTCAGTTCTTGGAGGACAGCTTGCAGAGCTTTTAAATGTTGTTCCCATTTGTCTGTATAAATTATAATGTCATCTATGTAGGCTGCTGCGTATTGTTGGTTTGGTGCTAGGACCCAATCAATGAGTCTTTGGAAAGTGGCTGCAGCTCCATGCAAGCCAAATGGCATTCACTTGAATTCGTACAAACCCCGTGGCATGCCAAAAGCAGTCTTTGCTTGGTCTTCTCTACGTACAGGTATTTACCAATATGTCAATTTTAATGTGGATATGTACTTGGCTTGTCCTACTCTCTCCAGTAATTCGCTGATTTGGGGCATGGGAAAAGCATCGAATTTTAAAATTGCATTTAATTTTTGAAAGTCAATGCACAAACGGCATGACCCATCTTGTTTTGTAACAATTACCAATGGGCTTCGCCATGAGCTCCGGGATTCTGTTATTATTCCTTGTTTTAATGTCCTGTCTATCTCTGTCTTCACTACTTCATATCTATGTTACGGGATTCTCCGCCATATTTCCCCTATTACTCTTCCTTCTGGTGTAACAATGTCATGGCTAATCCCAGTAGTACAGCCAGGATACTCGTTAAACATATCTCCAAACTCCCATATAAGCAGTTTTAATTGATCTCTTTGTTTCACCATCAACTGGATACCTGGACAGACTTCTTGACTTGTTGGCTGGTTCCCTATTCATTGTACCCTCATTATCTGCTTGCTTTCTCATGGCAGAAGCTACTAAACCTTCTCACTGTTTCCACAATTTTAGTAAATTAACATGAAAAATTTGTTTTTCCTTTTTCTGTCTAGGGTGGAGAATCTCATAGTTGACAGGTCCAATGTGCCTGGATATCGTGACTGGACCTTGCCAACAAGTTAAAAATGTACTTGTAGTATCTGGCAGTAGAACTAACACTCTTTGCCCTGGTTGTAAGTCTCTTTCACTTGTATTTCGGTCATACCTAGTTTTTTGTTTCTCTTGGGCCTGTTGGAGATTATCTTGGGCTAAATTTTCTGCCTTTCGTAACTGTTCTCTCAATTCTCTGACATATTCGGATGGCCTCACCCCTGGGGGTTCCTCCTTTTTCCCATCCTTTTGGATCACGTCCATCAGGCTTTGGGGTTGGTGCCCATAAACCAACTCAAATGGGGAAAATCCTAAGGATGATTGTGTGGCTTTCTGTACTGCGAACAACAGAGGGGGTATGACCAAGTCCCACTTCCACAGCTCCTCTTGTTTACGTCTGCGCATCACATTTTTAAGGGTTCTGTTTAATCTCTCTACTAACCCATTGGTTTGGGGATGATAAACCATGGTTCGTAAGTGTTTTATTTTTAATAGTTGGCACAGATTCTGCATAACCTGGGACATAACGTTTGTTTCTTGGTCCGTAATGATCTCCCTACAAATACAAAAGTGGGATACCCATTTAAGCAATTCTTCCACTATTCGAGGCCCAGTGACTGTTCTCAACAGAACGGCATCCAGAAAAGTAGTGGCATAGTCTATCAGGATGAGTACAAATTGGTAACTCATCATGTTTTTTGGTAATGGTCCAACCACGTCCAGGGCTATATGGGAGAATGGCTCTTCTAGCACTGGCATGGATTGTAAGGGAACCTGTGGTGGTTTTTGAAGGCTGACCCTCTGGCAACTTGGGCAGGCTCTACAATAATCTTCAACTTGTTCATACAGTCTGGGCCAGAAACACCACTTAGACATCCTGGTTTCCATTTTAGCTCTTCCCATGTCCCTCCTAATGGATTCACATGAGCGAGTTTCAAGAAGAGTTCCCAGTAGTCTTGAGGTATCAGCAGTTGCAGTACCTCTGTCCCTTGTATATGCCCCACCTTTATCCTATATAACAGGCCTTTCCTCAACTCATATCTAGGGAGTTTGGGGCATCTCTCTGGGTAAATTACCTGGTCATCCTGCTTGGCCATTAGTCTTATTGATCAAAACAGGTCCTTGTCTTGTTGAGCCTCTCAAAAGCAGAAGCTGCTTGTTAAACTCTCCAAATCCAATGCATTGGTCTCAGTGTAATCTTTGCTATTCTCCCTGGCTAAACCTACCTCGACTTCTTGTCTCCTCATAGTGTCTAGGACTTCATAAATCTCCCAGTCTTTGCCCAATATTATCAGGTAAGGTAGGTCATTGGCTAGACCTACTGGCATCTCTTGGGTGGTGTCCAAGATTTCCACCAGATATTTCCTTCAGGGGTACACTGACAACTGGCCATGCATACAAATCATTTTTACGGTATTTGCGCTTGAAGCCCAACCTCAGGGAGCTATGATAGTTCTAATCAATTTCTGGACACATCCAGTATCCATATGGCTCTTATTTTCTTCCCTTCAACTCGGGCCCACACAGTGGGTTTTTCCTTTGATACCTCCCGGTGTGTTTCCCTGATGTTGCAGTCCATCATCTCAACCTGCCCATTGTCACTCCTTTCACTTCTTTGTATCTGGGTTTCGAATGGGATCTTTCTTGGTCATAGACCCAGTCAAGAATATCTGGTATAATCTCTTGTGATATGTCTGATTCTCCCACACCTGAAACATACTTTAGTTGGTCTTTTCCCTTCTCGAGTTTCCTTTTGTTCATTCTCTTGAACCACTTGTGGAGTTCCGGACTTTGTAGCCTTCTCTTGATAGTTATCCATTTGAACACTATTGAAGTCCTCAACCAAGCATAATGCTTCTGCCGACGACTTCAGTCGGTGACACTGCACCCAACATTGAGTATTTTCATCCAAATCTATTAAAAACTTCCAACAGGATCTGGTCACATAACTCCACCTTGGATACCTTCTGTGGCTGCAACCACTTTTCTAAGAGATCGGCCAATTGCTGCAACAGAATCCATGGGGATTTCTCTTCTTTTTTCTTTTGGGGCAGAATTTTCTCTTCAAACCCCATCGTATGCTTTCTCTTTATATCTATTACTATAATACATTTTATCTTGTGTGTGCCTGACGCCTTGAATCCTTGTGGCCAACACTCAGGTGCCCTCTCCAAGCTTCTGGGAGTGGGTCAATTCATTCTCTTCCTTTTTTTGTTTTGTTTACTTTTTAGTGCAACTGCCAGCTGTGTCTCATGGCATGCCTCTTTGGGGATCCACCCCTCCTTCTCTGAGCTCTGCTCTCTCTGGCATCAAGAGAAATCCTGAGGTAAGCCTCTTATCTTCTATCTTCTGGGAATCTTCTTTTCCCCTCTTTTTCTCTTTTGGCCACTCTCTTTTTTTCTTCTGAGACTCCCATCTCTTCTTTCTTTTTTTCTTCCGGAGCATCTATCCTTCTATGGTAATAGCTCCAGAAGCGGCGTTCCCTGGCTCTTTTCGCTGCGTTGTTGTTTACTCTTTCATAGTCTGTCCAAGTGATGGAGGAAACATGCCACGATATGTGTGAATCCAAAGATCACCAGAAAGACATTGTCTTAATACATATGTCCTTCTTTGAATCATACAGTTAGGCCCCTTCTACATGTGCAGGTTAAGGTGAGATAGGATCTAATGTGTGATTCACGTAGTTGTGCCTCCTGCCATGCCATATGTGCATGCCAGGAGGTGAGATTGTGGGATTGCATATTGGATCCCATTGCACCTTACAACCAGTGCAGGGGGAGCACACTGGCAAGAAGCAAGCTCCCATAGATGGAAGCCTTGTGCATCCTAGCTGAGGGGTTCCCAGCTATGGGGGTGCCCCATGAACCCAGGGCAGGGGGATCATAATCTCTTCTCTGGGATTGCAGGAAACCCTAAGGCTGGAGGGTTGCCACTGAGATGATCTCCCTGCCCTGGAGGTGTAGGAAACCCCCAGGGACAGAGGATCACCATAGGGGTGATTCCCTCATCCTTGGAATCTGGATCATCTGACCCTAGGGATTTCCCACATGCCCAAGCCATGATCCCCATGGACCAGAGGTTTTGCATGGGGCATGGTGCTCCCCTGAGATTGGGAGCCCTGTCAGCTGATAGCATTCCTTTCTCGTACCTGTCTCTTGGCTACTTTCCTATGATCCTATGATCAATGGATTACCATTTCAATCTACTTTCCAAATTCCTTAACTGTCTGTCAATCTCCAAGTCACTCAAGAAGTTATGCTACAGTTAAGGAGAACTAATTAACACTTTAAAACTTCCTAGTACTTTCAAGATATTTACCACATCCTTATTACATTCCCAAAATGGGTCTGACTATAGAACAATCTTGAGACAGCCAACAGTTCTAGAGAGCTGTACTGTGGTATGCTTTATATATTAAAGTCATATTAAAGTGATTCTGTAACTGTGATGGTCCAGAAATTATGCAAGAGGCAAGGATTTGTTAGGATGATTTATTTTATTGCACGAACTATATCGTTGGGATGAAGTTAGACATGCTTTCAATTGCAAGAATCAACAAAGAATGTCTTGTCTAACTTTATCCCAATACATAATTGGTTAAATAAAAGATATCTCCTTAACAAATCCTTGCCTTTTATGTATTAACCACCATTCCAGTACCACTGTACTACAGTGCTCAGCAGTAGTTTGGTTATAAGGTCAGATAATCAGCCTAGTAGGATATTTTAATCTTTCTGAGCACATCTACATGTGAAATTAATGTGAAGCTTATTGATCCAGAGTTTATTGCTCCTGGGCATGCCATTTGAACATATACCCAAGACCAGAGTAGGTTGGGCCAGGTCAAAGCAGTCCTGGATGACAGGGAGTCCTGGGGGTCAGCCTGCCAGCCTGGGGTTGTTCCAATCTGGCTCAACATGCTGTGGAGGTGCTGATTGGATTATCAGTGTACTTCATTGTTGGGCTAGCCATGCAGTGCTGCAGAGTAAAAAACTCCACAGCAGGATAGTACTTGTACTTACCACGTACTACCTAGCAGTGGAGTTACTTACTTTACTTCAGCCTAATAAAAGCATATGCGTGTTGCCCTGTGGGGTCAGGCTAACTCTCAGGGTCTCAATATTGCACTGTTAGACAGGAAGGTGTGGTGTACAATTGCACATGGACACATTAAATAAATCAATTAGGTGCATACACACACTGTAGGTGCATGCACCCCCACTACGCTTGCACACACACACACACTACCAATTCAGGCACATACACATCCAAAATTATCAGCCAGGCAAATGCACACCTATCACCAATTCAAGCACCTACATACACCAAAAGAAATTAGACCAGAATCAGTTACCAATACCTGCATACCCAGTACACATACATGGATCACTAATTCATATATCACGCACACAATGACATACATGTATATCAGTTGACATACATACCACTCACCTACACAGACAGGTGACTTCCTAACTTGGGTTTTGTGGTGTGTATGCATGTGCTTGGGACACGCGGGGGAAGGTTAAGGTAAATGAGAGAGAGCAAAAGTGTACAGGGTGTAAGTCACCAGGATCGGGATTAGAACCAGTAGACTAGAAAGAGAGCTGAGCTGAGGTTTGGGATTACTTTAGGTTACTGCTGGTGGAAACTGAGATGAAAGTTGCCAGTGCCAGGGTTAAAACTGGCAGACTGGAGGGAAGTTGGGGTAACTTAAAGTTAATTGGTGTTAATTGAAAACAGAAAGACAGCAAAGGAGCAACGCCACATAGAAGCTTGGAGGCTGGAGCAGGGGCAAGGAAGCTACAGGGGACCTGAGAGGTACGTGGGGAGAGGAAAACTGGGAGTGGGGCTGTGGGGGTGGGGGAAGGCTGGAGAACACCGTGAGAGAGAGAGAGCGCAAGAAAAGGCAGAGAGAGATAGGGATTGGGGAGAGCTGGCAGGAGGCAAAAAGTGGCAGGAGCGAGGGAGAGAGCCTGAAGAAAAGGGACAGAGAGGAGGCAAAAGATGGTGGGAGTGGCGGGGTTGAGAGCCTGCAGAAAAGGAACAGAGAGGAGGCAAAAAGTGGTGGGAGTGTGGTAAGAGCCTGCAGAAAGCAACTGGGCTGAGCACCTGTAGAAAAGGGACAGAGAGGAGGCAAAAGGTGGTGGGAATGGGGCTGATAGCCTGCAGAAAGCAATGGGGCCGAGAACCTGCAGACAAGGGACAGAGAGGAGGCAAACAGTGGCGGGAACAGGGCTGAGATCCTGCAGAAAGCAACAGGGCTAAGAATCTAGAGAGAGAAACTGAAATTTAAGATAGGGAAGGGACGAGGGCTCAGTAAAACCCAACCCAACTCAGGGTTACAAATTATAGTTGTTTTATTGAACAGGGGAGATGGTGACACTCTATTTTATTGGTTCCTTTGCATGTGCATGCGCACGTACACACACACACACACACACACACACACACACACACACACACACACTGGCAGCAGGGGTTAAGGAGGCAAGAGGAAGAAAGAGAGAGAGTCCAAATTGGAGGAGGAAATATGCAGGTGATATCTATCTGTCCAAGGCTGAAAGTGGGTCCTCGATGGGGTCTCCTTCAGCTTGGTGTTGTCCATAGGGGGTCGCTGGCAGTGCCTTAGGTGGATAGGCAGTGTGACATGGAGCTGGTCTGGTCCAGATGGAAATGGTGTTCCCAAGGAGTCAGTCTTCACTACCCCTTTTATGGGGCAGACTACCTCTGATTTCCTATGGGGAGGGCCTGTCCAGGCAATGTCAGTCCTGTTCCAGAGGGTTCCAGGTGTTCTTACTGAGCATGTGCAGCCTGGCACAATGGTGGGTTGCCTCATCTTTTGTTTCTTGAATGCTGAGGGTCGTTCCAAGGGCTGGGTTATTGGCCCAGGTATTGGTTTTGATGGTTCAGTCATTCAGAGGGAGCTATTTTTAGACCTAGTGTCATTGTCTCTCAAGTACCCTCATTCATCCCCATTCATTCAGGAACAAAGTTACATAGGAGGGGTAGGTGTGAGTCATAAGTTCCACAACAGGGGAGACAAGATGGAGGCTAGACATTACAAGATGGAAAATTGACATGACTTATGCTAACTTACATATATAGGCCTAAAACAGTAATCACACAATATGAAAGCAGTAAAAAGCAATGGAAGGGAGGGGCCATCACCAGGAAGGACTATACCTCTGTTGCTCAGGATTGTAGGAAGGCTGTTAGGAAGGCCAAGGCAGAGATGGAACAGGAGCTAGCAACCCAGATCAAGGATAGCAAGAAATCCTTTTTTAAATACATAGGGGGTTGTGATCTCCGGGGGGCCTTATGTGTTGCATGGCCTGTCGGGAGTGTAGCCCCTCCCCTCAACTTGTCTGCCACGATTTTGATATTAAGCTATCAAGAGAGGGGGTTCAGTGGAGATCTTCCTGGGAGGGCCTCCCGATAGACGGCAGTACTCACGATTGCTTGGTGTGATGTTCCATGGGGCTCTGCCTCTCCCTCACCCCGTCCACTCGCAAACTGGATAGGTGACCGTATGATGGTGGTTTCAGCCCCGCGGGCCTGCCCACAGCCTGCTGCGGGTGGCGGTCCATGTCTGAGCGGGGTCAGTTGGCTCTTGTCCCTCCAGCCTTAATGTCCCAGTCTTCTCTTTCTATTTCTTTGATTTTTCTTCTGTTTCCTTCAGAAGAAATAGTCTCCTAGGGAGGAGAGGGATGTGGAGGGAGCTGATGTGCTTCCTGCTCTGCCTCCTATAGGGGGCCGCAGTGCTTCCCCTGCTCTGCTCACAGGTGCTGTGTCGCTCCTCTCCCACACAGAGCCTCAGCACCTCTGGCATGCTGCCCACCAACTCTCTCTCTCTCCCTTTAGCTCCTCCCCTGCTTGGGTTCTGTCGGGCCTTTTAAACATCGCTGTGGTGGTCAGTATGGCCACCATGATTGGTCCAGCTGTTCCCTGTGTGGGGAACAGCTGATTAAACAGCTGGCGTAATGCCAGCTCACGTGGCTGCAGTCCAGGCTCCTGCTCTTATGGCTGGCAGGAGGTAAGTTCTCCCCATGGGGGTCTGTTTCTGGGGCTTGGGGCCTGCAGAGATTGCCCTTAGAAAGCCTGTGGGGACGTTACAGATAAGGTGCTGTTACAGATAAACAGCCTTGTCCTTATTGATTTCTCTGCAGTAGTTGACAAAAATCTGTTAATTTAGCTTTTGCCACTGATATAAATGATTTGGGAACTTCATAGAACCCATGCTATGTAAAAGAAATGTCTGTAAAAGAGCAAATAAAAAAGAATCTGAAATAAATTGTGTGACTCTCAGTAATTCTTTGTTCTGTGCAGTGCACTGCACATATGCTGTAGAAACAGGGTTTTTTTTATGAATGGTAAACTGGGAGGGGCATAATGTCATCAGATTCTGATGTCAGCAGAATGAATGAAATACTTGCTTATCATATTGCTCCAAGAACAAGAAAACGGATACACCACCCCAGTTTGGCAGAAAAGATTCCTAGAACAAATTGTCTTTTGCTGATTAAATTGTTGTTCCCTTGTGTCCTAAATAATCCAGTTAGGACTGAAATGACTGGATGACATTAAGATACACATAGAATAATATATATTTAATCTCCTACACATCCCTTCAAGAACTGTTAGTGGACCATCCCTCCTCTGATACTGCTAATGGGCTCAGTGAACTGAAGACCTGGCACTGTATTTTTGCTGTTGTCTGTCTATCCCAATGTTCTGCTTTTGTCTGCAGAATTCTTTGTTGAAGCTACAAACCCTAGAAACTGACTTGTGCTCTGCATTTTTGCCAACCCAAGAAGAAATTGCTCAGCTACCAGCTTCCAAGGATCCAGTCCCTTCACCTGTTCAATCTAGTGTGCAAGCTGATGGGGCCAGTTATGGAGGTAAGACACTAAATATCATGATGTGTTCTCATTTGCAATTATAAGATAGCCTGCTGTCTTGTAGTTTAATCTAATATTTGTCATCCTTTGAGAAGTGCATATGAAATGTGAAGGCTGAGGCACAATATGTTGTTGCCAGTGCTATGAAATATAAACAAAGGGATGACCTGTGATAAATAGTGATAACCTATTATTCATACCTATAAATCTTGCTTTTGAGACAAGCTTTAAGAATCCTGCATTTTCAGTTTTGATCTGCTTTTGTCACAGTAGGATTTTTGTATGTTCAGACGATATGCTCTTTATTTACTGTGTTACAGCCGCATTCTGTGTGATGTTCTGCCATTTCATGTAATTCTATTTTTGTAATGTTTTTTGTCAGAGCAATATCACTTCATTTCTCCTATTATTGATTCTAATTTAATGTATCAGCAGAGAGATAGTGCAGGTGAGTTTTATAGCATGCTGATTGCAATCTCCCTTTTGCATCTTATATATTAAGATGTGTCCCATTTGTTTGTTTATTTATACATCTGTCCATCCCCAACATGGAAACCAGTTCTTGCAAATAAACAACCATAAGGTTTAGCATCATTTTCTGTCATTCTTGGCTTGTATTCACAGGACTGACAGAAGTAGGAGCCTAGACAGAAGAGGAACTAATGCTTAGGAAAAATAGTTCAAAGTAATCAAGAATATCACGCTACACTTTAAATTTGTGTGATATGTGGCACTATGTAGAGGCCACATCAAGGTAAAGAGGTCAGTATTGTAAGGCCTAATCCTTTTTTCTGTATATTTTTATGATAAAAAGCCCAGTTCAGGAAACCATGTTTCAGAAGCTTCATGTTTATTTTGTACAAGGCAATTAGTTTTATTTACAGATATTTTTATAAAATACACTTTTCTTCTTTAGACTCTTTCAGATGGATGTAATGAGCTGCAAAATTAAGGAATACACACTTATAACCCTAATTATTGTAAATATAATCCATACCAAGAATATAGCCTGCAAAAAAAATGACATATTTTGGCTTTTGAGTTGTTTAGGGGTTTTTTCTTTTGTTTTGTTTTTTTTGAATTCTGAAACAGAAGTTGGAGAATATTTAATATGACAGCTATAGTATTTGCTAATGAACCTGGTTTCTGATGTGTACTTGAGGTAAAAAAAATGGAGGCTACAAGGGCAAGATCTCAGAACTTGTACAAAACCTGCATTCTATGTATTGGCAGGGTGTGCTTTCTGTCCTTTTCCTATTTTACATGATTTTTATATCCTGATGGTTTCATAACTCAGAATAATTTATACTCAGTTTAAGACCTTCTGTAACTTTTATCTTTGATGTGAATTGGACTTCCTTAAACTCTTAAAACCCTCCTAGTTCAGATAACACCTCTAACACTCATCTGCTCATTTACATTTATGCAACAGTATCTTAGATGATGACACCCAGTTCAAATATATGTGATTTGCCATGCTGTTATTTCTAACCTGGGTTTTAGTGAAAGCTCAGCTCCTTATGGATTTAATACATACCATGCTATGATAATTCTTGCTTTTTGGCTTTCTAATTAGTAGCACGGGCTCCTATTCTGTCTTTGAAAAAAATGGTCTAATTTAGAATTACAGTTAGTTGAAACACAGTAGTCCCAGGTTCTGTTAGCAGTTGTACTGATAAATTTGGACATGGTCAAATTTATACCAGGGTAACTGAGATTGAAATCCAGCCCATAGAGTATATTCTGCTCTACTATGCCTGTATTATCCCATTGTAGCAAAACTCCCAGTCTTTCTTTTTTAAAATTTTGAAATATATTTCCTCAACTTACTGTAATGATTTCTGACTTTGTCTCTGCCCTCTCTATACCTTATAAATGATACAAGTGGTACTAGGTAAGCTAAGTTCCTGTATGCTATAATTGTAATAAGCCCCTTTTTATATTGTAAACAGTGTTCTGTTCCTATCATTTTTGTATTGATTATTATTGTTTCATATTAATACTGTATGGTTTAGGCCTGTGTCTGTAAAGTAATGTCAAGTCTCCATCTTGTGTCCCCTGCCCAGGCATACCCTATTGTAACTCTGTTGTAACTGTATGACTCATACCTACCCTTCCTATGTAAATTGGTTCCTGAATGAATGGGGATGAATGAGGGTGCATGAGAGACAGTGGCAGTAAGACTAAAAATAGCTCCCCCGAATGACTGAGCCATCAACTTGACAACCCACCCATTACCCTGCATTGACTCTCCCTGGCTCAAGATTTGGAAGACAAAGACTGCTGCAGAAATCAGCCAACCCACCACTATGCCCAGGCTGCACGTGCTCAGTATGAGCACCTGAAACCCTCTGAAATAGGGCTGACTTTGCCTGGTGTCACAGGCCAGCTGGGCACTCTGAGTGTATCAGTTTTATCACAGGCCAACTGGGTTGTTTGATTCAGTTTTGGATCGAGGAGACAAAAGTTGGGTGTGGAATGAAGGCAAATTTATTATAGCTTACACACACACAACAGTTAACAGAAAGATAAATGAGATAAGCAGATAAGGCAGTATAAAAGAGCTAACAGTAAATAATAACAACAGATAATAACAGATAAATAGATCAATCTATCACAGGCCAACTGGGCACTGTGAGGGTATTAGCCACACTGGGCTGTTCAAAACAACAACTAGACAGACATGGGTTGGCAACTTATCAATAGTCTCTCAATGCTAGATGCACGCCAAGTGATTCCAGCGAAGTCAAGCATCCCTGATGATCGACGCTGTCAGAGGGATTACTGGGGAAGGTCTCTTGATCAGGATCCGATCCTCACTCACACCAGGAGTCTGGGGTCCAGGTGTGGGACAGAAATGACCATTCTGTTCCCTCCTTCCTGCTGGTTACCTGATGCATGGGTTTTATATACCTAGTCCTATGTCAATCTGTTGACCTCAGGGCCACTCACAATGTTGCCCTATAGCTGTCACTCTATCAGATTGAAAGGTGTTAAAATTATCATAAAAAGTTTCTATCCAGACTCAAGTTTATCCAATAAGCAAATTATGATACAGCACCTTTAGGTTTGAAACTGACATCGCTCCGCCTAAATCCCAACCCCTTTTAGGCTTCCTTTGAATATGCTTTCTTGGGATACACTTTCCTGTAATGTGTTGGGTGTGGATCCAGTTTTATCGTCAAGGCTGAATTCTGAGCAAAAAACCATTAGGCCAGCTAATCTTACAGCTGCAGCTTTGCTTATGGGGCCCAGTCAGTTCCATGAACAGCTAATTTATCATTTTGGTTAAACTTATGACAGACAAGTTACGTTTGCAGTTTACAAACCTACAAGCTTATAGTAACTAATATTACCTGTTTAGGCAAAATACCAAATTCCTCCAAGAAACACATATTATTGCTTATTAATCCCTCTGGTTCTGGCTGTCACACCTGGACAGGGCCTCCCCATAGAAGATCAAAGGTAGTCTGCCCCATAAAAAGGGGTAGTGAAGACTGACTCCTTGGAATGCACTCTTTATCTGGACCAGCACCATGCCACACCACCTATCCACCCAGAGGCCCTGCTGGCAACCCTCCTCTGGACAACACCTTGCTGGAGAAGACCCCAACTGGCCATTGAGGATTAACTCACAGCCTGAGATAGGTAGCTATCACCCACCTTCCTTCCCCAAGCAAAGGACCTGTACTCTGTCCCTACACACCTTGACTTCAATCCCTCCACCAAGACTTTTTCTCTCCTGCTACCAGTGTGTGCGTGCGTGCGTGCGTGTGTGTGTGTGTGTGTGTGTGTGT
>JAGPOW010002742.1:58268856-58319406 GCA_030014935.1 Caiman crocodilus | reverse complement strand
GTTTAAGTATATTGTAAGCCTTTATAAGTAAATGCAAACAAAAACTGACTATCTGGATGAATAGGAATTTAAAAAAAAGCAGAACACAAATCTACAACAATAAAGAAACAAGCTTCCAGTGGGATGCGAGAGAGAATGGTAGCTGGGTTAGACACTACAGGAAAAATAGGTAAAACAACAGAATTAATGGCTCCCAGGTCTTACACAAAGCAATAAGTAGTCTTGCCTGGTCTCTTAACTGACAAAACTGGAGTATTACAAGGACTAGAAGTGGGGATCAAGATACCTTGTTGAAGGAGGGAAGAAATGACTGGCGTGATTCCTTGCTCTGCCTACTTGCTGAGAGGATACTGGGAAACGTGTGAGAGCTGCTTTCATGGATCCAGACGAATTTTTCAGTGGTGTGTATCTGCCCAACTTCATTAGCATGCTGTGACCATAGCGGGGAACCCGTTTAAGTATTTCTTCTTTGAAATCAGGGTTTGTTGTAGAAATAGGTGGGGTTGCTGGTTCAATCATAGCAGCAAGAACTGTGCATTCGTTTTCTGCTGGTACTTCAAGGAAAACTCCATCTGCTGTACAATAAATAGTACAACCAAGTTTACAAAGTAGGTCATGACCTAAAAGATTAACAGGGGTAAAAGGAAGACATGGTGGTCAGAGATAGGACCAAGAGTAATGGACAAGGTTTGAGTTACAGGATGAAAAATTACTTGGTTAGAAATGCTGACAGCATTAACTACAGCATTGGAAAGAGGTGGATCTGGAAGATCAAAAAGATGCAAAGCGAAACAGCTTTCCCCCGTGTCAACAAGGCAAGTTACCCTTTTCCTTGCTATGGTACATTCTACAAAGAGTCCAAACTGATTAATGGGTAAGAGTGGTGAAAGGATGAAGTTACTATCCCTCAGGCAGTCCTAATATTGAGATAAAGAATTTTGGGGAAGAGGCAGGGAGAATTGCTGATGTTGATCTGCAGAGTTTCCTGTTGAAGGGGTAGAGGTATGCGGTCTTTTGGGACATTCTCCTTTCCAATGACTGGTTTGACCACAGTAAAAACAGGAAGAATGGTCAGTAGAGGAAACATTCATCTGCCAGCATCCATGTCTCCTTCCTCAGCTTTGTGAATTCCCTTTTTCCCCGTCCTTGTCCTCCGGGGTGATAAGTTTGAAGTTGCAAAGCCATTAACTGGGCTTCATTATTTTCTTTCTTTCTTACTTGACACACTAAACAATGGTTGGCAATCATAACTAGTTCGTTTAATGGTTTTGTTTGCCAGGCTATACAGATGTTACACAATTGGTCTCTTAATTTAGGCTGTAGGCTTTGGACAAATGTGGCTGCAATTGCTTTCTGAGCATTTTGGGTAGCTTAATTTATTCCTGAGTGTCTTTGAAAAACTTCTTTGAGTCGGTCTAAATAGTCTGCTGGAGGCTCTCCTTTATTCTGTTTACAATTATTAATTTTAGCCCAGTCAGTTTTCTAAGGACAGACGACAGATATGGCTTCTAGTAAACCGCATCGGGAAGTTGTGAGATCTGTCCAATGACCAGGGTCTTGCCAGTCTGCCAGTCTTGCCAGTCTGCCTCATCTGTTAGGTGTTGTGGGACTTCAGAAGGAAGTATGGCATGCAAAAGTTGGTTCATATCAAGCCATGTAGGGTTGTAACAGCTAATAACAGTTTGGAGCTTGTCTTTAAACTTCTGGGACTTTTCTTTGATTTTAGGAAATTCTTTAACTAGATTTCTTAAATCTCCACGTGTCCAAGGGGCATGTACCGTTACCAAGCCTTGTGCACCTGGCAATTGATGCAACAGTACTTGAATAATAGGGCCCTTTTTAGGGTGACTGTTATTTAAACCCACAGGGGAATATGAGCCTGCAGAAGCACCCTCTGGACTACTAGGTGGAGTTTCCAATTCAGGTGGAAGGTGTGAAGGGTAAGGTGGTGTTTGGGCCAAACAAGAAGTACTTTCTAGAATATCTACTATAGACTCGTTCTCTGTCTGAGTCTCATGAGTTAGTTGGGGATATAAAAAGGGTAGGAGGTGCTGAGGGAAGATTAGCCTGGCCAGGGCTATATACATTTTTCAATTGCTTAATTTCTACTTTTAGTTTTTCTTGGGAGACCTTAAGACTCCTTACCTGGGATTCTTGTTGCCTCTTATTACTTTCTTCATATCAGTCAAAACATTGAGTTTGAGGGGTCTTGCTACCTCATGACTTTAGAACTTTTTGGAGGTGGATCAGTTTATCAAGATCAAAAGTTTCTTCTGAAGGAAATTGTTTTGGAGGGTTATCCCTGGTATACCAATTCCATTTATTTAAAAACTTACATGACTTTTGACTGTAATGCACATACTTATAACCTGCTGGGGTTCCTTTTGCCAGGGTTGGGACATCCTTTGACCCAGAGCCCCCCGTCCCTCAGTTCACACAGGGCATTCACACAGAGAAGAGGGTAAGGGACTTGATGTGCCAATTTTGAACTGAGGGCACCACACGAAGCAGCGTCTTAACAGTTATTTGGTCACATCAACTGCTGGTTACCCAGACTGTTTCCATGGATGGGGAAAGGATAAACCTGTCTGCTGGGTCATGAGGTTCCAGTTGGTCCCCCTTGTTTTCAGGTCTGCCTTTCTAGACAGCCTTGGGGTGGCTAGACTCAACCTTAGTCTCAGACCTGGTCAGCGGCTCATATTCTTTCCTTTCACACAAGGGAACTTCTGCACTGAGGCATGGGGTTCAAAAATATTTATTTAGTCCCAGCTTTAGTCAGTTACACCGTGGAAAACACTCAGACTATTCCCCAGGTTTCTATATTCCTTAGTCTAGACTGTTCCTTTTACTCTTTTAATTGTAAACTGGTTTCATACAAGTCCTTTAGAGAGTCTGACAAGTTCATATATCAAAAGTTTGGATGGCGTAAGCTTGAACTGGTTTCTCTGACCCACACTGGCAGCCCTCCACTGATAACCCCTTTAGAGATTTCAAGAGGTCTCTTATCTTGATTTGGTGCCTGGGGTTTTGGAGGGGAATGGTCCGCAAGCCCATTGATACTCTCAGCCGGGCGTTGCCATCCAAGTCATGACACCAAGAATTGTGGGAGAAACAGGCTTCACTCTATTGTTTGGTCACAAAGTTGTCAGAGACCTTTATTAAAGAAGCAGCTGCTGGGGAGAGCACCAGACAGACAGAACTTCCTCTTATCAGTCCCACATGCCCCCCCACAACAGACAATTGAAGCAAGCCTTTTATATGTTTCAATTTAGGTCACATGACACAAGACATAACAAGTCAAAGAAAAACTGGTTTAAACCAGAAAGTTGCAAGAGGGCATAGACTATGGTTTGATCTATTGACCTCATAGGTCTACTCAGCTCAACAAGGGTAAAGGGCGGGAGAAAGAGCAGATTGCAAAATAGGCGGGGAAAAAGCAATCATTAGCAAATAGTGCACTAACTCAAGAAGTCAGTAGAAATTAAGGCCTGGGGTTTTCTTCTTCCACACTGGTGAAGGGTCGACATTATAGAAGTCACCCCAGTGAGGGGTGGGCATACCAGGTGAAGGGTCACTATTACAGAACTCGCCCCGGTGAGCTGCGTGCATACTCAGTGAAGGGTTGGCATTATAGAACTTGTCCCAGTGAGGGGCGGGCATACCCAGTGAAGGGTAGGCATTACAAAAATTGCTCTGCTGAGGGACGGACATACTTGGTGAAGGGTTGGCATGGTGAAGGGGAACTCCTACAGGACAGGGGTGTGAGAACCCACAGCACTTTTGTTGTTATTAATTTGATTGTTGTTATTGTTGTCATTGTTGTTGTTGTGGTTGTTGTAGGGTGCCAAAGTCCAGGAACAAGTATATTCAGGCAGAAGACCCCCACACCAGGCATTAGTGATCATGGGGCTAGGTGGGTGAAAAAGGAGGAGGTATCTGAAGGCAGGTCCTCTCCAGCAGAAATGCTTGTAAGATTGTTTTCTCTTGAGGCTTTTGAGATTTTGTGTCTTAAGCTTTGAGGTTTCTGAGATTTTGAGTTTTGAGTTTATTGCTGACTGTAAGCTAGCGTTTTGGTACAAGACACTGGTTTTCGCTTGTTGTGAAGAACTAGTATACTTCAGTATTTAGACCTCAGTAGAAAGGGTAGAAACCTGGTTCTCTGACTTCCCTCTTTTGGGCCAGATTTGGCACATATGGGACATCCAGTTCTTAAAAGATGCTGAGTCTAGACAGGTTGAAAACCATTATGATTGAAACTGCCCCCCACAGCTGGTGCCTGTATTGTTACAGTCCTATGTGAGGGTGTTAAAAGCAATATTCACAAGCAAAGATGCATGGTTCACTCATTCAAGATTTGTTTCCTTACATAGATTCAGACATCAAGGAGCCATGATAGAGAGAGGGAAAGAAAAAAGAGGGAAGTGGGAAAACAGGCTGTGAGGAAGCTGTTTTAGAGAGAGATGTGCTAGGGCAGGGAAAAGATGCAGTTGCTTTAAGGAAAAGTTGTGTCCTGATCTCAGAGTGCCTGAGGTCATGCTGTGGTCTGTTTGGGTTAAGTACAACAACTTCTATCACTGATCCAATAAGAAATCAGTAGCACAGAAGACTAAGTTCTGTGCTAGAAACTGTGAATGTTTGTAACACAAGTAAAGCCAAGAGATTGCAGAGATTGTTGAGGTGTTTGTGCAAAACACAGAATGAAACAGTGTTGTGTGTTTGCTCTGTGCCTGTGTTGCAAGGCAGAGACTGCTAGAAGTGTAAAAGTATACTCTTATTGGTAATGGGGGTGATATATATCCAGAAATAGTGTGGGTATAATATAGATAACCTAGAAATAAAGGTATAAGGAGCTGATAAGGTTTTGCTGTGATTGAGTAAATGATGGGGTTACCCCAGACAATTGAATGAAGGCGTTTCCTAAAGTTTGGACAGATAAAAAGGTTAAAATGTGGGAAGATATAGGCATGTATCTTAATTGAGGGACCAAACCTTTCTCCATCAATGCACTTTTAATATTCACTGGAAACTGAAATAGAATTATAGCTCATAGTAAGTAGTTTAAGTCAGGAAATGATAGTACAAATGTTTAGTGTGTGCCACTCCCTGATTTGAAATTTGGTCTATTTTGAAAGGCAAGGTGCCCTGCAATTATAGCAGCTATAGCAGGGGAGGGGTAAAATGGTTTTCAGTATTAAATTTGACTAATGCAGATTGTATTTTTGTTTTGTTTCCTATCTTCTTGGTATAAAAGTACTGGTATAATTTTAAATATATTTTCAAGGAATGACAGTGTTGTTTTACCTCAAGTATCCTAAAGATTTCACAATGCCCAGCAAAAAGAACTTGGAAAAGACTTTATAAATAAAAAAATCTGAGGGAGAAACTGTTCCTCTAAAGGAAAAACTCATCTTTAAAATGACAACTTGGCTTAATTGTAACAAAGATATTGGCATCCCTCAATCTCACACTTACAGCAACAGGAGGGCTCCACTGAACAATTAATTTTGGGAGCCTCTTGGTTAAATAAATCACCTGATCCTCAAGGAATAGGGTAAATAGTCTTCTCTATCCTGCCGGCCACCCTTCTTGGCTAGCAGGAAGGAACGGCTCTGGTGTCAATCAAACAGTCAAAGAAGAGTCCAGTGCATTCATGCAACACAGAGGAAATAAAACACAAAACGCAAAAGAGGTGACACGGCACCTGGGGTTCAGGCAGATCATGGTACTTCTGGCCCCACCTTACCGAGTGCTCACATGCACCACCTTTAGCAGGACGGTGGTGCCCTCCCTGTATGAGGCATGCAGGGAATACTTGAGGGAGGAGCTGTGCAAGGTAGGGCTGCAGGTAGCCTTGCACTTCACCTCTGACATTTGGAGCAGCCAGTGTGGGGATCACACCTACCTCTCCCTCACAGGGCACTGGTGCGCTCAGTCAGGCTGTCGGTAGGCTCTCCTCCAAGCTGAGATGCTGGATGAGTCCCACACAGCAAGGCAGATCATGGTGGCCACGAACCGCATGGTATAGGGGTAGCTTGTTGGGCAGGCTGAGCTCATCTGCAGGTTCATGGTCACTGATAATGGGGACAATATGGTCAAGGCGGTCCATGATGCTGTCTTTGTTCACATCCACTGTGTGGCACACAGGTTGTACCTCATAATCAGAGATGCTTTGGAGGGAGATGGCTGCTGGTGGTGGCACCACCACTACCACTATGTGCCAGCTCATTTCAAAATGCAGAAAGGTGATGGGCTACTTCCACTGCAGCATCAAGTAGGGCAAGATGCTGTGGGAGAAACAGGCAGAGCTGAGCATCCCACAGCACTATATCATGCAGGATGTGGAGACTTGGTGGAACTCCACATACCTGATGCTTGAGAAGCTGGTGGAGAAACAGAAGGCCATCCATGAGAGAGTCTTACTCGGGGAGATCAGGATCAGTGGCTCCCTGAACAGAGCTGAGTGGGGTACCATCTTCCAGATCTTGGTGGTCCTCAAGCCCTTCCTCGAGGCCACCAAGACCCTCAGTGCTGCTGATGCCCTCCTTAGCCAGGTGATCCCTAAAGTGAGGGAACTGGAGAACCAAATGGAGCGCTTCCAGGGGATCAATGTTCCTGGCTGAGGCAAGCCACTGTCACCAGATGTGCAGGCACTGGTGAGGTGGCTGAAGGAGGGCATCAGGAGATGGTTGGATCCCTTGCAGTCCAGTATGGTCCACATGCAGTCAGGCATGTGTGACCCAAGGGTGAAAGGGAGCATATGCACAGGTAGCACCAAAATCCTTGATCACTGGATGCAGGTGCTTGTCAGCAGAGTCAGGGAGGCAGAAGGGCAGAGGCGAGCAGATGTGGAAGAGGGGGGATCCACTTTCCCGTGCCAGCACTCCCAGCACCAGCACTGACACCAGCAAGTCTCATCCATGCCAGCCACTGCCAATGTGGTCCAAGGGCATGGCTTCAATGCTGGGGTCCAAATGCACCAGAACCCAGCCTGGGGCAGGTAGTGCCAAGGCTTTTGTGGCTACCTATCACACTGAGGATGTGGAGCCCTTAGTCTACTGGGCAAGCTGCAGCCAGACGTGGCAAGGTCTGTTCAGGGTTGCCTGGCAACACCTGTGTTTTTCACCAACCAGTGTTTTAAGTGAGAGGGTGTTCAGCATAGCTGGGGATGTTGTGACACCCCACCACATCTGCTTGGATCCTGGTTTGGTAGAGCAGCTGGTGTTCTTGAAGGTGAACCTCCTGCTGCTGGGGTTCCCCAAGCTCCATCTGCAGAAGGACTGAGTGCCCCCCTTCTCACTCTGTCTGCACCTATTAGCTTTTTCAAATATTTTTAAAAACTAGTTAATGCCTGCTCTCAGCTGGAGGGGGCACTCACTGCATCACCAGCCAGCAGGAGAAGAACACATCCATGCTGATCTCACCCTGCTGTCAGGATGAACTTGCAGGTATGGACTGGGGGCTATGGGGAAGGAGGTCCTGGGCATTACCACTAAGACTGCACCCTGCCAGGGTAGTGAGACCTGGAGGGACTACTGGCAGTATGGCAATCCTGTAAATGTCAGGACCAGTGATCCCTTGGGGAAAGGTAGTAGGAGGCACCATAACCTCCAGCTAATGCATGCACGCACATAGCCCTGGCTGGGGAAAGCCCAGACCTGTCATGTCTTTGACTGGTCTGAGGCTTGCTGCTTGCAGTGGAGTTGTGAGGCTCCAGGTGAGTTCAGATTAGCTGCCTGTGATGCCAGCTTTTTCATTGAACAACACTTTGTCAGGATGAGGAAGCAACTGCAGTTGTTTTGTCTCCTGGTCCTGGATGGGAGGAATAGTAAAGAAGCCAGAGGCTGACCTGGCATGCAATGCAGGCAAGAAAGGCAGTCAGTGAAAATGGAAATGGAGGCATCAAGGGGTGAGGGACAGGCTGGGATGGATGGGGAGGGGAATCTAGCAGCACAGGCAAAAGGGCATAGGTACCTGGGAAGTCAGATATCTGGCATGTTGCAGTGTCAGGCCAGCCTCTGGCTTCTTTACTATTCCTTCCATCCAGTTGGTCTTCTAGAAGTCTAGCACTTCTGCCCTACTAGTTGTCTTTCCAACTTTTTGCTGGGAAAAAGGTGCTCCTACTTGAGAGGAAAGAAGGGCCTAACAGTTCAGTTTAGCTACCTAAGATGCTGTTGCTGGTGCTACTGGTGCTGAGTCACCTAAGTTATTTTTACCTGCTGCCATTTACAGTGGTGGACCGGAATGAGGCTGTAGGGGAGGAGGAGTCCTTACTGGAGCACACTGCTGTGTTGTGCAGAGGCCCCAGTGCCTGGAAATGTGCACCTGAACACACGCACACACGCACGCACATGCACACACACACACACACACAGTTGTACAGCGAGGGAGCACCTAACAGGCATGCACTAGGTGCTCCTACCTGAGAGGAGAGAAGGGCCTGACAGTTCAGTTTGGCTATCTTAGATGCTGCTGGTGCTACTGGTGCTGACTGCTAAGTCACTAAGTTATTTTTACCTGCTGCTGTTTACAGTGGTGGACCAGACTGAGGCTGTTGGGGAGGAGGAGACCTCACTGGGGCACACTGTTATGTTGTGTAGAGGTCCCAGCTCTAGGAACACACATACAGTTTCACCCATCCATGTCACGAGTTTTGCTTGCCTGTGGCCAGAGGTGCAAGGCCCCAGAACCCAGACACTTCCTTGACACCAGGCAGGCTTTGTGGCTGCAGCAGGGCATGGCAGGCCGGCAGTAGTTTTTTTTCACCCCCTGTGCCCTAAGCAGAAACAGCTGGCAGGCTTCCTGGGCATAGCAGCATCTAGCAGGCTTGCAGTTTTCACCCCCCTGTGCCCCAAGACAGATACAGTCACACAAGCACCCATGTCACAAGTTTTGCCTGTCAGCAGCTAGAGGTGCAGGGCCTCAGAACCCAGACGCCTTCTGCACCTATCTCCTTGACAGCTGCCAGGCTTTGTGGCTGTATCAGGGCCTAGCAGACCTGCAGTTTTCACCCCCTGTCCCTTAACACACACAGTATCACCTATGTTACGAGTTTTGCTTGCCAGCAGTTTGAGGTGCAGTTTCCCAGATGCGCCTGCATGTATCTCCTTGAAACTTGGCTTTGTGGTATCAGCAGGGGCTACCACCCTGTGGCTTAACACACACACGACATGAGTTTTGCTTTCAGGAGTTTGAGGTGCAGTTCCGCAGAAACTCCTGCACCTATTGCCTTGAAACTTGGCAGGGTTCATGCCCTCAGTGGAGGCAATTTGTTTCATCCAAATCAGCCAAAATACAGCAAAGTTATGGATATTTCATGGATTCCCTATTATACTCTATGGCTGAATCTCTCTGAATCAGTGCTGTATCTTCCGAAGCCAATTTGGCTGAACCGAATCAGAAAAGTGATCCAACTCTCTGAATCAAATTGCTGGCATCCAAATTGGCCAAATCCAAATCAAACAGTTCCCTATTCGCACAGGCCTAGTGTGGGACCACTGGTTTTAAATAATTTTGGTATCAGTTCATAGAGCCCAGGTTATTATTAAGGTTGGTGTTGGCTTGTGAGTCCAGTCTAGGTGTCAGTTCCTGGTTTTGCACTAGAATTGACATTAGGACCAGATGGTAGGCCCACACTAAGTATAAAATCGTAGAAAAGTGGTTCTGAAACTACCTTGAGAAGATCATCTAGTCCAACCTACTGCTCAAGGCAAGATCACCCCTGTCTAAATCTACCCAAACAAAATTTTTTCTAACTTGCAGTTAAACATTTTCAGTGTTGGTGATTCTAATACCTCTCTGGGTAATCTGTTCCAGCGTTTACCTATTCTCATAGTTAGAAAGTTCTTCATATCTAAATTAAATGTCTTTTACTGCAATTTAAGCATATTATTTCTTGTCCTTTCTTCTTTTGGGCATGGAGAACAATTGATCACCATCACCTTTATAACACCCTTTTTAGCTTTTGAAGAGTTATGAAACTCCCCTTTAAATTTTTCATCTTATCTAAGAAGGCTAAACAATCCTAATTATTCCTTTTTAGCATTATATGTTTGTTAATCTTCTGTTAATTGTTATTGCTCTCATCTTTACAATTTTCCCACATCTTGAAATGTAGTACCCCAAACTGAGCATAGTACTTTAGCTGAGTTATCACCAGTACAGAATGAAAGACTCACTTCCTGTGGCTTGCATATAACCCTGGCTTTTGGTCTTTCTTTTGGTTTAGGTTTGATATTGGTTTTGTAGATCCATAACTCATGATAACTGGGTCTGATTTGGATTAGAACTGCTACTAGTTTGTGAGTTATGGCTAGGATAAGAGCTGAAGACATTTCAAAGGTTGGGTTAGACTTAGATCTGGCCCACCAGAATGCCATTAATCATTGTGTGGGCCTTCACTGTGGCTGGAATCACTTCGTGGGCTCAGATTTGGTGTGGAAATAGTCTCCCATACCATGAGACATATCCTGGTGTGATGCAGAGTAGAATTTGGCCTTTAAGAAAAGAATGGATACAGAGGAGTTGTGATGAGTGAGCACAAACATAATGCTGGAAAAAGCTACCAGTCTAACAGATTATCATATGATGCAAGTAACAAGTAGTGACTATATTTGACTTTTAAAAGGCTAGAAATAGATGTTGCCAAATGAGGTGGATCAACCATGACAGGATGTATCCTGGCACAGGTGATCTGCTTCCATATATGAAATGCACATCATCCCTCAAGCCTTAGGAATGCCTGTTTGGCTTTCCCCACAACCTGCTATACATCCCCAGGATGTCTGGGGCACATATGGGTGAGCAAGAAAAGTCTGAGATGCACCTGGGGTGTGTCTCAGTAAGCAGGGAAGCTCTGACTTTCTCCACGTACAGCGACACTTCCCCCCAGATTCCTGGAGGTGCATCTCAGGAAGCAGGGAGAGTCGGGCAGGTGCTCCATAGGCTTTAAGGGCCTTATCCTGTGCAGGAATTCAAGGCATGTTCAGTATTGGCCCTTGAAGTCCCCAGAGCAGCTGCTCAGAGCAGCTGGAGAGCATGGGCATCTCTTGGATGCTGGTGCTCCTTTGCCATAAATTAAACATATCTGGTAAATAGTGCCACTTGTATCGAGTTTGTCATGGCCACTATCTGTGGCATGGCAAGGGGTATGAGCATCTGTTTGCTTGCCTTTTGTGCCTTCATAAAAATGTTATGCCAGTACAAAGGTGATGAAAGGCAATTTCTGTTTCTGCCTACCATAAAAGTTGTAGGTCCTCTTAAGTTTAGGGGCCATAGTGCTGGTGTGATTAAGGCACACCAGTTTCTATAGCCAAGGAATGTTATGGTTAGTATCCTGCTAGAGTGCCTTTGACTCCTCCCACGTGTTGTGGGGGTGGGCTTTAATTAAAGCATCCCCACCAGCATTTTGAAGTGTAGGGGTACTGATACATGAGATGAGGAGATGCACTAAATAGTAGGCTCTAGCAGACTTGCACTAGGTACGCACTAATTAGAATGCTCTGATGTGCACTAATTACAGCTCTGACATACTGTAATTACAACACATCAGAGCAGGCCCCTTGCACATTTAAAGGCACCTCAAGTGATCAGGGAATCACTCCAAGTGATTACGAGCAAGTCACAAACTGCTTAGATGCAGGAATCGAGGTGGATGCCATATACTTGGGTTTAAAAAAGCCTTTCATACGGTGTCACATCCCATTCTCATAAAAAAAACCCTAAATGGCTGTGACTTAGATTATTACACGGTCAGATGGATGGCAAATTGGCTTAGAGGTCATACCCAGAGAGTGGTGGTGGATGGGTCAATATTGATCTGGGAAAATGTGGGCAGTGGTGTCTCCGAAGATGTGGTCCTTGGGCTGGTGCTGTTCAATATCTTCATCAGTGATTTGGATGAGGGTGTGCTGAGCACACTGTCCAAATCCATGGAGGACACCAAATTATGGGACAAAGTAGATACACTGTAGGGCAGGGAATGGATTCAGGCAGACTTAGGCTAGAAAAGTGAGCAGAACAAAACAGGATGCAGTTGAACAAAGATGATGCAAAGTACTGCACCTAGGGAGAAGGAATCACCAATGCATGTACAGATGCAGGGATGACTTTCTAAGCAACACAGCAGTACTATCTTTGGAAGCCTTATCCAATCACCATATAATTTTGTTTTCTAAATTAACTGCAGTTAGATGTTTGTCTTGTGAGTCCTTGTGACATTGTTGGTGAAATATTCATTTTTAATTAAAAGTAGAGGTGAAGGACTGGTTTTCAGATCTGCTATTTACTTGATTTCTGTTTGTAATTGTAAATGGATCCGCTCAAGACTGGATCCATGTGAATGACAAAAAGGATGATCAAGTTTGCAAATGACACAAAACCAACAAGGTTGCAAACAGTTTGGAGAATTAGAACAGATTTTGATAACTTAGATAACTGGGCTATGAGATTTTGATAACTTAGATAACTGGGCTATCAATTTGGCTATCAATAAAAAGCCAAAATTCAACAAAGACCGATGTAAGATACTGAACCTAAGCAAGGAAAACCAAATCCACAAATACAGAATAAGAGATAACTGGACCAGCAATAGCACTGCCATGAAGGATCCTGTGGTTATGGTGGATGACAAATTCAACTTGAGTAAGCAAAGTGGTACTCTTGCAAAAAAAGGCAAGCACGGTTTTGATCTGCATTAGCAGAAGTATTGTGTGAAAGATATTGAAAGACATGAAAAAAGGAGATAATATTGCTATGTTCAGTGCTTAGCTGGAGTGCTGTGTCCAGCTGTAGGCACTATATTTTAAAAAGAATATAATAACTGGAGTTCATTTAAAGGCAAGCAATAAAGTTGATAAAGGGGTTGGAATGCAAGCTGTATAAGGAAGGTTGAGAGAAACGGGTATTATTTAGTTTGGTGATAAGGAGAGTAAGGGGGACATGCTAATAGTTTTCAAATACTTAAAAGGATGACACAGAAAAGAGGAAGAGCAACTACAGAGAACTGAACATAAGGTGATAAATGTAAACTACAGAAAAGTACATTTAATAATCTCAGGAAAATCTTCCTAACTATAGGAACAGTTGGACAAAGGAACAAACTGCCTAGGTACATTTTGGAATCTCCTTCACTGGAGGTTTTCAAGAAGATGCTGGTTAGGCATCTGTTCAGTAGAATGTAGGAATACTGAATCATGCTGAGGGACCCTACAGGTCCCTTTCCTCCCTATATATATGTGCTAATTTGGGAGAAAATGTGCGTGTAATTGCTGTTGCTAAAAAGTCTGAGAAATATATGCAATAAGGAATCTTTTGGAATATGTTAAAATGTATGGTATAGGGCAAATCCATGAGATAAACCTAGAATGCATTTTTAAAAATACTATGGACTCCATTTTTGCATGTCAGTAGGATTTTACAAGAAAATAATGATATAATGTAAATTAATATACATGACTGTCTCTACCCATGTAGAGTTATTTAAGGAAAGCACTTGTTATATGTATAGGTGTCGCAGGGCACTAAGGTGATCCTGCTCCTTAAGAACCATAACAGCCTAGCTAGAGAACCCAGTGAGCTGAGGTGAAGATCCACAGCTGTAAGTTGCCTGAGCAGCAGGCTAATGAGGGAATTAGCTGCCACCTGCACCTGCTCAGATGACTGGAAGGAAGCAAGGCCCTGGCCGCACATGAGCCCCAGGGCTAGGGCTTAGAGGGAGTGAGGTTCTCTGTCAGCTGCCAGGGGAAGGAGCTCTTGCAGGAAAAAAACACTTAGAGATGTTTGATGGACTGGGCTGCTGCCTCTAAGATTAATAGAGCTCATAAGGTACCTGGGGCTAGGAGGCACACAATAATAAGAGTTTGCCTACTTAAAGGGGTAGAGTGTGGCCTCCATTATTATTGTTATGTTGTAGCCCAGGGGCTTGTTTTTCTGTTGTCTTTTAAACTGGTGGACCAAGAAGAGGCTATTAGGGGAGGAGGAGGCCTCATTGGGGCACACAATTGTGTAGAGCCCCAGCACCAGAGGGGTGCATTTGCAAAGGCCACAGAGCCCCACACCAGAGGGGTGCAGTTACAGGGGCCAGGGGGCCCAGTGACAACAGGAGGTGAATGGGAATGTTTTGGAATCATGCATCTAGCCCATAAGGCTTGGGTTGTTCCACAAAGCACCAACTTTGAGCTGGACCCAGCAAGGGGTCCCAGAAACCACAGGGTTAAGTGGGGTACAACAGGACCATGACTGCACAGAAACTCATGGGCAGCTTCCCTTTTATTTATTCATACCAACAAGACATGGCAGGAGAGAAAAGAAGGTGCCTGCAGGGCAGAATTGACATGGTCACAGAACCCTAGGGGCATCACAGCCATTCCTGGTGACCCCACCCAGTGACAATAGGATTTATGTACAAGAACAGAATCCTCTTTAAAGTACATTCAGCTGATAATACAGGGTGCCTACAAACATTTAGAGGCCTTCTCTAACTCATGGTTTGCCTGTTGAGTCCAGGGAATCAAGCCTGCCTGCATTGCTCCTGGCTAGCAGGCGGGGTAGTGGTGCTTCAGCACCCCTTCTGCAGTTCACTTCTCCCCACCCCACCCCAGCTCTGAAGCCATTAGTGGGAGGGGGAAAGGAGCCCTCTCATCTTGCAGGCCCTCCCAGTTACCCCAGGGAACTGGGCCAAGCCTGCAAAGTGAGGAGGTTCTATTTCACACCCCACCTCCAGCTCAGGTGAGGCAAAGCATTTTCTCAAGAGGCCACCTGGAGTTGGGGGATGGGAGGGTGGAACAGAGCCTAGCTGTCCCAGCCCCCCAGTAACTCAGCTGGTGTAGCTGGTGGGGGGGCCACGAGGTAAGGAGGCTCCATTCCTCCCTGCATCCTACTTCCCAACCAGCAGCTCCATGCTGCTCCCTTTCCTTTCCCCACCCACCTCCTCTTCCCTCCTTTGCTGGCACCAGTCCAGCCCTGCCTTCATGAAAAAAATTAACTATCAAGGGAACAGAAGTTCCTCAAGTCACTCTGCTTTAAACCACCTTCATCTAACACCGGATTTGCTGAGGGTTAATTTGTTGCATGATCAACCATATTAAAAGCTGTCTGCAGCCAAGCATCTGTGTTAACTCATGACTGTAGAGCACTTTCAGGAGCCCAATTGCACAAAAAATGTAATTTATGGAAGCTCCCGTATATATTCATTAAAGAAAAAATTCTAGTATGGTTATTTTACCTGTCAGTTGATGGTAAAAAAGAGGGCATAGGGACTTTCTCAGCTTGTACCCATGCCGAGTCAGGGCATGGGAATGTGGATTCCCTAGCACCAGTCAGAAGTCTTGTATTTTGTACCCACTGATTTACATGTCACTTGCTGACTGAAGGAAGGAAGTGAAATTTATAGATGCATAGTTTTTAAGACTAAACAAAGACCATTATAATACCTGACCTCTTATGTAACATGAGCTGTAGAATTTCACGTTGCTAATTTTCTAAGGGATGATATCTTCCCCTAAGACCTAAGATCTTATTTTTTGCAGGATTTTAGATATTGTTCTGGGACCATTTAGTATACTTCCAGCTAGGACCCTAAATGTATAGACTGTGGCTGTAGTCTGGAGAATTTTTTACCTATGTAACTCCATTTCTATTTTCTAACTGTTATTACATTTTAAATGTATGTGCTGCATTGCTTTACCATATATTATTCATTATATCTTCCATAAACATTTTATGTGCAGGTTCTTACATATATGATCAATTAATTATATTTATGTGTGACCTTCACCACTACATTGATTTATCTTGTTGTTATAGAGCCTGTACCAGCCTGTAGAGACCGGCAGAATGATGCAGACAATAGCCCAGAAGACCATCAGACCCAGGGAATAAGTAGATTATTGTATCACATTACTGATGGAGATAATCCCCTTCTGTCACCACGCTGCTCTATCTTCAGCCGAAGCCAGAGGTTTAATTTAGACCCAGAGTCTGCCCCTTCTCCGCCAAGTACTCAGCTTTTCATGATGTAAGAAAATCTATCATAACTTGAATTTTTATTATCTTTGTATAATCCACAATACATGACTGTGATGGGATTTTTTCAGCTACTATCATAATGGGATTTTTATTAATATAACATATTTTGTCATGATCAATTCAAAATACCATAAATAGGACCTAACATTTTCTGGTAAGAACCGACTACAATATTCATTGAAGTTTTAGTTGATTATACTTTAGTAATGACATTTTTAAAGGTTAATAGTCTGTTAAGTGAGCACAAGATAAGGAAGGTTATTAAAGGTCCAGTACAGAAAAGTTCAATTGTCATGTAATTATTTTATGAGGTACTTTTTGGAAAGGAAATGCAGTGTGGTACACTTCTGTCTAATAGAGGTTAGCCCTTTTCAGAAATCCTAAAATTTAATTTCAGGCAGGAAAGATTTTTTTCTTTAAGGCTTAGAAATAAAGTTCAGGGAAATACAAATAAATAATAATCAAGCCTACTGATTCACAGACACTAAGGAACCAGACACTAGAAACAGAAGAGCCAGACACTAAAGATTCTTCAAAATGATTATGCTTGTTGCCTGTAAGGAAGGGTTTCTAGTGCCACACCAATGTATTATGCTCTTACGCTGGAATATTAATTGCTTTTTTCAAGTTCTTTGCAACATATGGCAACTAACCTTAGTTAGTTAAAGAACACTATTCTTTAAGTTTCAAATTTAAATTATGTAAAGGTGCTAAATGGTTTCCTCAGAGCTTTCAATCTCAATCAGGGTGTTCGCACTCTTTGGGCAAGGATCTGCAGCTGGCTGTGCACACAGAATGCATGCACATGATTGGATAGCTGTAACTCCAGGGCAGGAAGCACAGGAAAAAAATAGGAAAAACAAGCTGAGGAGAGGCTAGCTGAACCTCTGCTGAGAAGAGCTGCTTCAAAGGGGGCTGCTACCAGGACAATTGCTTCTGAGAGGATGACTGGCAGAAGAATTGTGACTGAGCTGCTACTGAGGGCAGAGGAGCCACCAACTAATGAGTACCCAGGATTACCTGGTTTCCTTTACTAAAGTAGCAGGGGTTGTGCAAATGGGTTCCCCTCCCCGCTCTTAAGATCCTGAGTGCAGGGAGTCACTGGAGGGAATCAGGGATGGGGGTTGCTAGAGGAGGTTTTCTGGAAGAGCTAAAGAAAGCAGCAGGGAACTGTGGCTGGGTGGGAGCTCCAGCAGAGAGCTTAATAAAGTACAGCTGAGAAGGGGCACTACAGGTGCCAAACACAGGGGAGCTGCCTTGGGAAGTGTCTGGGGAATGGTGTGATTGATTGCAGGCATCTAGGAAAGACTGGATAAGGGAAGAAACCGTGGTCTCCAGAGCAGCCACACCTGAGGTCCTGACAGGCACCCCCCATCTTCTGTCCAGATGATGGCATTGCCACCCCTCTTCTAAGGCAGAGTGATCACCGCTCCCTGGGGCTCCACTGCAGCCACTGCACAGTGGACTACTTTGGTGCAGGCAAAGTGATCTTGTGGAGGCCTGGCTGATTAAGTGTATATACCTGTTATAAGTTGCCTGAGTGTTAAAGTTGATAACATAATTGTTTTTTTATATGATAAGTATTTGCTTTATCTGTTGGTATAGATTATTATTGAGCTCATTGAAAATATTTTGTTATTTATGGGATGCCATGGTGTGGGGAGGACCATGGGAGAGCACTCCCATGACTGATGCTCCCAGCCTGTAGACAGAGTGGGAGTAGACTAAGACCTATTGGCACCCCAGGATCCCAAAAATGTGGACATGGCTGCATGTAGCACCACCTCCAAGTTTATAATTGTATTTTGATAGATATTCTGCCATGAAATCAGTTAAACAAACTTTTTAGAATTGGAACAGCTAATTTTAACCCACTAAATCCCTTATTTTGTTACAGAAAAATGCAAAGGTCAAGATCAAAGGTAGCAGTCCATAAGGCTAGCATGGTTAATGTGTGTCAGTGTCTGTGGCCAATAGCACAAACGAGAGTAATATGCCCAGCTGCCTGGGGCTCTGCAAAGCTTCGTTCCCTGATTCAATTCAGCAGAGATTCAACCCAATTTGGTAGCTAAATCTGAATTGAATCAAAGGACCCTTTAATCTCTCCAAATTGAATTGGAATCCTCTGAATCAATTCGGAGCGATTCGAACGTAGAAACAGCTAGAAATGTTTTTTTCTGCATACCTCTAGATATCAGGGGCTAGTGAATGCTGCAGTGCTGGGGCACATGGAATGTCCCACAGAATCACAGGGGGCTCTGTAGCATACCTGGCAGCAGACCCGGAAGTGGACTGGAAGCACTTCCGGTCTACTTCGGGGTCCATTGGAGAGCATCCCCCTGTGGCCAATCGCTGAGCTAGGGTGGAGGGGCAGTGCGCTTCCTGGCAGACCTGGAAGTGGAATGGAAGTACTTCTGGTCCATTTTCGGGTTCACCACTAGGCACGTGGAGGGTCTCCCACACTTCTGTGGGATACTCCATGCACCCCAGTATCGCAGCAATCACAAACCAGGCCTGCTACCTCAAGGTATGTAGAAAAAAATTTTAAAGCTGTGTCTATGTCCAAATAGCTGTTTCTCTGAATCAGCATCGAATCTTCAGATATGGATTCACCCAAATCAAATTGGGGACAGTGATCTGAATCAAATTACTGTCCCTGATTTGGGCCGAATCCAAATCGAATAGGGCCACTTCACACACCCCTACAGCTGCCTTTGACTCCCCTGTTCAAATGACCTGATATTCATTTATAGCATGGTCGTGGGGGCAATCTTTGGCACAGATCTGGAACATGGCTTAAAATCACACCTCTTGTGCCTTAGCCAGTCTGCCACTACATCTCCACCATTTCAGCTAGCCAAAAGTAATTTTCAGTAGAAATGATACGAACATTTTCTGCTTGAAGATTTTCCCTTCCAAAATGCCATTTGGTTGAAATGTAATTCTTCATGGGAACATGCCACCACTTACCGCATGGTAGAGTCAGAGTTGCCATCATGGCATGTGATAGTGGTGGCAGCTCTGGCTCCAGCATGGAGCGTGTGGCAGTATCAGCACCTCCAGGTCACACAGGGGAATGTAGCATATGGAAGGAGCCACAGCTGCTGGTGTCATGAGCACTGAGCCAGAACCAGAGCTGCAGCTGCTATTACTGTGTGCCTCAGGCTTTAACCACCCTGTGGCCTTGGCTAGATCTGGCCTGCAAGGAGACCTATGGGCTGGAGCCAGCTATGGGCATGAAATGAATTTGACACTCCTGGCCTAGCTGTCCACCACATGCTCCAGTTTCTTCAAAGGGAATAGAAATCTAAACTTCGTAAAACTTAACAATTTTCTTTTATCTACATGTCGTATTCTACAGGTGATTTTTATTAAAAATGGTTCAGTGTAGCTAAATTCATGTCATTCCACAAATATATCACTTGAGTTGATGGAGATATCTGTCAACTTTCCTTTTTCAGGCCAAGAAGTTCTTCCAGGTGTAACTGTGAGGACAGAAAAGAAATACAGACAGTGGCACAACTTACCAAACATCTTCAAAGTCTCAAGAGAAAGATTAGGAAGTATGAAGAGAAGTTTGAACAGGAAAAAAAGTATCGAGTAAGTGCTCCAAAACAGAGGAATGAATTCCATGTATTTATTATAGGTAATGCATTTAAACTGTAAGATTGTGTCTCTTCCAAAATCATGGAAAAATCTAAATGTCTACAATCTATAGTTGTGAGCTGCTTTTTTGGATCTTCTTTTTGTTACCTTTGTTTGGAAATACCATTATCTGTATGAGTGGTTGCAAGAATTAATCATTTAAAATGTCCTAGAAGTTCTTACATTAAATAAATGCTCCCCTACTTATAAATATCGGCTTATTTGTATTATAGACACGATCATTTGCTTGAAAATTTTCTTCTGCTCTATATCTTTCTTATTCATGCAGACCAAGTCCTAATTTAAAAAAACAACAACAACCAAACACTGACATTTTATAGAAGTTGTGGGTCAGTGAAGACACTGATATGTGGCTATGCATGGACTGACGTATATAGTAGAGATAGCTTTAAATAGGCTAGCTCAGGTATTGGAAGCAGCCTATGACAGGATGGAGCTCAGCCTCAGAGTCAATTAGTCTACTGAGCTCCATGCTATAGACTACTGAACTACTGGGACCCTACTGAGCTACTGGTGCCTGAGCTAATTCATTTGAAGGCAATGCGGGTATCTCTACACTACCCTGCAAACTGCAGCTATACCTTTAGTGGTACTGATATCCTGAGATTTATGCTTTACAGCAGAGAAATCTCTTACGTAGTAACTGGCAAAGCCTAAGGCTCCAATCAGTCTTACCAAATGTAGGTAATTTTGTGGTACTAGTGGAGGTCTCTAAGGTTTTGCCCACTACTGCAGTTTTCCTATGCATGGTATGATCGAATCATCTTAATTTACGTCTTGTTAGCATCCTTTGTAAATCACTACTTACATGTTTGTAAAGGAAAGCAGTTTTCTTGTAGATCATATAATTCCTTTGCTAACTGCTGCATGTTAGTATGTTAAAACCAAAAGCATCTTCAGACTTACTTATTTGTTTGAGTTTGGACTGCTGACTAGTGACTAGCCTATCACAGGAATATAAACTAGTATGACTGCCAGCAAGTGAAGACTCTGTAAGCTCTAACTATAGAACTACAAAAGCAGTTCTGTATTTTCACAGTGAGAAAAGCTTGTAATATAGGTATGGAAGGGAAGACGTCATTTCAAAGACTTGTGAAATAGGAAACAGAGTAGCAGGATAGGGGATTGATCTTGTAACTATTAGTTCTAAACTGAGGTGCCATGGCACCTTTTCAAGGGCGATGTGATACTGGCACTGCTATGGCTTGGTTTCATATATCTCTGCTTCCACTAGGCACACATGCGGCTGGAGCTGAAAGCTGCTGCAGCAGGAGCATCTGTTCCTGCTTGCATTAGATTTATCTAATAAAACTGAGACAATACAGCAGAGATTCTCAGATGAGGTGCTGATAAATTCAAATAAGTGATATAATTTTTCATCTAAAAACATCTTGCATCTAAAAAAAAGTTGAGCATCATTGGTTTAAACAGATGAAAGGGGGGATGAGAGGAAAAGGCAGAGGATTTAACAAATGATTTGGGGAACTTCCAGAGTATAAGCAGTAGGAAATTACAGAACTGAATAGATACTTGTGACTGCAACTGTCCTAAAGTAACCAGACATTCTTTGCAGTAGGATTCCATTGTCATGATATCATAAAATGGCTTTGAAGGAAATGGTTTGAAATATCTTTTTCACAGTTTAGTGAAAAATTTCCTTTTTTACAGCAAAATTATTTCCTTTTTAAAAATTCACTTTTTCAGTATTAATTTACTTTAATCTGAATAAAATATGAAGAGGCACAAAAGGGACTGCAAATGTTCCTACTTCTAGATCTTCATTAAAAAAATGAACCATATTTTATATACTTTTTCATTAAATCAGGTCAGAATATTGAGCTGAAACCCAGAAAACATTTACATTTTTGAGTGCCCAAGTCTGAAGATCATTAGTAAGGATTTGAGTCTCCCAGGCACAGAAGACTTTGACACTCGCAGTGCAAATCACAATGCGAACAATATCATTGAAGAGGAGGTTACTTATATTCATTAAATTAAATATACTAGCCAACTTTAAGAGTAGTCAGACCATCATGAACCCTTCAAGAATTAAGAAATAGCAAGAAAAAAAAATTGCACACATTGACAGGCTCAATTGGTTTGTTGTTTTTTTTTTTAAATTAGCAAACAGATAATGATTCAGAAATAGCTGTTGGACAAGAGCAGATGACAGGTGCACTTTCTTGTGACAGTTCAAATTATGCTTGATTTTTTTAGAAGTTTTTTGATTGTATAGTTAACTAGCGTTCTTCAATAATAGTTCAGATTATCATGGTCAAAACTTAGATTAGTGATAATCTTTTATGAAAATGGAAATGTCTGTATGTAGGTGCATATCATAAAAACAGAGAGCCAACAGTATGAGACAAGGACAGACATGTTTAAGATTTGTGGGATCAACTTTATTACAATTTATGCATCAGCATAATCTAGTCATGAACAGGCACTCAAGCATCATTATTTCTGCTTCTGAAAAGCTTCTTAAAGGGTTTATTTCTTCTGATAATCCCAACAGTTCTTAATGAAAGAAACAAGAAGGTTAAGAGTTCTTTGCATGGTAATGGCAAAACATTTTAAGTGTTCCATTTTTCACACCAACTTTCAAAGGGAGAACACAGCAAGAGTGGTTTCTTTATTCCACTTACGCTGATTCTGTTTATTGTTTCTGCTGCAAATTATTTAACTCCAGAGATTTTGCTTTTGCCAAGAATGGTATAGTTGGGGTAGCCACAAAAGGTTCAGACCATGGGAGAGTAGCACTGGAAAATCTTTTGGCAATTAGCACTACCTGCTCCAGTGAGTTGCCCAGTGTCCCTCTACTATTCAGTTGCATCTTACCTAACCAACCCTGAAGCCATGAAATGAGGTTTGTTAGCTGAGAATAGGTTCCTCTTCATTAGAAGGCCTTTCCTTGCCAAATATGTGAACAGGATCTTGTCAAAATGGTCAAGTAGAGTATGCTTGAAGTTTCCATCTACACTAAATTACTGTTCTCATTGTAGAATGATAATCCTTCTTTATTCTCATAAGAAGACATATTATGCTTGAGAAACAGAGCACACAGACTAGAGGTGAAAGGTCTCAAAAGAAGCAATGCAACTCTGTGAAAAGGCCAAAGAGGTACAGAGCTACGAGTGTTGCAAAAGGGAAGTGAGGAGGTCAAAATACATCCAATGCACATATACAAATGAGAGAAATATGGGGAATAAACAAGAGTTGGAAGCTGCAGGCTATGAAAAGAACTATGATCTGATTGACATCGCTGAAACCTGGTAGTTCAGCTCTTATGACTGTATGGTCAACATAGAGGGTTACACTCTTTCAGGACAGGTTTGGAAGAAAAAATGTTGGTGGTGTCTTATATATCAAAAACACATATACTGGTCCACTGGTTCAGGAGGAAGAAGACAGCAAAACAATACATTTGAGTGAAGATGAAAGGTGAAAGATGTGGCACTGATATAGTGGCAGGGATTTATTCTAGGCCACCTAAACAGGAAGAGGAGGTAGATGAGGCAATCCTCAACCAGGTGACAAATCCAACTAAAAGCTATGGGATGGTAGTGATGGGAGACTTCAATTTTCTGGACACCTTTTGGAAGAATAATGCAGCCCATTCCTACATTGTGTGGAGGACAACTTTCTGATCCAGAAACTATAGGATTCAAATAGTGAATCCTCTAACTTTGATCTGCCCTGGCCAACAGGGAAGAACTGGTGGAGGTATGGGAAGGAATTGTGGGGGTGGTTAACCCCTGGATCCAAGCAGGCCAGGGACGAAAGGGTTCTGGAACGCTACTTCCCCTTTGTTCCACTTTCTTGTTTAAAAAGATTCCAAGGACAATATATTAAATAAACGCTTTACTTATAAACTGTAGTACAGTATAGGCACGCTTTGTAGAGTTTTACCCATGAAGCACTTAAATGCTTCATATGAACGTCTGCGCCAGCAGTTTCCCTTACAACAACTTTCGAAAACCAAAACCGTAGGGAACTCGAGAGCTCTTCAGGCATCCAACTGATGCAATTATCTGAAATGGGAGTGTCCGGTGGGAAAAGAAGCCGTGAACGCAGAACCTCCAGTGAGGGTGATCAAACCTTGCCAGTGTTGTGTGGGTCCCCTTCTCTTTTCCTGCAGGCTTTTCTTTTATACTGTCCTGATAGCCAATAAGATCAGGCCTTTTTTCGCGTGCTTAACGGGCTGCATGAGCCAGGGGTTTTGCCACATGCTTTTTTTTCATGCAGCTATTAGGCTGCACCCACTGCTCCCCACACCGCAAGCGCATTTGGTCACCTTTATCTACCACAGGAGGATGTGAAGGTTATGGGTAACTTGGGAGCAAGCAATCATGATATGGTAGAATTCCAGATCCTTAGCCATGGAATGCACGACGTCAGCAAAATTAGAATACTAGATTTCAAAAAGGCTGATTTCATTCAACTAAAGGAGTTGATAGTCATGGTGTCATGAAAGGATATTATGAAGGATAAAGGTACCCAGGAGGGTTGGGAGCTTCTAAGGGGCACATTGTTGGAAGCTGATCAAGAAACTGTCTTTTCATGATGAAAGCACAATAAGAATGGCAAGAGACCAATGGAGCTTCACATGGAGCTTCTAAAATGCCTCAAATGCAAAAGAAAAGTGTAGGGGCAATGGAAGAATGGATAGATGACAAAGGAAGCATACCAGGAAATAGCAAGAACCTGCAAAGACAGCATGGATTTATGAAAAATTAAAGTGTCAAACAAACTTGGTCTGCTTCTTTGACAAAGTTACTACATGTGTGTTTCGCAGGGCACTAAGGTGCCTGCTCCTTTAAGGGCTGAAAAAGCTTAGCCAGAGAGCCCTAGCAGGCAGGCAGGAACCCCACAGGTGCAGGTAACTGTGGCAGCAGGCTTGGGGGAATTAGCCTGCACCTGCAGCTGGTCAGCTGACTCTAAGAGGCAGGGCCCTGGGCCCATATAAACCCCAGTGCTGGAACTAGAGAGTCAGTTTCCCTGCCAGCAGGCAAAGGGGAAGGGAAGGAGCCTCCAGGGTGGAATTGCCCAGAGACACTGCAGCTGCCTGGTATGAGGCACTTGGGGCTAATGGGGATCCAGGAGCTGACCATGTACCCTTGACTATTAGGCTCTTAGTGCCAGGTAAAAAGTTTTTTAAAGGGGCAGAGCACACCCTGAACTTTTTGTGTTATGTTACAGCCCAGGGGTTCATATTTTGGTTGCTGTCTTATAACTCTGGAGGATCAGGCTTAAGCTACTGGGGAAGGAGAAGGCCTCATTGGGGTCCACTACAGTGTGGGGACCCCAGCATCAGTGTGGGTGCAGTATTCAGGGTGAACAGATCCCAGCACTAGGGCCTACTGAGAGAGTGAGCGGGAGACACTGGGCTGCAGAAAGCCCAGAGCCAAGGGGTGCTGAAAGAGACAGGACTGTGGAGAGTCCAGTGATGACCGAAGGCCAAACTGAATTAAGGCCTTGGAGGGGCAATGAGTGAATTCCATCTGCAAGGCTTGGGGTGTGGTAAAGGGGTAGTGTGGAGCCATGCCGCTAACCCATAAGGCTGAGGGTATCCCAAGAGGCATTCATTTTGTAGAAGATGCAAAAGGGGTACAGGAACCCACAGGGTTCAGTGGGGTCCATCAGGATCGTGCCCAAAATACAACTTGAGGGCAACCTCCCTATTTACTATAGTACACCAAGACATGGCAGGGGAGAAAGAGGGTGCCCAATGGGCAGGATTGGCATGGTCAAGGGGACCTAGGGGTATCACAGCCATCCCAGAGGACCCCATCCTATGACAGTGTGGAATAAGGGAATGCTGTGGATAAAGTGTAGCTGGATACCAGAAACGCTTTTGACAAGGTCACACACAATCTTCTCATAAATAAATTGGAGAAATGTGAGCTGGATAAAAGCACCACAGCTCCATAACCACATGCAAAGGGTAATTATTAATGTCAGAATAGCAGGAGGTTTCAAGTGGAATCCTATGGAGGTTTGTTCTGCGCCCAGTACTGTTCAATATGTTTATTAATGATTTTGATACTGGCATAGAAAGCTTCTTGGAAAAGTTTGCAGATGATGCTAAAAATGGGAAGGATTGCAAACACATTGGGGGATATAAGTGCAATTCAGAAGGATCTCAACTGAATGGAAAGTTGGGCTAGAGTTACCAAGATGAAGTTCAATGTGAACAAATTCAAGGTGCTACCCCTTGAAAACATCAACATGAACATGAATATAAAATGGGTGGATGGCAGCACTATCAAAAAGGACTTGGGAATCTTGATGTACCATAGACTCAATATGAAGCTGCAGTTAGATGCAGCCTCACAAAAGATGAATGTGGTTTTGGGATGCATCAATAGAAGCATTAGGTGCAGGACAGTGAGGTGATAGTGCCGCCCTACTAGGCACTGGCTAGGACTCACCTGTGGTACTGTGTAGTTCTGGGCTTCACATTTTAAAAATGATGTGAAGGTATTAGAGAGGGTCCATAGTGGGCAACAAAGATGATCAAGGGCTTGGAAGACAAGTCATATGAAAAGAACCTAGGAATGTTCAGCTTGCAGAAAAGTTCAGGCCTCAGGGCATGTCCTTGAGACTTAGGTGTTGGGCTGTGTTTGACCCCTAAAGGAGGTCCCGGCAGTCTCCTGCCATGATTTGATCTTGCTGCTGATCTCCCACAGCAATGATCCTGGAGTCCAGAGGGCAGTGTCACCCTCCTGGGTTTTGCTGCTACCCCCTTGGCTTCCCCACTGCTGGCTTTTAAATCTGTCAGGCAGTGGTTTTTGGTGACATCATCCGCCAGCATTGCTCCCAGTCACAAATAAAAGCGGTTGATGAACTGCAGCGGCGGTTCTTCTCAGCGCAGCACATCTTTTCCTGTTGAAGGTAAGTAAGACCCTTCCTTAGGGCTTTTAGTTTTCTTTTTCTGGGGGCTTACCCCAGCCTCAGCTCTCACCATGGGAGGGGTTCCCAGGGATTTCGTTTGTGTCCCCCGGGACACTAGCTAAAATAGTTGGAAAAATTCTTCTTTGCTAGCTTTCCTGTACAAACATCCATCTTCAGGTAGCGGGAGATGAGATTTACCCAAAGAACTTTATCTGCCTATATCCTTAGCCCAACATGGTTACAAGCAACACCCCTGTGAATGAGACAATTCCTTAAGAGTTCAGAAGACATGTAGAACACCCATAGGAATGGCTTTTAACCTGAATGTCATGAATTAATTGAAGTTAAGGGATTGTGACTACTCAACCTCTTCATATTGCTAAATGGAAGGAGGTTCTGGTTAGATCCTGATAGATCCAAGAGGTTTTGGGAGTGGTTTTAGATTGGAAAAGTTGATAGCACCACAGTAGCGAATGGGGGTGGAGGTAGAAGTGATAGATTGGAGGCCTATTCTTTTTTATTATTATTATTGTTATGAAGGAAATAAGAATATCTCATAGTGCACTGTGATTTCCATTCACATGCTATCTTTGTTCAGAAATATTCTTTAAAAATACTTGCCTGACTACATCTGGAGTATTACAAAGATTCCTGTAGAAAAAACATACGCCCTAATTCTGAATGAGCTGTGCACATTCTAAGCCTTATGCACTGTTCCTAATTATATTATAAGGCTATAATACATAAAAATACACAGTGTCTAAAGTTCATCTTATGCATTGTCTTTGAAGTATCATGACCATAATGATGACAACAACAACCACACTGTGTTCTTTTTCTTTCTCTTTTATGTGCAGCCTTCATATGGTGACAAAACTTCCAATCCCGAAGTTCTGAAATGGATGAATGATTTAGCTAAAGGTCGCAAACAACTCAAAGGTACATAATAATCTACATTTCCATTTTCTAATTTTTCCGCTTTTTCCCATCCATTTCTGTTTCACTACTGCATTGATTTAAGTTTCCCTATGGAAAATAGAATATGCCTAACCTCAATCTCTCACAGTGAGGAAAGATTGCTATTGTGTATCCTCTTAAGTGCCTTTTTTTGCAAGAGGAACATGTCTCAAATTTTACTCCTGTCTGCATGTACATGGATTCATTAATGTCTGTGGAAGTAACACATTCTTATCCTAGGGGAAAATGTAGCCACTATCAATTTATTTATTTTTAAGGCCATTTAAAAATAATAAAGTCCTTTTTAGATTTAGATGCATTCTCATCCTGAATTAAAACATAGTGTTACATTGTCATGCTGTTACAGTTATACCTTTAAAATTATTAATGTTAATGTTAGATCCTGACTCCATGCGACGCCCAGTAGCTAAGGAGATGGTGATCCAATTGCCTATAGATCCTGTTCCTCATTAGCCAGAGCAAGCAGGGAGCAAACACCAGCACACATTACTCTCAACAGCTTTATTCAGAATGGAGACAGCTTCGGGTGACACCCAGTCTATGAACACAGGGAGCAGCAACAAACAACAGTTCTTTCCACATTTATACACTTTGGCTCATGTTTATTAACATTTATTCCACCCTCACTCCTCCTTTGTACCACCCATATCTCCTCCCATTTCAAGTTCTGCTTCTGTTTACTGTTTGTTTCATTAACATAGTTTTCTGTCTCATGTCGTACCATCTTCCACCTTTTGTGTGGCCCCTGCATCTTATCTCATTCTTTACTGTAGGTGGTTCACAGCACACAGACTCACACAGATACACTTGCTGCTTTTTTTCTCAGAAAATGGTTGACACAGTTAAGATGGTTACTTAGCATAAGCAAATGGCTGGCTTAGCTATCATTCTGCCTTGTGGTCAGCAGCTTTGCTAGGCCACAGGTCATGCCTTTGTATTCAGCTGCAAATCCAGTGGTCCCTAATAATCCAAATTATTTGTCATTCTAACAGTTAATGTTTAGGGTGGATTTGAAAAGTACCCCAAAGCAGTTAGGAACTCAACTGCCATTGAATTGAAATGAGAAATATATAGCTAGCTATCTAGTATGCCTTTGAAAATATCAAGTGATTTGCCTGCACTATCACCAGAAATTATATCATCTTTTTTTTCATTAGAAAAAAAGAAAATAGATGTGAAATGGCTAAACTACATGTGAAACCCACCACACATCAAGCACTAACTCAAATATACTTCAAAATAATAATACAGAATTTGTCATTCTTACATCCCATGAATCTGGCAAAAGTGCCCTCATTCTTAACTTTACTACCAAGAGAGTTAATTGATTTCAGGTGGTAAACTTCAAGTGGTAAAATTGAACCTGGGCAAAAGGGCTGTTTGGAGACAAAGAATATTATTAGCTCCATTTTATAAATCAAGAAAGTGTGTCATGGAGAGATTAAATGACCTACATGAGGAAGAAGGAAAAATAGGTGTTTTTTATGTCATTTTTATAACTCCCTTGAACCTAAGATACTTCGTGGCAAAAGTGGGAGTTAGCACTGTAGAGCAACATGAAGGCTGTTTGCTTTCATGCTGATCTGCCCAGGGACATGGAAGGGTTGTTGTCCCTGATCACACTCTCTATACTAGGTAGAGATGTAGGGTTAAATTAGGGCAGTGGCACTTTAGCACCATCTGGCAGGTTCTGTTATTCATGCTTCACCCAATCCCTGATCAAACCAATTTAGCAAATGAGCTCAAGGGAAAAAAGGAAAACATTAAAAATTTAAGAATAGGATTACTGTCCTGAATGGGTGTAGTTTGATTACAGTACCATAAAAGATACTGAGGTATGCTTTTGTTGTAGGTTAGAGGTACCTTTTTTGCAAACACTTATTAAATACTCATTTGCCAAGACCTTATCTTTTTAAACAGAATTTAAACTCAAAATGTCAGAAGAACAAAACTGTGCTTCCAAAGCACCCCAAAGAAATGGGCAACACCAAAGCACTGGAATAAACAAGGAGAGTGGGAAACAGGAAGCAGCAAGTGCTGAACCAATGTCATCAGTGGAAGAAACCATGGATACTGCATTGAAGAAATTTAAAGAGAAGAGACAACAGCTTAATGTCCCTGAGACCATAAAGGTATCTCAAAAAAAAAAATAGGCATGTCTGTTTCTCGCAGAATATTCACCTCTAGGGAAGAAATTAAATTTCAGTTAACAGTTAGTGTCCTACTCAGCACTCTGTCTCTATGGTGCTATTGTTACTGTACTGTTATTTAGTAGTTCCTTTTGGAAGTAACAGCTCGTATTGTGCCATACATGCCACACACAGTTATTTTTAGGCAGTATGTCACCGTGATGATGTGTGTGGAAACATGATGCATAAGGGATCATGTCATGACAGTGACGTCATGTATCACAGTTTTTTGTCTGCAGATGCTATGTCACCATAGCACATTGCTACAGTGACCTAGTGTCACATGTAGACATACCCAGTGTATACTGAACTACAGTGGTTCAATGATATCCCCCAGGTTCAGCATGACATGATGTCATCTAGTGACTCAATATAATTTTTCTCGAGTGACAAGTTGATGAAGAGTTACAAAGGCAGAGAGGTCCATTTTTGTTCAGAAAGATTCAGAAATAGATTGATCATGTTTGGAGATGTATGGCAATAACTGAAACATTAAGGAATTGTAATAAAAAAAACCCTGTAATTGTTTCAGATGACATGGACTATTTTCATTCTATCACAACTGGTGATAGAGTAAAAGTGATCAGACCTGCAGTCTACAGAAACTATATAAGTAAGAACAAATCACTCATCTACAAAACTGGCTGCTATGTTTCCTACCCTAAGGCAGAGTGTCATTGAAGCCCATGGGTTTGTATGATACTATCATGTACCATAAGGATTTAGCAACCTATGGCTTGCAGGCCATATCCAGCTTGTGAAGTGGTTGGATCCAGCCTATGAAGCTCTTACCTGATTTGGGTAGCAGAGACTAGGTGGCATGCAGCTGAGTCATGCCATCCATCCCCTCAACATCACCCCTTCTGCATTCCTCTCTACTTCTTTCTTGTGCCTGCACTTAAACCTTGCTGTAGCGGGGCTGGGTATCAGTAGCCAGGGAAAGTGTAAGCAGCTAGGACACTCCAGGAGGCAGAGATTTATTGCCCATCGTGGCAAAAGTTTGTCAATCCCTGAGTTATAGGGAAAAATAACTCCAAAACAAAATAAAGTAGTGTGGCATATTTCAAATAGTTTTTCTCAATATTAAAATCATTCCAATGTAGGCACTTGAAATCTGACTGTATTATTTTAAACCTGAAGAAATGCCACTCAACAGCTCACACTAGGCTACATGAAGCAAACTATGTATTAATGGTGCTACATCCCATTAGCTATAAGGTCTATTCACTGTGGCCAATATTTTTAAAGATAAGGGGACAAAGTCTGCTCTCAGGTACACTTGTTCAGCCCCATTGAATTCAAAGAGGTTATACATATAGAACTGAGAGTAGGAACCTGGCCCAGAATTTTTTTCATATTATATATTTTTTAGAGTATATTTGTTTTTTCAGCACTATAAAGTATATAATTACAGTCACACCTACCAAGAAATGAGTGAGTTCAGCTGATCTATGGTAACCTGGTCTCATGCACTTAGTAACTGACTGAGTACCAAAATAGCTCTTTCTCTGTTTTATATAAATTTCACACATCCGGACCATGTGGCCTCTGGTGTGTGGTACTGGTAGCTAAAAATAGTACTCCAGTTGAACCTAGCCTTGAGCCATAATACTAGAGATGCAGTCCCCAATCTTTGGGGAAATTTTAATCAGAATTCAAATGAGCATCTCCAGCCTAGTTAGCTTGTCCTTTTGGCTTCTATTGCACAAGGGTTAGATAATCACTACATAATGCCAAATTGATACCATGGCCAATTACTTTCTCCTATGTGCAGGTAGTACTGCTGTAACGTTTGTGAATCCATTCAACGTATCTTTTTGCCATGGCACAATTAATTTTCTTTCCTTTTTTTCTTTATATTCTTCAGGGTCCTTCTCAAGACTCATAGTATTTCTCAGAATTATAAAGCATATTATTAAAATCAGTTTACTTTTCACCACAATGCAAGGCAGGTCTGGGATGCACCACCACCAACTATGAAATGAGATCTGGAAAAGAATGCTTCATTCAATTAAAGGAAAGGCAAATGTTGATTAGATTCTATTTAAAAGTTATAGCCTGAAACTAACTAATTGTAGCTATTTTAGGGACAAATTGATAGAATGTCAAATGTGAAAGATTAATGTTTCCTAATTATTCTGAATAGTCTTTTTACTCCACAGTTGGTCCAAGTAAAGTCAATGGCTACACATGGGGTACATCTACAACATAGAATTACCCTGACACAATAAATTCTGGTGCAGTTCATGTTGGAGTCTGTTTCCAGGTGCAGCATTTACACATGCACCCAGGATTGCAGCAATTCCAGCCAGCCAGGACAATATTGTCACAGGCTGGCAGGGGGCCCAGGAGGGTCAGACCTAGGATTTGGGTGGGAGCAGTGAGTGGCACAGCAACTGGCTGGTACATGAGGGTGCTATATATAATACAGGGCTCACTGTGAAAGTGTGAGGTAGGTCTAGCTCAGTCTTTCATTGAACTCTTCTGCCACGACTTGGATTGAAAAAAGGAAGAGATGTTTAGTGTTATTTTGGGATGAGAAACACCACATACCACCCAGGTGATATGCTCTTACCATGCAAGTTTTATTTCCCTTCAGGTAGTTACAGTGTAGCACTCTCCTTGCTAATTACATCATTAGCAAGGAAACATTGGCAAGGCTGATAAGCAGCGTGGGAGTCCCGAGCGTCCTGCACAACTTAGGCTAATTTGTAGCAACAGAGTCCTCCTGGCTAATTGATTCGTTAGCTGGGCATGTTCTCTGTGCCTGGTGTTCCCCACCACTGTCTGAGTACTGGGCTCCATTTATATCCGTTCCCATGGGGCAGAAGGCTCCAGGCTGCTTCTACTGCAGGGCTCCAGCTCGGAGCCTTCTCCCTCAGTGTCCCCCTCAGGCCACCGGTTCCTGGCTGTCCCTAGACTCACTGATCTGGCTGCAGCTGTCGGTAAGCTTTCCCTCCCCCTGGGCATCCATCGGCCCCATCCTGGGACTGGCAGACCCAACATTCTCCAAAGCTAAAAGTCAGGTTCTCTCTCTCTCTCTCTCACCATGCTCCAATACAGCCCCCTCACTGTATCACCCTTGAGTCCCATCCAGCCTTGGTCACCATTTACACATGCATTGTGGAACATAGATTACTCTGCTGTAGGGTAGTACTTGTTCCAGACAATACTATTCTACGATGGAATTAATTTACTGTGCCCTAATATAGGTGCATGTGTAGATAGTGATGCTTTACTTTGGGGCTGACATAGATGCACCAATGGAGTAAAGGTCTGTGTAATTTATGTGAATATATCAAAATCTGCTCCTTAACATTGTAGTCATTAATGTATTTTTGTGCTATTTTATCAGTCATAGTTATAAAATATGAAAGATCTGAGGAGTCTGGAAGATCATAGGTACAGACCTAGGGCTTGTAGGGATCAATTTGCTGTATTACTAGAATCATAAGGCTCCTAGAAAACAGGATGAGCAAAACACTTGGATTACAAACAACATTAACAGTTAGATGCTGGAGTCTACAGCAGGCTCCATTAATCAAGTCTGCCCTGATACACTGTAGTTACTTTCTTGTGTATGGGAACCCTAAAATTATTAGTTGAAGTAAATCTGACATCTATGATGATGACCTAGACTTCCAAGGAGTTAAGTTGATTTATAGCGGCAGAATATCTGTCCTTAAACAATGGCTTCACCAAATTTCTGCAAGAAATGTTAAAGAAGTTATTTTTGCATAGGATTTTACATTTGAGACCCTGTTCTGATGTTTACTGTGGAGCTGCCTAATTAACGGCAGGAAACCAGTAAACAAGGTCTCAGGACAGTACTTATATATACAAGTATTATCCTGCTGCAGAGCTTCAATACTTTAACTTATGCACATGAAGACACTGACAGCGTTGGCTGGGGCATGAAGCTGCTTCAGTGCAGGGGCTGCCTGCTGGATAGCCCCACATTGGAGTACCCTCTTGCCCCAGCTCACCACTTAACAGCACACGAATGAGGTCAGCAGCCCTTGGCTGCAGGCCCCTCACCACATTCCAGTCATGCAATGGCGCTCCTCATTAATTGCATATGTGGGTAAAACCATATGGATAGATTATCTTTGGTGAATTGTTTGAAAATAACAGCCATGTTTTCTTGGGAATCACACAAGTTTCAGTGATACTGGTATCAGCATTAATGTCTGTCACAGAGCACTTAGGTGCCCTGCTCCTAAGGAGGAGAAACTGCTAGGGAAGGGACCCTAGCAGTGAGTGAATAAGGAACCCAGCTGCAAGTTGCCAGGGCAACCAGGGAAGGTCAGCTGACTGGAAAGGGGCAGGGCCTGGCTCCCTTATAAACTCAAGGAGCTGAAGCCACAGGCAGTTCACTGCGAGCTGCCATAGAGGAAGGAGCTCTCTGCCATGCGGGAGAGGAGAAGCCTGACCCAGGAGCAGTATCTAACTTTGCTGAGAAATAAAGGGTCTCCGGTAGGAGTGAATGTTGTTATGGGCAGATGGCTTCAGTTTGAGTTATAGCCAGAGGGCTAGTATTTTGTGTTGCTGTTTTTTTATCACTGGTGGTTTGGGTGAGGCTATTAGGGGTTGGAGGTGGCCTCATAAGGGACCCACAGTAGTGTGAGGGTCCCAGCGCCAATATGGGCGCAGCATCCACATAGGGGACTCACAGCGCAGTGTGAAGACCCCAGTGCCAGTGAAGGTGCAGCATTTTGGGGTGCACAGACCCCAGCCTCAGAGATGGGCAGTTGAGAAGCCCCAGAGAAGAGGGTAGCAGTGTGGTTAGCCCTAGAGAAGGGGGTAGCAGTGCGGTGAGCCCCAGAGAGAGGGCGGCATTGTAGAGGAGGCCCTGCAAGAGAGGGCAATGCTACAGAGGAGGGCCTAGAGAAGGTGGCCTTACTGAAGAACCCTGGTGGAGGGGCAGAGAGAGAGAGAGAGAGAGAGAGAAAGAGAGAGGAGAGGGCAGAGGAGAGCCCAAGTGTCATTGGGAGCACAGAGAGAGAAGAGACAGGGCTGAGGAAAGCCTCAGTGCCAGAGGGGGCATGAACATCAGAGAGAGGGACAAAATAACATCCATTACATCTGTGAGGCTTGGGGCATGGTATTGAGGTGGTAGGAGCCATGCGTAGCCCCTAAGGCTAGGGTGCCTGTTACAGCACCATTTACAGAACAGGAGCCCTGAGGCATGCAGGAAAACCACGGGGTTGTACGATCCATAGAAATGACCAAGAGGGCATAGAAAGGCAGCCTCCCTAACATTTAAACATCAAAGACGTGGCGGGCGAAAAACTGAGGGTGCCCTTGGGCCCACTTGGCATGGGAAGGGGCCTCAAGGGGATCATGGCCCTCTTACAGGCCCCCGCCTGTGACAGTTTGTAACAGTGTTGGTTGAGAAGTCTCAAGTAAAACTGGCTAAATGAAAGAATCCCTAGACTTAGAGAGAGTAGAGATGAGTGTTCTTTGAAATTGATAGGTTAGGCAGTAAGCAAATAAATTGTGAGCCTTGTAGATGCTAAAAAAGCCCTGGAAATTTTCTCCTGTGTTATTCTAATAAATCTACATGCATGTGCTATCCAGGCATAATTGATTCAGCAATCCAGGCTAATTGTATAATTAATTTCCTCCTTTTTAAAATTTGGAGATATCTTCAAAAATTAATATGCTTGATCTGTCAAATTTGGCATCACAAAGGTAGGACATGAAGTGGTTAATTGTGGATGTATTTATCATCATACCATGTAAACACCTGCTACAACATGATTTGAAGTATGACTCTCTCTATATCCATTAATGATCAAGAGAGTTCTGCTTCTTTGAGAGTAATTAGAAAATTTGGGAAGTTTTAATTTGAACCACTCAGTTTTTGTAAACAGTATATGTGGAATTGTGTTTTCTCTCCTGTGGGTGTGTCTACACAAGATGCTTCACTCAAGATTAGAGCTAATTACTGCACAGTAAGCATCATAGTCTACACATGCAGATGCTTACTGCACAGTGATTTTTCTATAATTGTGATAAAGTGCTAACTGTAAATACAAGTAGCAAATTTACCAAATTAAGTTACTATGGAGTATGGCATGTATGCTCCCAACCTGCCGGACAGCAGGAGGCAAAATATTGCTGCATGTCTTTGAGAGCTGCCTCCTCCTGGGTGTGGTTCTTCCTCTGTACCCTGGGCAGGGACAGTGTTTCCCTTTGGAGAGGGCTGGGAGATTCTTATCTAGTTGTGGGACCTGGGCTGAGAGCTTCTTATCATCCTGGGCCCTGTGACTATTGGGCTGGGACTGGGAGATGAGAATTTCCCAACGCCTACTCCCTGATCACAATTGGGGAAGTAGGGGTGGATACTCCTTGCTTCTAGGGCAGGGGGACCTGGGTTCTGGTGGTGCAGCCCACATGAGCAGCAGCAGCTCTCAGTGTCAGGGAGTTATCTCCTGGAGGGGGCTGGGATATCTTTCTCCTGGCCCTGAACTCCGTACCAGCAACAATTAGCTCAGTGCCCAGTGCAGGGCTGCAGGAAGTGAGGGCTGATCCTACATTATTTACACGTATAGACATGCCCTGTTAACAATAACAAGGTCTTTAATATGTGAGAAGTCGATTCCATGTTCTTTACACTGATATAATCTAAACAAAAAATTACAAGTAGAAGGTAATACACAAAAGACATCTAGTAAGTTTTAAAGTTGTACTTTAAAGGTTTCACTTTATGTTAATATCAGTTATTCTAATGTTCTATCCTTCTTTTGAAAATGTAATCACTCCAGCTATTTCATTTCTGGTGCCCTTTGTTTATGCATAATTTGTAATTGCAACACATTTTAAAATAGGCTGGAAAAATTCTGTAAAAGGATACGTAGGAGTTCAATGAACTGCTTTCCATCTTTTCATCTTAGCACAAGAAGAAATTGATATAAAGACCTAAAGTGCAATGTGTCTACACAAGATGTTAACTGTGCAATAGCCTAACAACACTGTGTGGTAGCATTCCAGTAGTACTAAACTTAACGCGCAGTAACTATGGCACGTTTAATTAATGAACATGTAGTTGCACCCAATGAGAAGTACTAGGTGAAATAAGCCTCATGCATATGCAAGTCATTTTATTTCAAGAAAAGCCTTGGTTAATTGTATCCTGCTTCCCTACCATATGAAGCAAGATGGCTGAAATATTTCCCCATTCTTAGACTCTGATCCAGCAAAGTACTTTAGAATGACCATAACTGCTTTTTGAATCAGGGACTTAATTTTTGCCTTTAGAATATTTTACTTGCAAGGTAGGATAGTGTTCTCTCTTAAAATGCCTTAATGCATCTTTCAAGGATTACAGATTACTTAATTTCATTTGTCAATCAAATATTTTGAAATAATAAATAGATTAAATCAAACATTCAGAGACTTTGTAAGGTTACATTCATCCAAGAGAAGATTCTGATCATTAAGCCACTTTTCTGTGATATGACGGGGGTTTTTTTTTCTTTGAGAGAAACAGTACAGGATCATGCCCCAAGTAATCTTGCTTCTTCAGTAGAGTTGATATACTGTATTATCTAGTCTAAATGCCTATTCCAAAGCTCATTTGAACAAGTTAAAGTCTTCCATTGATTTCAGTCAGTTTGGATTACACCAGTCATGCATATTGTGACTCTCTTAAACCTCATTCACCTGATCTTGGTTCCTTTTTCAAATCGAAATCAATGCAGAGCTCCTGTTGATTTCAATAGGGGCAGGAAAAGATATTTCCATTAGAGTTAAATTAGAAAGATGATATCTGTAAGGTAAATGGCTACTTGTATCCTTCTGATAACCTTGATGCATCATTTTAGAAATAACTTTTTAAAATAGGATATGACAAAAGCAAATGGCATTGGGGGGAAAAAAATTCAATCTTCCAAAATATCTACTATATTTTGGGAATAGTCACTAATGACATAGGAAAATTTTAAAATGATATCATTGCTTATTATTTCTTTAGCTTATTTTTGAGATTACACATAGTCAATGTTATATTGGTTTGTTCAAAGCAACCTTTGAATATAAATGTTAATGCTTGCAACTTCTGAACTGTGATCACTGGGGGGGAGGGGGGGGAAGCAAAATTATTGTTTGGTTAGTAGTGGTCTACAAAATGGTAACAGTTCTGGAGGCCCTACCCTGATCCTCTACGTACTGAACCTATCTCAGATGTGTTTAAAGACAGAAGTGATTTGCAGGCTTACCTGTAGTTTGATATTGAAACATACAAAATGTAGAGTATTCTGGAGGAAGTTTACAGGTCAGGGCACAATATCAGACATAGAAAATGACAGTGATATTTCTCTTTTATGTACTGAAGGCACTCCTTTTATTGTTTAATGAGAGTATGTGGCAGGATAGGCAAAGATCCAGTAAAGCACTTAAGCACATAATGAATTTTAAATGACTACTGGGATTACTCGTATGCTTAAATTTAAGGATATTCTTAAGAGCTAAATCTGCAAAACTGCCATTGTTCAGTATTTAGGTATTAGTGCGATCTGACTCTAAGTTACTGAAGGTTGTTGTGGAAATGGACCCACATTTGTGGGAAAAATTTTTCCACACAAGTGCTGTGGAAAAATTCTTGCTCCAGCTGCAATCATTAATGCTACTGGCGTTATCAGTTTTTGAGCAAGAGGTACTTTTACACATGCTCCAAAAGTGGGGGGCCATGCTTCTAACTAAAGCGCCACAGCATGTCATGTATCAGTGTCCCCATGCTTCAGAAGCGCAGCAGGAGCACTTGAACTAAAGCATTTGATGAGCTTTAGTTCAAGTGCCCCCATTGTCCTTTTGAAGTGAGGGGATGCTCATAAATGAGATGTGGGAGGCTACATGTTTGTGTACAGGCACCTGAGGAGCTGCCTCTCTGAGGGGGGATTTTGTAATTAGTTTGATAATCAAAGCCAATAATCAGACATGGATGTGATATTTTCTAGGAAGCCAACTCTCTTTTTAATTTGACAATTAGTACCTTAAATGCTTTGAATTATTTTGCAAAAACATTTCATGTTCCCCCAGTTTAAGAAGATACCTGATTGTCTTAGGGAAGACGGAGATAAAGTTTCCTTTTCAAAATGGGAGCAACATCAAGAATGGCATGACAAAGAAACTGCTGAAGAAACATCTCTGACAAATTTGCCGATTTATATTAAATGATTAAGGATTCTGTACCAGTTTTAAACACTGCTGGCTCATATTCATACTGTGGTCTATTATTACCCAGGGGTTGCTTTCATTCATGGTGCTAGTCAGTTTGGTGCTGTCAAGCCTGTAGGTATGGTGGGGGGTGCTTGTCCCAAGGTGGAGCGTTTTACATTTCTCACCATTGAACTTTATCACATTCCGAAGTGCCCAACTTGCAAGGTCTGTCTGTATCTATAACCTATTTTCAAGCATGACCATGCTCCCCCATAACTTGATTTGATCTGTGACCTTGGCCAGTGAGCTCTTCATCCCCACATCCAAATCATTAATAAAAATGTTGAATAGTACTAGACCAAACACTAATACCTACGGGACACCATTGCCCATTTCTCACTAAGATGACACAGATACAGGTTCTACCCTGCAGCAGTTTCTCATGCACCTGACTGTCTTAGAGTTAAGCCCACAATCTTAAAATATTCTCGTGAGGACATTGTGGGCTAATAAATCAGGCTTTTTGGAAGTCAAGGTATATGCTGTCAACCTGCTGTCCTGTGTCCAGGTGGTGAGTTACCTGGTCATAGAAGGAGATGAAGCTGGTAAGGAAAGACCTGCCTGCAAAGAAGCCATGTTGGAAGCTTATCACAGATAGACTTCTTGATTAACTTTTCTAGGATTTTCCCTGAGATGGAAGTTAGGCTGCTTGATTTATAGTTGCCCATTTCCTCCCTCCTTCTTGTGGATGGGCACCACTTTGGCCCTCATCCAGTCCTCAAACGGCCAAGATAGCTTTAACTAGCTAGCTGGTGTACCCTCAGCCATAAGTCTGGCTGAGACCTTGGGGTATGTCTTTGGCCAAAGAGGCTATACTGCTGTGATTTCACTGCTGATAGTGCACAAATGGGTTGGATTAGAATTTATAAGGCATATCTACCCTGCCACAATTTCTTCTCCAGTTGCAATCTAGTCATAAAGAGGACCCTAATTGTATGGCTCAGAGTTGGAACCAGATATCAAGAGAATCATTTTGAATATAAATTTAAAGGATTCATTTTAATGGAATTACTTTGATTTATATATATATATATATATATATTTTTTTTTTGTCCATTCAGTTCTAAGATCCTGAAGGGCGGTTTGTTGGGTTTGTTTGTTTGAACTTTTGAGCCTATCTAAAGGTCATACATAACCCTTAAAGTATGATTAAATGGGTGTAGCTGGAAGTACTGTAATCATTTGACTTGTTTTGTATTTGTTGTATTTAGTAAATCTGCATTTCATCTTTATGCAAAATGTTTGAAAAGAATGTATTGGATGTTAAGAAGTGTCTCAATATTCTCTCTGAACTATATACATTTTTTAGGTTAAATTATTGCTTGTTTCTGATCCTCCAAAACAGGTGGCTAACACATCTTTCTTTCTTTCTTACTTACTTACTACTTATTACTATTTTTATCAGCTTTTGGTGTAGATATATATTAATGCCCTTGTGTATGTTTCTGTCAATTCCAAAACTGTATGTGGACAAAGAGTTGTCCTGTCTGAAACCTTGGCCTACAACAGATATGATGATTTGAATGTCTCCATACAACTTTTAATTTTAGTTCATTTTTAAAACCATTTGACTGTATTTTAGTTGTATTTCTTATGTTACTTGTGCTAAGCATGTATTGGCATATCTGTCTATGAAAAGTAGGGTTGAAATGTCGTTTTATCTATGATAGTCCAGGAAATATGCCAGAAGTAAGTTTTTTGTTGGAGGTATCATCAACCCCCACCCCCCAAGTTAGTCCTTGGACAGGTTATTATTAAAGGTTAGCAGCACCTAAAGAAGATCTTACTTGAATGAGCAATAGGAGTTACTGCTGTCTAGATAAAATTAGCTTTTTCCATCCTCTCTGGAATAAATGGAAAGTAAGATGTGGAAGATTTGGAAGGAGTGGACTGTACAACAAGCTGGAAAAAAACAGGTGTTGGCAGGAAGGGAAAAACTCAGAAGGTGTAGTAATGCTAAAGGTAGATCTTGACCCAGCCAACAGAGTCAAGTCACCCTTTGGTTTAAACTTGTTAACCCGCTGCATTAAAATCCACTTAGCTGACTCTAGAATCTCTCCTGGTATGAGTGTCAAAAATCAAACTGCTGTAACTTCCCTCCCTGCTGTGTGATCAACGCTTACCTGGACACTGTAGGCTGGAGGTACAAAACTTCCATGAGTGGCAATCTCTCAATTTCTCATATGTCACTTCCCACCCTTCTGTATCTCACTTCTTGACTCTTGCCAAAATCAGAGCAAAACATAGATGGATAGAAAGTTCCATCAGAATCCAGCACTTCTGAATTAGTGTGCCCACTATGAGTGCAGCATGGTAATGTAGATGGGAAACAGCAGCTCAAATGGGCTGGGATATTTGAAGGTAACCTTAGGGTTGACCTTAAACAGTGGTGCTGGGACAAACAAAGCTTGAACAGCAAAAAAGACATAGTTTATGAGCAGATAGGTTGTTTTTAACAGCTCGTTCATTAATTAAAGAAGACAGTTGGCCCTAGAGTGGGGAGAGAGAAAGAAAGAGAGTCAGTGATTCTGAGAACATATGTATTGAGCAGGAAAAATGCTGAATATCTTAGGAAGTTCTGATCCAAGGTAAAAGCATTTAACAGAAAAGACCATGAGGCAGGGACGTCACTGATTTTTTTTCCAGATCTGTGTGTCACTTGTAAAGAGTAAGATTTGGGGACTTCTAAAAAGTCTGTGACTTCTGTGCCTTAGTTATCTAAATCTCTGAAGGGCTGATCTGCGTGAACCAGAATGCCTTCATGGTGGTACGTTGGGAAACAATGAGTTTAAGCCACTGACTTTGAGGGTCTGTATATATTACTGACAGCACCTGCTCAAAGAGACCATGCATATCTTGATATCAGCAGGTTCTTCCAGGCTTCCCTGAAAAAGTGACTCAATAAATGAAAAGTTCTAAACGTATCTGTCTCAAACAGGAGTTATGTCTTGATAGCTGACAATTCCATGCTGGTCTAGAAGTAGTGCTATTTTAAGGCAGAGGCCCACAGGGCCTAAATACTTAGGGCACAGGTCCAAGCTTCAAGACATACCAGTTAATGGTAAAACAAGCTATGTGGGACTTGTGGCCCCAGAAAGAACACAAACGTTAAGGCACAAAATGGATACAACCAAAGCAATAGCACATGAACAGCCATAATTCAAATATGTGCTCGTACTAAATGGTGACAGCATCTGCATGTGCTCTCAAAGGCAATTGCTGGTTTAATGGTCTTGTGATTTAAAGTGTAGAGGTCCCCAGTATGCATTATGTCCTTAAGATGGCTTCGACCAAAAAGCCTGACTGTTGCAACCAAATTAAAAGTGAAGATTGGTCATAGAAGGATTATCGTTCTTCCACTATTAAGGTGGACCATCTGGGAGGGGGGAATGTTGATATGGTACTGGATGTGATTGAGATGCTCTGTACTTGGATTAAATGAAATATATAGATCATGGCATCTAGCAGAAGTCCTCCAACCTCCTCCTTGCTCCTCATGCCCAGATAATATAACACTTCTAAACAAATCTTGCCCATGACTTCAGGCAGTCAATGTCTTTTCATTTATCTGCATTTGTGTACATTCACAGGCAGTGCAGTTATTAATGATTTGAGACTGAAAAGTTTGACAGTAGGGAATTGTGAAGTATGGAAAGGTGATGAACTCATTTGCAGGTGATTTCTTTCTGACAATTTAACATTAAGAACGGTGTTTGTTGGTGCTCCATCCCCCATATCCTACCTTTTGAGCTTCAATGCTAGCCAGTCTTTTCTTTTCAAGCCATTAGTTGGCTTGTTGCAAAAATTTGGACAGGACGCTTTTGGTTGGATTGGACCCAGCAGCACCGTAACTAAAAATGTATTCTTTCTAAATTAAATGTTCCCGACACTCACTTTCATTAAATATAAAAAAACCCAAAACAAACAAAAGCACAGAAACCTCATACCTATATTGGCACCCACAGAATGTAAAATGTAACAGCATCGCTGTTTTTCCAAAATAAATGGCTTGAGGAAACTACATTTTTCATTACCTAATAGGACTGCACTTTTTTCAGAATGTACACTCTAACCATGAATTATGCCAGTGTATTCAAATGATACAAAGTAAAAGAATACACTCAAAGCCAAGTTCACTTCTGAACTCAAGGTGCAAATGAATGTATCTCAAGTATTGTAGATCATAATTTTTGTTTCTGAGAAAAATATACTTTCTTATTGTTTATTTTTTAGGTAACAAAAGAACAGAAGAGTCTTATGAAGCCTCTGTATGACAGATACAGAATTATTAAGAAACTTCTTGTTACACCATCTTTGATTACAACTATCGTAAGTCTGAACTAAGTAATAGCTTGGTAAAGAAACTACGATAAATACTGATTTTGGTGTGTTGTGACCTTATGTTTATATTGCTCATGAAGAGCATATTGACAGCATGAAGTTGATATTTCAAACAAATAATAAAAAAACCTACATGATTTGACCTGGAAATAAGAGCCATTACATAGTGTATCAGTTTCTGAATCAATAAGTTTAAATGGTTGTGATGGCATTCAGCTTTTAACCCTTATAACTCAATAAATATACAATACACAGAACAGCTACTTTCCTGTTATTAAGCAGCTACTACCCTGTTCTTAGAGAAGCAGGCATGTTGTATGGTATTATTGTGTCTGAGTTTGTTTTTTGCTGTTGTGTGTGAGGGTTTTAAGAAGTTTGTGGAATCATTGTATAAATATTTGCCTACAAAAGCAGGAGGCTCCTTGCAGTCCTGTTCCCATGACAACAAATTCCATCTTCAGTATATTCAGTATATATCCGTTCTGCAAATATACTGTTTTCCATATTATTGCATTTACTTAAATACAAGATGATGGTTTTTTAAAATATATTTTTGCATACCTGGTAACCGCATTAAATGCATTGCTTGACAAAAGCAGCATTTGCTCAGTAATGGAAATTACAAATGCAGGAGGCTCCTTGCAGTCTTGTGTTCCCATGACAACTAATTCCATCTTTAGTATATATCTCTTCTGCGAATATACCATTCTCTGTATTACTGCATTTACTTAAATACAAGGTAAGGAGGTTTTTATATATATTCACATACATGGTAACCGCATTAAATGAATTGCTTGTCAAATTGCTGACAAAAGCAGCATTTGCTGAGTAATGGAAACCAACTATGAAGTTCATCAAATGCAACCAACACTGAGCATGACTATAAAACACATGGCCCAGATGGGGCAAACATACTAATGGGATCTTTTTTTTCTTATTTACAAATTTTATTAAAAAGACATATCATTCTCTACTTATCAAGCTTCACATATTGAGCACCTTTCTTTTACCAAACCTTCATATTGCAAAAACAGCTAATATACAAAACACTACAACTATATATATTAAAGCCTTAAACAACATACATCAGCTTTCCACAAAAGACCCTTACAGAATTCTTTTTCTTCATACAGAACCCCATGAAAAACCTCAGTAACCACCTGCCCCTTCCATCAGTCATCTCTGTTCGTTCAGTGAAACAACGATATAAGCGTGTCCAGTCCTTTTTCCTCCACTTCTTCTCTGTCTTGATCAATGTAGTATGCAGCCCCAGGGAAAGCCAACCCCTTAAAAACCCAGAGCTTTCTTACTTCCCATAAACTAGTTTTAACACATGCTAATAAAGTCTTTAGTAACATTTCATTTGATCCCTTTGATATGAGTTGATACAGTACCAGTCCTGTTCTAACAACAGGTTTATTTTGGTGACACTTAGAAAGTGGCAGATCCTTTCCCGCACCAGCATTGTATATGTAAACTCCTAAAATCTATGTCCCACCATATGTTCACCGCAACTCTTCCTGGAGCACCTTGATGCACTCATCAAGATGCATTTACGCTTCACCTCTCACCAGTAAGGTATTTCTTACAACCATCCACTGTAAGTCAACATGTTCCCCACCTTTTTTTTGTTGCTTATGCACCCCTGCTCCCCATATCTTCTTCACTTGTCCTTCTGCAAAGTTTCCCACCAGCTCTTCTTTACCACCTTCGTCAATTTCTTATGATCCTTCAGGACCTCTAGCCTATTTTATTCTCTATTTTATTCCTGCATGAACCCTTCCATTCCGACATAACGAATCAATAGTTGCCACACACATGGACTTTTCAAAGAGGTCTGATATACTCCCAATTTCCTCAACATTGTAGCTGCTTAAAATGATCTGTGTTTTTAAAAGTGATCTGTGTTTTTTTTTTTCCCTTGCCCTTGCATACCACACTTACATATTTCACATAGACAAAAAAAGACTGGGACCACCCGTTCCTCTTACTTTGTACAGTTCAGCTCTAACCAACCTTTGTCCTTGGCATTCCAGATTCCCTCTGCACTTTTGCTATCTACTCCCATGTTGGTAGGAATACAGCTCCTCAATATAGAATAATTGGCAGTGGCACAGCCTTCATAGCTGTCATGTTTCTGGCAAAGGACAGTGTCCTTCTAGCCCATAACCAAAGTATTTGCTATATCCGTGCAGTCATCTTTTCCCATGCTGTATTTGTCTTCAATGCCCTTTGGGATTCCTAGCACTCTCTCTTATTTGAAGGCTCAACTTCTCCAAGTCCCTCCAGTTCCCAACTCCAACTATGGTGCTTCTCAATCTATTTAGTTTAGCCCCTATCACTTCTCAATACTCTGATGTATGCTGTAACAGGATCCCTGACTGGAGCCCTGTTACTTGGAGAAAATCCCCACAGCTGGCAGTCAGGATGTCCAGGTGTGGCGGGGGGGAGACTGGTAAGGCAATGGGACCTGGCTTCTAGGAATAAAGGAAGGACAAGGCCCTGGGAAAGATGCCTTCAGGCACTGGAAGAGAGGGGTTTCCCAAGACACTGGAGAAAGATGGCTCTGAGACGTGGAGTTGAGATTCAGAGAGATGTGGAGAAGGGCCCATACAGCTGCCAGATCAGTAGAGATGCCTGATGCCTGTGACGGAACTCCAGCTGCTGTGGTGAGTTGGAGGGGAAAGAAGGTGCAGGTCCAGGCAGTGATGGGCCAAGGCATCCCAAAATAAAGAGGTGGGACCCAAAAGAGGAAGCTGGCAATGATCCCGGAGCAAAGGGGGAGTCCTGGATCCTAAGCGTTGGCTCTGGCAATGAGGGAGCTCCTAGAGCTGTGTCAGCACAAGCCGCGGGGAGGCAGTGAGAGATGCGGTAAGATTCCACAGCTAGTGAGGCAATTAGCAGACAATAAGCTGAGCCACAGGCCGGAGTGGCTCGCACCCAGAGCGACTGGGTCAAGACTACAAATTACCATTACCCACATAGGGGGAATAGCTGGGACTGCTCCTTAGCAGTAATTGGTGAAGAATAAAAGGCACTGTTCACGCAAGCTGCTAATGAGGTAATTGGAACTGCAGGACACCGGCTGGTACTTACCTTTAGAACTGCAAATCTGAAGATCCTCTCCAGAACATGAGAGTGACTGAGGGGGCAAGTGAGACAGGCTGCTGCCTGTGGTCTGGGCCACTGTAAAAGACAGACAAGAATAAAGGACCTGGAATCATGTGATGGGTCAAGTGTCATTACTCTGCAGGTACCTGTTAACACTCCATCTTTTTCCTCCCTTAATAAGATCAAAGTCGTGGCAGGTGAGAACCAGAGGAATGGGTAGTACCCTGCAGACCCAGTAATATATGTGTTAGCACACATTCCATCAAAAGTCCACCTCTAACTTTCACACCCCCTTTTTTTTTCATGGGGCTCAGTTCTGTCTTCACTAGACGATGGTGATCACTAGATGCCACAATTACAATTTCTTTCTTATGTCTTTCTTTTGATACAAACACAGAGTTGATTCTTGACTGTTTCTTTCCACTTGTGTATGATCTAGTGAAAACTTTTTCTCCTTCCCACACATCTCTTAGTGACTCTTCTATTATAATCTGGATGAACAGTTCCATCTCCCCCTTCCTCTGTACTGTCACCTGCTTCTATTTTGCCATTAAAGTCCTCCAATATTATCCACAGGCTCCCTCTAACCATGTAAACTGCTAGCTTTCTAAGCAGAGCCTTCCTCCCCTCCTGCTCTGGTGGTACATATAAATTGAAAACATCTAATGCTACTTACCTGCCTGATAATATCATTAACTGCAGTCTGACAATGTCTTCCACCTGCTTTGCTCTCACCTCTGAATTCATGAATAGTACTGTGTCTCCAGCTGCTTTTTCATTTGTCCCTGATGCTATAATCAGTGTTATTGTGCTTGTTTTAAAAAGAGTTCAACTGTCCCTTAAGGTGCACCAGAGCTGCTGCTCACCGTGGTGGACTTTTCCCCATCCCTCTCCCTCCCCCCATGTCACTTTTGCAAGCTTCCTGACAGCCTTTGTATTAAAAAAGACTGTCATTTTCTGGTTTCCCCACTACTTTCCACCTCTATCTCACTATTCTGGGCTGGAGACCAAAGGAGTTAAAGGTAGGAGCCTACTCTCTGGCTCTGATTCTGACTCATCCCCCTCATTTTCAGGTCTCCTGCTATAAATTTTTCCTACTCTTAACTGTTTCAGTAAGTAAACTCTAAGTGTTTCTGTTTTGGAAAGGAATCAGAGTGGTGAGATGTTCCATCTCCACCTCCAATATCGCAGACAGTACCTTATCTATGTACTCATATCTTGATTGCTCCCATCTGCATCCCTTGTTATCCATCACTTCTGTCTGCATTGGTTGATATTATTTTTATCTGCTGTCTCTGATCCTCCCTAACATCTCTCAGTGCAACTTCCATGTCTTCCCACCATGCTACTCCAGATGGGTCAGCATTCCGTTATACTTCTGCTGGCCTTGTTCTACTCCCTGTCACCTGTTTCGCTGCTGCCTCTCTCATTATTGCTATTTCTACTGTTGCTCCTATCTTCTTCATCGTCTTTCTTTTTCTGCTTCTCTACCTCTTTATTTCACCTTCCACCTCCTGGTTATTTGCCACCACTGCTATTATTGTAAGCTTTGGGTTTCCTTTCTCCATTCCTTACACCCTGACATAAATACCTTGAGTTAAAGCATCGATCAGGTTATCAGATTGATCTTAGCAAAAGAGACCAAGAAAATGCTGATGGAATCCTACCACAAAGTTTATTTAATGCAGCCCATCTGAATAATATATATCAGATTATCCATTGCATGCAGTTCTCCTCAGCATTGACTCTTTTCCAGGTCATAGTGAGCCACTACATCAAATACATTTTTACTACTTTACTTCCACAGCTGAGCTGCACCTTCCTTTGCCATTTACAGGTATTCCTTGACCAGCTTTAAATTAAAAGTCCGGGCAAACATCATCAAATGTTTCACCCTGAATCCCTGGGTTGCCCTCTCTCTCAGCCTGGTGCATATTAGTGTGACCCTGCCCTCTGTGAAGTAGAGCTGGACCAGGTTGCTTGCATCTCATCAGTCCAAAAATGTATATACAATCTCAGCATTTGTGACCCAATTCCTGTCATGAGTGGAAGACTAATTAGCACATGGATTCTTTGTATATGGGGTTCACACACATACTGAGCAGTGTTCAGCTGTGGGGTCACCATGGCTTGAACTTTCCTGGGCCCAATGAGTTAAATAGTAAATGATATGGTATATGGCCTTTTCATTCTGGAATAATACCATGCATAGTTTGTATAAGTAGATACAAACATGCTGCTTACAAGTGTGTTTATGGAATATCAGTGCTAAAATTAGTGGCAGTTTCAAAAAAGTAAAAATACACCAATTTTGGATGAGCAAAGTCTCTGGATACTGCATGTAAATGACAAGCATCTCTCGAGGACAATGTTTTCAAATTTTGCTCAGGGAGAACAGGGTCTTACAGTAAGAAGAGGAAGAAGGGGATGCAGGGAGGAAAAATTCAGGCGGAGCAGAGAGCAAAGGGGCTACCTGATTCCTCAGATTACTTTTTCTTTCTGTAGCAGTGGGAAGGAGACAAATTCAAGGCAAACCTCCAATAATTAGCTCCAGTACCCAGAAAATTATAACGAATGTATACATTTTCCATATATAGAATCTAATTATTAGGTGTCATCTTAGACTTAAGCCTTTATAGTTTTTTGTTAAAAATACTTTCATAAACACTGTGACACATTAAAATTTAATCAATATTGTATTAATGTATCACCATAGTAAAGTAAATCCCCAGCTTGCCTTTCTCTTCCTTTCCACATTTCTGGTTCCGGTTGTTGCACTGAGTGTTTGCGTGTTGTTGTTTCACATTGTTGCCATTTCCAGTTGTTGCATATAGAGCAATGTGTGAAATACATTTAAAATTATTGTTATAAAAAAAACTGGTCCAGAGTCTTCCATTTCACTGACACTGTGTTGCATTTTTTTGTACACATTTTCTCCATGCATTTCAATGGTACTTTTCGCAAAGTGAGACATCACTGCATATGACCAAAGTTAGCAGATACTAGGCCTTTGTAAATTACTCCTCACACCTCAAAGAAAATACTAATTTCTGAGTCCTGGTGTCTATGTTTAATAATTCAGACATGGGTATTCTTATATAAAACAGCTGATTTATTGCCATGGCAAAAAGCTTCTTAGATGACGTTGAAAATCCTGGATTTAACTTTGTAATAAATATTTATTTCTGAATGTTTGTAAATCTTCCTTGCATATATTTGTAATGAGCAATTGTTCACACTTTTTTTTAGTTACAAACAACAGCTAAAAGTGTGTGTGCATGTGGGGGGCAGGTATTTGTATTTTGGTGTCATTGACATTCTGTTTTGGTTGTTAACATTTGTAACTCTACAAATAACTTTGAAACAATGATTTTATGCATACTAAAACTTTAATTTATGAAGCCTGTTTTTAGTGCTAAATAGTTCAGGTTCCTTGTATGGATAATTTATCAAAGTATAGTCATGTCACACTATTCATGTGCATAGTATTGTTGATCTCAGTGAGACTACATGCAAGAGAAGGAGGGGTGAAGGATTGTGATCAATGTCTTTTATGTTTAAACACATACTGATGCAAAATTTTACTCAAATGACTAGTCAGTGTTGATTAAATTAATTGTTACAACTACCCAAAGAAATCAGATTCATGTTGAAAGCTACCTTATAACATAATGCTTTCAAGAGTTTGTGAGAATTTCAAAACATATTTAGCCCTTATTTTTTATACTTGTGACTCATTTCAGTAAAGATGTACCTGGTGATAATTGAATTAATTACATTAATCATCTCATTAATTTACAAAGATAAAGTGCAGGTAGTTGATCTGATAACGACATTATGTATTACAAGCAGGAGGAAGAAGATTCAGATGAAGATCATTCTCAAAGCAACCGGGAACTATCATCCAGATCAGCATCTTGCTTTCCTGTTGAGGAGCATCTATGTTTTTCACATGAGGAAAATGAGCCTGCAGTTATTTCACCCTTGGATGAAAAGAAGGCATTCCAGCAAACAGCCCTGTCTTTGTCCAACTTACATGAGGCCACAATGTGAGTACTGCCATTTTTCGTACATTTAAAGCTTTTCTGTACATCCTGGAGATATAGCATGATCTATATTTACTGTG